>OY744602.1:81452559-81845059 GCA_963556255.1 Allolobophora icterica
TATTAGTAAAAATAAAATTTTAAGGCTAGCTGTGTATAATATATGGTCAAATTTCATAGTGTACAACACTGCAACGTTTAACAGTAGATTCCAATGTAGGCTTAAGCTTTAGCGTTATAAAATCTTAACTAAAAGCTCCTTGGAAGTCATAAAGCATAGACAAAGCATTCAGGCGCCTGTTTAGTTTTTGAATTATTCTGATCTTCTAGAAGAAGCGAACAATCGTGGCGCCAATCATCAACGACGTCATAAGGGTTGCTATGGCGATGCTGCTTCCGTCGCGGTTGGCTGTGTTGCACAAGTCTTTGAAGCAAGCAAAGTTGTCTTTGGAGGGGTCAAGGCATTTGCCAACGGCCAATCCACTAGCGCACTCTCTCGTGGTAACAGCCTTGCTCACGTGTTTCTAAAATAATGATCATTATCATCATAGCCATCATCGTCATCGTCATCATCATCACTACAACAACCACCGCCACCACCATCATCATCACCACCACCACCACTACCATAATGATGATGACGACGACGACGACGATGATGATGATGATGATGATGATGATGATGGTGATGATGATGATGATGATGATGATTAACTTCATTGCAAAAGAGGGCTGCTAGAATTATAACAAGAAAATCAGGTCCCATCTCCCCCCTTGCTCCATTACAAAGTCTAAAAATTTTATCAATTGAACAGATTAGAATCCAGCAGACCTCTGAATTCATGTTTAAGTATATGCACAATCTTCTTCCTGCAGCATTCAATGACTTCTTCAGCTTGACATCCAAAATAAACCCCTACTGTGTCAGGACATCTGCCAATTATAGAGCAGCATTTGCTAGAACAAACACCCGAAGGTTCTCAATAAAAAGTGCTGGCCCGAGGACTTGGAATAATATTCCTGTTGCCATAAGAAATCTACCTAATATTTTAATTTTTAAGAGAAAGCTCCGTGAGTACCTAGTAGCAACAGTTTCCCAACCTTCCCCATCCACATTTTACTAGCAAATTACTGCCTTAAATGCGCACTAGGTTTTGATGCTGACATCTTATCTGATATTACTTCGATGTTTAGTTAACTAGTTAAGTCCAAAATGTCTAGTATTACAATGTTATGACAGTTGCCGTTATTTTTTATGTATAAGGGTAACCCTGATAGCGGGACCCAGGTCCCTTAAGGGTTTCTCTCCCTTTACTTCCATTGGAAACTAATTAATTTATCTGTTTTCTGTTAAAATTTTATACTGAATTTCTGTTACTGCATATTATGATACTATGCGAAGTAATAAAACTTATGGTTATGGTTATGGTTATGATGATGATGATGATGATGATGATGATGATGATGATGATGATGATGATGATGATGATGATGATGATGATGATGATGATGATGATGATGATGATGATGATGATGATGATGATGATGATGATGATGATGGTGATGATGATGATGATCATGATCATGATCATGATCATGATGATGATCATGATGATGACGATAATGACTGAATGATTGATTGATTGAATGACTGTTTTTATGCATGACTGTTTCAAAACACGTAACTAGCGCTTTAACACCTTATATAATACCTCGCAAAAGCACTGTGACTGAATGAATTAATCAGTTACGACTGTTAAGTAATGAATTAATTAGTCATTTAATTAATTACACGTACTATGCAACAAGCGCATCCATCTACTTGTTTGATACCAATCGGCAAGAAGAAGGTTTCGCCACATAAACGAGTTGCGTTTGAATTGCATTCGTAGCACTTGAACGCAGACGACACTCCAACGAAGGCAGCTACAAGAAAATGCAAGATTCAGCTTACACACATCGCCTTTAGGTCCTGCGAAAATGCTATTTTGCTTGTTCACCGTCGTCTGCCTCTCTCATGTTCGCTATTTCGCTTGGGCATTTAAGGAGTAAGCGTAGCACTTTTTCATCTCCCGATAAGAATGTGCCTAGGATCTGACACAAATACTGCTTTATTAAAAGAGTGCTTTGATGTCTGAAGTCCAAATTGTCTCCTCAATAATCAACCTTCTCGATGAAGGCTGCTTCGCTTCGAGTTTGCACACACGGTAGGGCCTATAGCTGGTTGTCATTGTACTAATTCATAAGAACTGGAGGCTTTCACACTGTCACGTAGTAGTTTCAGTTTAACGACGCTGTGTCATAACAAAGATGATTAGCGTCGCCCTCCTCCTTTACCCAGGCTTGGGACTGGCACTGTCAGAGTACGAACAGTGAGAGTGCCAGTCCTGTCACTGACACTGTCACACATTGCATAGGCCTTATATATGCGCCTGCAATCACCTTCGCATGAATTTACACGTCTATAACTTTTATTAGGCATACGGTTAATGATTCGGAATCACTGAAGCATTCACTCGCGAGTCGTGATCGAAGCTTTCACGATAGCGCCAAATCAATTATTTTTCTTTCGTCTGGAACTGGATGAAAGATAAAATCACGCAGTGCAGGGTGTAACAAGCGAATAAGTCGAGGTTCGGCAACAGTTGAGAATTATATAAGGCATCTGGGAAGGTGTGGTTTAGGCCTTCTCACCTGTGCTATCACTTCAGTTTCGTTAAACCCTAATTCTTTTTGATCTACAGTTGATCAGTTTTGATTTGCAACTCGGTGTGTATGTAAAGCTTGACTTAAATCGCCAATAGGTCTATGTGAAAATTCTGGTGTGTCCAAACAACTCCAATGTTTCGTGGACTCGTGACTTCAATGCATACCAGTGCATCATCAACCGATGTTATATTTGTGTGGGTGAGTGATTGCGTCTGTATGTGTATGGTCTTGTCAGTCAGAATTTTTTGCAGACTGTAGGCGAGTAAGGTTGTTTATTGGGCTATGACCCGCGAGTTAATCTGTGAGGCAGATATATCCGTCCGAACTCGGCGCTTTGATACCCATTGCTGCTGGTGAGTATTTTCGAGGCAAACCGTTAACGGGTTTAAAATCAGGATTTCTCAAGAGAAATTTTCAAGAGGCAAGTAAAAGCATTGGGATAGCAGAGGCTAAGCCCAGAATCTCGATGAAGAGCTTAATAGACAGGTCTACATTAATTTTTCTTTCCATTATGGTCAGAGACTAGTACCATACATACACAAAAAAAACAACTAAGAAAAGTTTTACATCTTATTTTTTCAGTTAAACCAGTCAGTCAGCTATGCTCGAACCTGAAAACAGCATGTTTTATGTAAAAATAATTAAACGGTGCCGTCATAACATTGAATTTTTTAATTAACGGGAAATGGTTAAAGGGCAATTTATGAGGTAAAAGACTTTTCATTTACCAGAAAAGGTTACATTTCTATCTATCGGATAGGCTTTTTCTGCTTATCTGTGAGGCAGATATATCCGTCCGAACTCTTACATAGACGAATAAGGCCTATCTCTTTTTTACATTTACTGGCATTGACTTCATCACTGTCACTTCAACATACATACGTTTCACAGTTTGTAAGAATCGAGTGTTCGAGCTACATTACACAAACAATTACAAGACCTAAACACGAGTACACATCCACGACGAACCATATAATGTAATCTTCTCGAGACGAACAATTAACTATCGTGTGTACTTATTATTAGACATCTTCTAAACCGTCTGAGTCTTCTGTGCTTCGGAGTTCGGTGTGTCTCCCCTGCTAAGGCCAGACACATACACGGTCAGTCTTTTATGTAGTACGTACATTCTACCTCAGTATTCGTTAGCTGCCTAATTTTACTTAAGATCACCCTACCGTCGCATTACCATACCTCCGAGGTGTTGCCTGATTAGTTGCTCCCATTACTTATTTATTGTTCCCGCAGTCTGTCAGTCTACCATTTATCAATTAAATGTCGAAATAGCTCGATCGAACGCATTACTTTTCATCTTATTATGAATTATTTCAGGCTTCTGTTTCCTCTTTGATCTTGCCGCTTCCGTTCGCCGTTATTTGCAGGTTTCTGCCAAGCTCACCCAGAGTCTGGATGTCTAAGTGTGTAAAGTGCATCAATTACATTGTTCAAACATATAATTATGACCTCAAACTTCCTATCTGCATAAGTTGCATCATAGCCTATTGCTTGGTAAGTTTATTGCTATTTTTCTCAATGTCTTGGTTACAAGAAATGATAAATACGTATATTAAGAAAGTCGCGTAACCTTTTGTAACAGTCAATGCAACAAAACCAGTATGTATTGGTGCTTCTTGTGATAACCAATTATGTTCTCTATTTCTAGCTGTTTTCCAAATTAAGCTTCTCTTTGCTTAATTAGGGTTCAGGAAATAGCAATCATTATAATAATAGTATGTTAAACAAAACTATAAGTAGAAGGCAGGCTTAGATAAGGGTCAATTAAGGTTAGACTTACAGAGACAGGCCACCAACAGCACGAGAGCAATTTCGTTCTTCATGACACCAGTTGTTCTCGAAGCGTCCTCACAAATGCTTCAATGTTGCTTCTGCCGAGAGTAGCGCAAATTTAAGTGCCTGCTCGACTATTATGAAACCGTAGGCCAAGGCCGAGTCAACTATCTTATGCGGACTTTAGGCGGACTATAGCTTACACTTGTGTGTCCAGTAACACACTTAATTATGACTGTGCGTCATATATATAAATCACGAATCCGCCTTCCGATGCTATGCTGACACTACAGAGTGACACGGGGACAGAAATATGTCCCCGCTCCCACCTCGCATTTGTAGTTTTAACCCCATCCCATCCCGTCTCCGCAGAACCCATATCTCCATCCCTCACTGTCCCTTCAACACTTCCATAACACTTCTTAGTGTCATTTAGATATAAAGTTCAAACTTGTCGTTCACCCCTAAATCGCTCATGCTCAGACTCGTTAACATCTTTACAGCATATCATTGTAACAACATTTCTTCCCACGTGTAATCGTCTGCGCTTTGTCAGCTCGAATTGATATTAAACGAAGTATACATATTGTCACCCCTCACTGTGGGTACTCATAGCGGCGCTGCAGCAGGTTAGGGCATGGTCAACGCAGCAATTTTGAAGGATGCTCGAGGTCAGCTGCCCAAAAAGCGGATCAGGCGTAGCGCCAAGCAGCTAAAGGCTCGTTTACTGCAGATGTGCCAAGTTCGACGAGATGGAAGGAAATCCATCGAAGAAACGTCGCACGGATTAATTGTTAGAATTAAACAAATTAGAAATATATTCCTATAGATGCTATTAGAATTAAACAACTTGAACATGTATTTTTATAGATGTTAATATATTCTTATACATGTAGATGTTATTGGATAATTTTATAATGTATAATTATAGCCACCTTAATTGCCTGAGGTTGAGGTGATTACATCCTAGTCTTGGGGGATTATGTCCGGGGGGATAATGTCCGGGGATTATGTCCGGGGATTTAGTCCAGGGGGATCATGTCCGTCTACCGAAATTTACCGTATGGGCATATCGCAATAGAAGTAGGCTCAGCGCATACTTAGTGTGTTGTCCTTGAAATCCCCTCTGATTTGACGTAGCGCTCGTGAATTGGCTGGAAGTTTGGAGATTACGATTACGATTACGATTACGAAACAACTGCGGTCTGGTGAAACAGAAGAGCCTGTTCACAGCCACGCCCTTTCAGTTAACTGCATCCTGCAGTGATATCCAGGCATCCACAATGACTGTCAACACATTTTGACCGTCCCCATTCAGCAGGATTACTTACACAGGCTTTGTGACTAATGCCCCATTGCAAATATGGTCATCCGCTGTAAAAATAATTCCAAGCCTGGAGCACAGAACGTTTACTGTGTTACATAATCACATGCATCCTGTGCTGGTTAAATGTTCTCATCTAGTCCTCCTTCAGTAACAGACAGCCTCCACCCATACGCAGTCTTGTTGGCAAGATCTCAAACCTCAGGACCAAGACCAAGACCAAGACTTTGAACCTCAAGACCAAGACCAAGATCAAGACTTTGAACCTCAAGACCAAATCGCGAGTCTGTTTTGAAATCATTCCATGGTAAATAACCTGAAATCAAAATAATTGTCAAACACAACAGTAAAGCCTCATTCACACCATGTAAATACTAAAGCAATTGTATTAGTAATCATTGGATACATTTATAAAATTCTTGCGTCTTGTTAAATGACTGTTCATATTGTCAAAAGTCTTGGTCTTGGTCTTGCAAAACCAAGACCAAGACATTGAACCTCAAGACCAAGACCAAGACCAAGACCTTGAACCTCAAGACCAAGACCAAGACTGTTGGTCTCAAGACCAAGACCAAGACTTTTTAAAACGAACTCGAGTGCACTCGAGACCAAGACCTTGGTCTCGAGGACAACAAGACTGCTCATACGCTGCCTTTAAAGGCTTTCCAATGCATTAAGTGCGGCATATCAATAAGAAGCCCACCAAACATTATCTCAAATTTGCTGATGCCATCTGAATTCGGCCAATTCAGTGTAGTGATTGGTAAAGTGTGCTCACCGGAACTTGATCATGACTCAGTCTAGACTTAGCTATTTGAACTATAAAGAAATAAGAAGTTATGATAAAAATTAACATTTAAACTAAAATCTCATCTTTTCCAAGACTCATTTCCTCCGTAGGCTGTTTCAGTATCGCCTTGGACGCCCTTCTTGGCTTTCGTCTTGACACAGTCTGGACTTTTTGGCTTAGACATCGATATTGCATAGGACCTGTAGTAGTGACCATCGACTGACCCCTTGAGCATTATGACATACTTGGCGCTATAGAAGTTCCTACATTAGATTAGATTAGAACGATGATTTCCGGCTGGTCCAAGTCTCAAGAACTAACCGATGATAATTATTTGTTCAATTGATATCTTGAAGAAATTATAAAATCAGAGTGTCAATAACTGAAAATCTGTAGATCCTCTTTGAGTATGTTTATTCATATCTAGATAGGCTGGCTCTCTCTCTCTGCGTCGACAGTCTGACCATATTACAATTGACCTGACTTAATTAGGTTGATGTCCTCTGCGCATTACAAGCATAGAGTAACGAACCTTTTAGAATTTAGACTGCTTTGTAAATTCCGGCGCTACAGATGTAGGAGAATCCGGGGAGACTTGACCTCCCCGGATTCTGACCTGGCACCGGAACGGACAAAACAATCTGGCTGCCGCGGACTTGATGTGATACACCGCCAGTGTTAGAAGCTGGTCTCCCTGACGCGGCTTTTTGGGTGACGCTGAGAAATTTCGAAGATTTGCATTTACACTTATAATTAATAAATATTTAGTCATAACGGTTTGACATAGAGCTAATAAGGACATCCCTATTTTCAATTGGCATTTTTAATATGGCGGATTATCAAACGAGGGATGAATGTTTCAGTAAAAATCATAGGCGTAATTTGTGGGGTATGAGGGGTACTGGTACCCCCAGATTTGGACTGGAGTACCTTTCCCCTACATTTTAAACAATGCCAATCAATATTTTACTATTGTGCCTTCTCAGAGATCGAAGTGTCCGCCTTGCTTCGGGTATGTAGACAGAGTGAGGCGTATGTACCACAAAAATAGGAAAGTCCTTAGATACACAGGTAAACCGAGAGCGAGACAGGAATTTACAAAACAGTCTAAAAGGTTCGTTACTCTATGTCTGCAATGCACAGAGGACATCAACCTAGGGATATCAACGAATTGAGTCACAGGCAGTCAGACAGGCAGACTTTCAGTCACACCGGTCACCCGACAGACTGACCGCCGTGACCGACCCTCAGGAACCACAGATCTGGGCCACGGCTACACTCTTCTTGGAAAGATCTACATGTATCTAACATCACCCTCACTCTCCGCCTTATAGTTGTCATCTTAGTCATATCGGGATGTGGAGATGTAGGCCAAAGCGCATGTGACTCCTCACGCCTCAGTTCCCTCACAATCTCAGAATCAATTACTGTCCTTGGTTAAATATATATATCCGAGCCGGCTAGCTGAAGAAAGCTCCCTACATAAGCATTTAAGATGTCGATTTTGACTTATACACGTCGTGTTTCGATTTTGCTGTTAGGAAAATGAATAAATCTGTTCTAAAATGAAAACGAGTAGATGACATTATAGACGATAAAATTGCCGTTTTGGATGTAAGCTCATCAGCTGTTGGTAATCAGTTACTGGCAGGGTAATGTGTCCAAAATGTTCTCCATGCTAAAAGCGAGAGTGGAGAAGAAATTGGTAGGCCCTACCCCAATTTTAAAACCGTCTAAAATGTAGGCCTATGAGTAATAGGATAACTCAATGTCTAACGGGTGGATCTTTACTGGACAAGAAAACACAAGTTTCAACTATTTCGCTGGAATGCACCCTAAAATGTTTGAGAACAACACCTTCTGTTATAGTTTGCCTTGTATCGGAATTTTAGGCATAAACTCTAGTTTTTCTTTATTCTGCAAAAAACCCTAGGCCTATATGTTGTTGGACCAGTTTATTAGACATAGACCAGTTCTAAAAGACCGATTCAGTGGCGAATTTACCATAGGAACAATACTGAAATGTGCATCCTAAGGGCAAAAAAATTCCGGAGGGCGAACAAATTAAAATTTAAAATTAGCGAGACGACAATAAATAAATAAATTATAATCATAATGAGTATATAAGTTAAATCATAATGATTATGTACATGTAAGTTAAAGTTAAAACTGTGGTACATATAGGGCCTATAGGTCAATGTATTATTGGGGGAAGCTTGGCTTAAGGGCGGCAGGCTGTTAAATGCGCATCTTAGCCGATTTAATCTATACGAAGCGCTGGTGCACTGGTGAGGTTATACAATATAATACAGCTGTATTTGAAATTGCCCTCCTTCCAAAGTTCAGAAGTGCACAAGACTATGCGACAGAATATTGTGAGTGAAGGATTTGCTCAAGGGCCCTACAGGCTGCACAGTAGGGATATTTAACCCGCTGAGTGTATGCTCGAACCCGTACTCTCCGCGTCACAGGCCAAGCGCTCTAACCAATTGGCCACCATGCCCAAGCATTTTTACCTATAGATATTTCATGATATAGGGCCTACTATTGTAATCAAATCAGATCAAATATTCGTTTATTTCCCATACCAATTGAGCTAGGCGTAATTTGTGGGGGTACGAGGGGTACCTGTATCCCCCCACATTTTGTACTGGGATACCGTACCCCACTTTTTGGTTTTTGCCGATTCCAGATACCGGATAGTATAGGCCATTATTTGCCAATTCCGATTCCGATTAGTAATAAATCTCTGCACTAAGGCCTAATTCCAGGTTAGTCATCATTGGCCTTAGCGTCAGCTAGAGGCGGTAAGATGGAACAACAGCCAGTCAGTCACCCCTTTCACTATACCGCGATATATTTCTTCAGTGCATGGTTGACAGGCCTAACGGTCAGCGGCCTATAGGTTTCGGGAATTGATTTAAGGGCCCGGTGCAACCCTTGGAAAAATTATAATTATATGCGAGTGGCCTATTATTATGGGGCCCGTTCACAGTCCTAGTAATAAATAATAATAATAATCTTCGTTTAATATCTTCAAACTGACAATAATGCAGTATGATTACAAATCAGTATGAACGGATGATCACAAGTTATTACAGGAGTCGAATTTAACTGTACACGGCAGCCATGCAAGGCGCTCTTCACGTCCTACATCTCATTTTCACAAACGCGCCATCTCGCGAATGAAAGGCTGAATGGACCTAAATTTGGGGAGGTTGCGGGAAGCGATCCTGCTACCTCTTGGTCTTCAAGCCAGTGATGTTACCACTACTCTATGGACCCCCTTGGATACTAGTAAGTAGTACCAATCAAAATTATAATTATGTATGAGTGGCCTATAAATTGTTATTAGTCCACAGTGAAACCATGGAAAATAACTGTTAATTATCGGCTGGTTAGACATTCCAGATCCGGATAATTCCGGATCTGGATAATTTTTGATAGTCCAAAGATCGAGAAAATCGGTATACCGATCTGGATTTTGGCTATGCCCGAAGGATGTGGCTATTCTGCAAACAGTATGACCCATTGCAGCTAAAGTCCTCTGGATTACGGAAGGCGTATGGTCCATCATAATTGCGAACAAATAAGGAAGCATCTCATATTATCGCGAACAAATAAGGAAGCATTTGATATTGCAAACAAATAAGGAAGCTTCTCATATCGCGAACAAATAAGGAAGTATCTCATATTCGAAACAGATAAGGAAGCATATCAGTGAGGACTGTCTTTTAATGACTGCTGTGTTAGTCAAATACTGTTTCCAGAGCCCATCATCTGCAGCTGCTCCAAGAAATGACCTGTTCCCTTTGCTACATGTAATCTGTCAACAGACCATAACAGGGAGGTAGCAGAAGCTGCCACCACAGCATGTGATCGCCATTTATGGTCCCTGCCTGAGCTTTTGGTAGGATTTGGATTCTTCGACGATAATGTCTCGGTGGAAGAGAAGAGATTAATGGTTGTAGCTTTCTGAGATACTGGGGTCTAACATCCAAAATGGATTCCACTATTCGTCAGTCCAACAAAGACAGGAGTTATCAATAAATCTAGAGAAACTGGCAACATGAACCATTGGTGGACTGATTGTAACTGCATTTTGATGGACAATTGATGGACTGATGGTAACTTTCATATTTTATAAGCACACACACACACACACACACACACACACACACACACACACACACACACACACACACACACACACACACACACACACACACACACACACACACACACACATATATATATAAATATACATATATATATGGGCGCTTTTAGAAAACGAAAGTGTCAAATCTAGAGAACCTCTGTCTATGAAGAGACAGACAGACAGACAGACAGACAGACAGACAGACAGACAGACAGACAGACAGACAGACAGACAGACAGACAGACAGACAGACAGACAGACAGACAGACAGACAGACAGACAGACAGACAGACAGATAGATGAACATTACCCCTGCCATCACCCCCATAGGCAGGGCTGTAGTGGTAAAATTAGAGGTGAGTACACGCTACCGATTAGTTTTCCGAAACAAATTGGAGGTGAGTATATGCTAATGGTTAGTGCTTCGAAACAAATACGATATGAGTACAAATATTTTGTTAGGTAAGTATAAGGTCTCTAGAGGTGAGTACACGCTGTATACACGCGTATACCCTCGACTACAGCCCTGCCCATGGGATATTTCCATCTGCCATTACCCCCCGCCCCTGCAATAATAAACGAAAACTTTCCTTTACTGCTTTAATATGGCCTGGTTCTCGTACGCCTGGATGTTTCCACACCTCCTTTGAAACCTACGAACTCTGGAACTTCGCAGTGCTGGTGAGACTGGGTGTTTAAGACATTGCACGCTACAGTTTGGTCCACTGCTAGTCGAAGCAAATATGTGCCCGACCCCTTTCAAACCTACAAACTGTTGAATTTCCCGGTACAATCGCTACCCTCAGTGGTCCATGGTCCTGATGAGATAGAGTGTCATGGCTTGCACACTCCAGCCGCAACTGGCAGTAGAAGCTACAGCCTACTGGCTAAAAATGTAATTAAAGTGAACTTATTAGTGTCACTTACTTACAGTGACATAAACAGAGGTGCAGGCACAAAAGATACAACCTAACATGTATATTAAATTTAAATGCCGGGTTGGTGATGGCAGAGGGGAAATATCCTATGGGGGTATTGGTAAGGGGTAATAGCAGGGGGTAATGGCAGGGGGTAATGTCCAGGGGTAATGCGGCTTATGCCCTAGACTCCTAAGCCAGAGCTATGGAAGTCTGAGGGGCCAAAAGGTTATGTCGGTCTAGAGAACGGAGAGGACGGTTCTAGGCAGCCGAAGGAGATCGACGTATAAGATCACAGAGATAACGAGGAGCTTGACCCTGGAACGCTCCTGAGGTAAGGAGAAGAATTTTAAATTTGATACGCGCGGTGAGCGAAAGCCAGTTTAAAACCTTCAGACATAAAAGTCGAACTATGAAAGTAGCGTGGAAGGCGGGCAATCAGGCGAGCAGCTGCGTTTAACACCGATTGAAGTGGAAACAGACGAGATTTCGGCAGAACAATAAGTAATGAATTACAGTAATCAATTGGTGAGCAAATAAAGGTATACACCATGGAGGAGAAAATGGATGAAGCGACAGAACGCCGGACAGTAATGGTGAAATTTCATAGTGTACAACATTGCATCATATACGCAATAGATTCCAATGTAGGCTTATAGGCCTATAGGCTTTAGCATTATACAATCCTAACTAAACGCTGCATGGAAGTCATAAAGGCATAAACAAAGCATTCAAGCGCCTCTTTTGATTTTGGTGTTATTCTGATCATCTAGAAGAAGCGAACGATCATGGCGCCAATCATCAATGACGTCATAAGGGTTGCTATGGCGATTCGGCTTCCGTCGCGGTTGGCCGTGTTGCACAGGTCGCTGTAGCAAACATTGTTGCCACTGGAGCCGTCAATGCATTTGCCAATCGAAAATCCTTTAGCGCACTCTCTCGTTGTAGCACTGCTGCTCACATGTTTCTGAAATAGCATCATCATCATCATCATCATCATCGTCGTCGTCATTGTCCTCGTCGTTGTCGTCGTCATCATCATCACCACCACCACCTCCACCACTGCCATGATGATGATGATGACGATGACTGAATGAATGACTAAACGAATGACTGTATTTATGCATGCATGTGTCAAAACACATAACTAGCGCATTAGCACCTTAGGGCCTACATAGTACCTAAGAAAAGCACTGTGACTGACTGAATTAATTAATTAGTCATTTAATTAATGACACGTACTATGCAACAAGTACATCCGTCTGCTTGGTCGATTCCATATGACACGAAGACGCTATTGGAACATGTAGGAGTTTGGCCTGAATTGCATTCATAGCACTTGTACGCAGACGACACTCCAACGAAGGCAGCTACAAGAAAAATGCATGATTTAGCTTACACACATCGCCTTTAGGTCTTACGAAAATGCTGTTTGTTGGTCCACTCTCTGCCACTCTCGTCTTCATTATTTCGCTTGGGCATTTAGGGTGTTCTCTATTTCAAGATGTTGACCTAATTAAGCTTCTCTCTGCATAATTAGGTTTAGGCATAGACGTAATTTGAGGGAGTACGAGGGTTACCCGTAGCCCCTTGTTTTGGAGTGGGGTTACCGTGCACACACTTTTTAAACAATGTCAATCAATATTTTTTATTTTTGTGCCTTCCCAGAGTATGTACCACTAAAGTGCGAAAGTACTTAAATACACAGGTAAACCGAGAGCCAGATGAATTGAGTCACAGATAATCAGCCAAGCAGACTTTCAGCCACACATGTCACCCGACAGAGTGAGCGCTGTGAGCGGCATGCAGGCGCCACAGATCTGGGCCACGGCTACACTCTTCTTGGAGAGATCTGACATCACCTTCACTCTTCGCCTTATGGTTGTCATCTTAGTCATATCGGGATGTGGAGATGTAGGTCAAAGCGCAAGCTTCTATATCCTTCATCAGCTACGCATCCGTATATGGACCCATATCATATTGTCGATCTTGATGTGACTCCTCGCCCCTCAATCCCTCACAACCATAGAATCAATAACTGTTCTTGGTTAAACATATCCGAGCCGGCTAGCTGAAGAAAGCTCCCTGCTTTACATAAGCATTTAAGATGTCGTTTTGACTAATACACGTCGTGTTTCGATTTTGCTGATAGGGAAAATGGATACATTTGTTCTAAAACGAAAACGAGCAGATAGACAATAAAATTGCCGTTATGGATGTAAGCTCATCAGCTCTTGGTAATCAGTTACTGGCAGGGCAATATGTCCAAAATGTTCTCCATGCGAGAAGCCAAAATGGAGAAGAAATTGTACTCCCTAATTTTTAGACCACAGTTACGCCACTGTGGATGACCCTGACAGGTGCAGTGCTACCAACAGGAGAAGCAAGTCATCGCCAAAAAGTGCTTGGCGATGAGTTACTCCGATATAGAGACAAGGCATGAACAGGCCTGCTCGAGTCCACTGGCTGTCCACGCCATCGTTCTCGCCCGCTAGCTTCGCCAGCACCTCATTCTGGTTACTGGATGCCAGCTCTCCCTGTGACTGCTCTGGGCCTGCGCCTCTCAGACGAGGAGGCAGCTGAGGTACGGATCGCAGTCGAGGTGAGTCTAGGCACGACACTGTGAACCGCACTTGTGCCACTACTACTGCCGAGAAAAAGTCGATGGTTTGTAAAGGCGGCGGCGGCGGGGAACAACTCGGCATGGTACGCTGAACAATGTTATCTAGAGAGCGCTGAGCAGAGCGAAATCCCTGCCCAGAAAGAGCCTCTTTTCAAGAGAAAATGGAAAGCGACCAGATAGTGTCACGCTGATACCTTCCCTAGTCACGTGGACGATGCCTGGCATGGGATGTAACAGTGTCCAACATTTACGCCACTTCCCATCTTGCCCAAACATCCATCGGAACTGATGAAACCGCCAATTCCAGTCGTATCCAAAAGGGCGAAGTAATTCACCATTACTAGCACCCATGCCTTTGTAGCTGTCGCCCTGGAAACCGGCGGCTTTTGAAGCAGGAAAGGACTGCAGTTCATACCAGAGATTGGAAAGCCGGATAACGGATGCAACCCACGATCCACTGGAGATCACATACTTATTGCAGCGGATTTCGGTGGCTCTTCCACGGGAACGCCATCTGCCTCTCCAGGACATCGAGCCACTATAATAGTTTCAGAACATTGACTGGATGAGCGATCCAGATTCTAGGGCCGACAACGGAAAAGGCACTGCAGCCGAGTGCTTCCCTTGTTCACGGTGCAGTCAGATCAAGACGGTTAGCGGACCTGGGTCGAGTAGAAACACAGCCTATACTGCTAACCACGTACAATAGGCCTATTCTGCTGTTAATGGCGTACAGCTTGCTGCACTATTTGCCTTTTGATTGTTCAGTTGTATTTCCTATAGTTAATAACATCATAGTGTTCATTGTCATTATACACGTGACGTCATCTTTGTCTCTGTGTCCTTGCTTCCAGAGATTTTGAACAAGATTTTGGACTAGAAGAAACAGAGCAATCCTCTCAGGAAAGTTTCAGTTAGCTATAGAGGCAACCATGAGCACGAAAAGTTAATGACATCATTTTCATTCTTGTTTTGTTTCATTGCGTATCTGTTTCATTGTTCAATTGTATCATTTGCATAATTTAAATGCAACCTAAAAATGACGTCACATGTCAACTGTTCAATTGTAAGCCTATCATAAATGACGACATTGTTCAATTGTATTTTAAAATGATGTCACAGGCCCATTGTTCAATTTTATCTTACCTCGTTTTATTATTAAATCGTCTCATTGTTCAATTGTTTCAATTTATTGAGAATGACGTCACAGGTCTATTGCTCAATTATTTGTGACATCATTTAATTTCACGATTGTTTCAAAATTCATTGCAGCCTATAATTAAGCAAGTAGTCTCTTTATTAATGCAAGACTAACGCTCACTTTTTACAAACAGACGGTTGTTGTGAAGAGTTACTATCGTTAGATTAGGAAATGCCTAACATTGTTAACTACTAGTAGCTACTAAGAGCGCCTCTGACGCTCGGTTCACGATGATAAGCTGTTGGAAGAATGATACCGTTAGTCAGGGTGAGACTTGTCGGAATGGCTGGGTGAGACTTGTCGGAGTGGCTGGTTGGTTCAAGGCCTCTGGTCCTTCTTAGGACTTCCACAGTTTAGTCTTCATTGCACACCCCAAGGCAGTCGTATCCATACCCCTCAGTTGTGTTAGTGTGATCATATTGTGCATATATTTTTGCAGTTTCTTTCACAATTCACTTTGCGGGTTACTAATAAAGTAATGCTCTGGTTTATTGTGAGATTTGTTATCATGTGAATTGTATACTAATAAATTTGGTAATGTCATCATTTTAAGGAGTTTAAGCATTCTATTACAGTTTTGAATTTTCTCAGTTTGCAAAATACGAACAAAATATTCAACTTCACATGGATCAAACATGGATCAAACTCATCAAAGTCTAACCCCCGAGTTTTTATTCTACAATTCTCACACTGCCGTTAGTGCACGTAGCACCTGAAGAGACCAATGTAGGTTTAATTATTAACAGAGTTATGTCTAACTGACAAGCAGGCTTTAACGAATGGCTCATATGAAAAAAGTTCAAAGCAAGTCCTTTGCAGTGCAATAATATTTATAGGGAATATGTGAGGTCTTAATGTGTTTGGTGCTTTTGCCATTTCTCGGTTTGATGCCTGAAAGTTGGATTCTTATTTCAGAGGCAGCATATTTCCCCACGGAACCATTGGCTTCACCTTGCAATCCGATTCATAATGCTATAATAGATTCAAACAACACTTTTATCCAATTTATTTACCGAACCCTTGTATATTCCTTACAGAACCATAGGGTTCCGCGGAACACACTTTGGATAACGCTGTTTTATATGATGATACACGTCCATTGGTCAATTGAATATTAGATGACCAAACAACCCATTCTTCAATTGTATCCTATATTATTTTATTGTTAAATCATCTCATTGCTCAATTTCACAATTGTTTCAAAGTAGGCCTACTACAGCCTGTAATGACGTCACCGGCCCATTATTCTTTTGTATCCGACATCTATGTTTGATGATGTATGGACGATGTAATATGGACGATGTAGGCCCAGAAGTGCTGAGAGACGATGTACTAGCAGCGATTAGCGACATGAAGAACAATAAAGCAGAAGGGGTGGATAACATCCCAGCTGAAATACTTAAGCACTTGGGAGAAAAAGCAACAGGAGAACTAGTACTGCCAGGATATATACAGCACTGGGAAGTGGCCTGAGGACTTCCTACAGACCATCATGATCCCCATAAAGAAGAAAAATAATGCAACGGCTTGTAAGGACCATAGAACAATTAGCCCGCTACCACACGCAGCCAAGATCATGCTGAAGATAATCACAAAGAGAATCCAGGCAAGGGTAGAAGCGGACAAGGGTCTAGGAGAGGACCAATTTGGATTCAGAAAGGGTAGAGGAACCAGGGACGCCATCGGAGCCTTGAGGGTGCTAACGGAAAGAAGTTTAGAGTACGGCCAAGAGGTCTATATCTGTTTTGTGGATTATGAGAAGGCGTTTGACAGAGTAGATTGGAAAAAGCTGATGAATGCACTCAGACGAAGGGGCATAGATTGGAGGGACAGGAGGCTAATAGGAAATCTATATATGAACCAAAAAGTAAAGATAAGAATAGAAGGGGAGTGCTCAGAGGAAGGAGAAATTGGTAGGGGAGTACGGCAAGGATGCCCACTATCACCAATTCTCTTCAACATATACATAGAAGAACTGATGCAAGAGGCAATGGAACAGACAGGAGAGGGTATAAAAGTGGGTGGAAGACTCATAAGAGCCTTAAGATTTGCTGACGACCAAGCAATGCTGGCAACTACACAAGAAGGACTGCAGAAATTGATGGATCAACTAAACAGGACCTCAATAAAATACAACATGAAGATAAATATCGGAAAGACAAAGATTATGAGGATAAGTGCAGGGGGGGGAGGAGATCGAAATGAAAATAATAATAAATGGAGAGGAGGTGGAACAGGTCAAGAGCTTTTGCTACTTGGGAAGTGTGATAACAACAGATGCAAGATGCCAGAGTGATATTAAACGAAGGATAGTATTGGGAAAACACGCGTTCACGAAAGAGGAGAGTTGATGAGAGGAGGACTGAGCAAAGACCTAAAGAAGAGACTTGTCAAGGCACTGGTATGGAGTGTGGTACTGTATGGGTCGGAGACGTGGACCATCAGGAAAGAGGATATCAAGAGATTGGAGGCCTTTGAGATGTGGATATGGAGAAAAATGGAAAAGGTGAGCTGGACGGAGCGAATGACAAATGAAGAGGTGTTGCAAAGAGTAGAAGAAAAAAGATCACTGATGACAACGTTAAGAGAAAGACAAAAGAACTGGATTGGACACATATTAAGAGGAGACTCCCTCTTGAGAGAAATCATAGAGGGGAGATTGGAGGGAAGGAGAAGGAGAGGAAGACCGCGACAGATGATGCTTTGATGGATGATGACCGAAGGATACAGCGGACTGAAGAGAAAAGCACAGCGAAGAGAAGAATGGCGTCATTGGAAGTGGAAACCTGCCGAAGGGCAGAGAACTTAAAGAAGAAGATCCGACATCATTTTGCTTCTTTAATGAATTTGTATAAACGTTTACTTTGTTCACTATAATAACAGCCAGTTGATGATGATATAGGGTTCATTGGTCCATTGTTTCAGTCAGTATCATTGTTGTTTTATTTCTTTGTTGCATTTCATTTGAACCTAGTAATGACGTCACTGTGGCATTTGTTGCGTTTGTAAGTGACGTCAGCATTTTTCATATTGTCCTTGCTTCAATATTATAATTGTGTTGTTCTAATTACGTCACGTGACCTCTGTTATACTGCATTTTTCATTAGTGGTTCTTTGTTTCTTTTCTGCTGCACGTCATTGTTTCATCTTTGTATTATTTCGTTTTATTTGCTGCCACGAATGTGGTCACTTAGCCTATTGTTTCGCTGCATGAAACGTATGTTTGTTTACTCTGTCACGTGTTTATTCTAGTTTCTACATGTCAATGACTATTATTCTATTTTCATTAGTCATTTCCTTATTCATTTTTTTAATAGATGGATGAATTGACGGCATTATACGCAGCTGCAATTAGGCCTAGGGACTTGCATAGTAGGCTACTGTTGAAGTCTTTACACAGTAGCTGTCTTAAAGATGGCGAGTTACTCGACAAATGCGCAACTGCTCAATCGGCTGCTCTGCTCTGCTGCATGTGAAATAAATTCACCATATTAAAAAAACGATTGTTGACTGAACTTATTTCTTCCTCAATTGTTTGTTGTTCCTCGTTTGTCGTTGCTTATTTCCTTCTTGTTTGTCATTGTTTCACAATTCCGTTGCACCATTACTTGACTGTATTGTCGTTCCATTGTTCTATGGTGCCAGTTTTATTATGTCATTGTTTCGTTAATTCGTTGTTTAATTATTCCATTGTTTCATTTTCCTATTGTTCTATTCATCTATTGTGCCATTGTTTCATTGTTCCATCGTTCTAATGTGTTGCTGCTTCACTGTTTCATTGTTTTATGAT
This sequence comes from Allolobophora icterica, assembly GCA_963556255.1. Taxonomy (NCBI): domain Eukaryota; kingdom Metazoa; phylum Annelida; class Clitellata; order Crassiclitellata; family Lumbricidae; genus Allolobophora; species Allolobophora icterica. The sequence goes on from OY744602.1 coordinate 81,471,740, forward strand.
GTCACTGTTAATTGATTGATTTTTCTTCGTTTCTGTTTCGTTAGTTTAATATATATAATCTATACATATAGTTTCCTTATATGCAAATTTGTCCGTCGTAGGACGCTACGTCACAAACGGCTTCTGTTCTATTGTGAAACCGTTTGTGACGTGAGTACTGCCGTCTTGACGACGGCGATCTTGACGACGGCCTTGACGACGGCGAACAGAGCATTTTAACCAACGATATATACATTGCCGTCATAATCATGACGGGGAAATACACTAGTTATTTCATAACTAGCTGTAACTCGTGAAAAATCACGGTATATAAAACAATTAGGCCTATTATTGCAATGATAACAATAACGTCATATTATAGGCCTATAGCCGTCGTCAAGACAACCGTCGCCAAGGCGGCAGTATATAGTGACGTCACAATAGTGTTTGTTACGGGACGGACAGACAGACAGACAGACAGACAGACAGACAGGCAGACAGACAGACAGACAGACAGACAGACGTACAACGGTTATTATGTAAGTTAATTTGCCTTACTGTTTCCACTGTTGCCATGCCAACGTAACTTTATCCATTCTATTTCAGTCGCGTGCATAAGCCACGTGATATCACTTCGTTCTTTGTTTAACTTTTGCATGTTTTAGGCCTACAGGTAACGTCACTGTTGTGTTTGCTGTCCTGTTTTACGTCACAGTCTTTCACTGCAGTCAATAGGTGGCCACATAAAAGCATTTCCACTGTGATGTCATAGCGCATGATGTCAGAATGCATAACTCTTCCACTGCCGTTTCCGGATGAAGCCAATTCCTTAACGTGTGTAGAGGAGGAGGAGGAGGAGGAGGAGGAGGAGGAGGAGGAGGAGGAGGAGGAGGAGGAGGAGGAGGAGGAGGAGGAGGAGGAGGAGGAGGAGGAGGAGGAGGAGGAGGAGGAGGAGGAGGGCGACGCTAATCGTCTCTTTTTATAGCCTACACAGCGTCGTTAAACAGAAACTGCCTACGTCATAGTGCTTAACCATTTTCAATGCCATTATGACACTTTTATCCAGCTTAATTATATTCTCATACTGTTTCAGCCATAGAGGTATATTATAAACTTATAATATATCTCATTGGTTTCAGTTCACATAGCGTATTTGTTTTAACTCATTGTACGTGACGTCATAATCCAATTTTTACATTTAGCCAAAGATGACCTCACTGTGTCCTTTATTTCATTACGTAAGCCTGTAAATCTGGCGTGCATCAATATGGACCATGGTGTTTTCCTGTTGTTCTATTGTGCCATTGTTTCATTGTTCCATAGTTCTAAAGTGTTGCTGCTTCACTGTTTCATTATTTTATGACTAGAGTATGACGGCAGTCTATATAGGCTTGTATAATAATATTATGTCGTTGGTTAAAATGCTCTGATCGCCGTCGTCAAGACGGCAGTACGACGTCACAAACGGTTTCTGTTTCACAATAGATTCCAGAGCGTCCTCCGACAGACACACGCTCTATGGATATTATATGTATGATGCCACTGTTTATTGATTGCATTTTACGATTACGATTACGACCATTATAGGGTTTAGGATTAAATGCGTATCGCCGTTGTCTATAATCTATCTAAACTGCCTTGGGTCTGATGGTCATATTAACAACGACCTATAGCCGATTATCTTCTCCACCTTCGCCAGTTTGTCGAAGTACTGACTCGAGTTGCTAACCTCTTTGGTGTCCTAGATTCTGATGATTGGATCATCTTGTATATTGCTCTGATGTTCTGGTGAGACCATAAAGGCAAAGAGAGATCGTCGTCGACTATAGCGGAAATGGAAGAAAGTTCAGACCTTGAGGAGGACAGATAGTGTTACCGTCATCAATGTCGCCTTTACTAGCACTTAAGCTCATAAACGATTGCAGGAGCTACTGCAGTCAGCTTGAAAGTGCTCAGAATCATCAGGACCGATGGCGCCCCTTCCAGCCGCTTCTGCATTCAAAAGTTGCTTTTAACTGGCAACGTTTGAATGAGTGAACCAGAAACTATATTTTGACTTCTCCTCTTTCTTTAATAGCAAAATTAACAATCTAAAATGCAAAATTGCTCAGATTACAGCTAATCAAACAATGAACGACCTACTACTTGGCTGTGATTTTTCTGGCACTGCCTTTAAAGATATTCCACCTGTGACCTACTTTGAAGTCCTGTCTCTTCTTAGTCTTACTGTCCCTAAATCCTCTGTGATAGACTTCATATACCCACATCACTTATTGTCTCTTGCTCTGATGTTCTCTCCCACCTTATCGCACATTTGGCCAACTCGTCGGACATCTTCTCATCTATTGATACTGGAAGCATAGGCCTATGTGTAATTTGTAGGGGTACGAGGTGTACCCGTACGCCCACTTTTTAAACAATGCCAGTCAATATTTCATTATTGTATCTTCCCAGAGGTCGCAGTCTCCGCCTCGCTTCGTGTATATATTGTAGACGGAGTGGAGTGTGTACCACAAACATAGTCTACTTAGATACACAGGTAAACCAAGAGCCAGACGAACTGAGTCACAGGCAGTGAGACAGGCAGACTTTCAGCCACACAGGTCACCCGACAGACTGACCGCCGTGACGGGCCCGCAGGTCGCAGGCGCCACAGATCTGGGCCACGCCTATACTCTTCTTGGAAAGATCTGACATCACCCTTACTCTCCACCTTATGGTTGTCATTTTAGTCATACCGGCATGTAGAGATGTAGGTCAAAGCGCATTAAGCTTCTACGTCCTTCGGTAACAAATCCGTATTTGAAACCATACTCATACTGTCGGCCTCTATGTGACTCCTCACCCTTCAGTCCCTTCACAATCTCAGAATAAATAACTGTCCTTGGTTAAACATATCCAAGCCGGATAGCTGAAGAAAGCTCCCTCCGTTATAAAATATAAGCATTTAGGACGTCACTGATTTTGACTTATACACGTCGTATTCCGATTTTGCTGATGGGAAAATGGATAAATCTGTTCTAAAACGGAAACTAGTAGATGGCATTACAGACGATAAAATTGCCGTTATGGAGATAAGTTCATCAGAGTTTCATAATCTTACAGTTTGGTGCCCTCACTTCTTGGACCATAGTTACGCCCCTGGGTTCAGGAAATAGCCTAGCAGTCAAGGATCTAACAATAATTTATGTTAAACAAAACTATAAGTACAAGGCAGGTTTAGTAAAATGGTAAATTAAAGTTAGACTTACTGAGACAGGCCACCAACAACACGACAGCAGTTGCGTTCTTCATGACAACAGTTGTTCTCGAAGCGTCCTAACAATCAATGTTTCAGTGTTGCTTCTGCCGAGAAAAGTGCAACTTTTATGAAGCCGTAGGCCAAAACCGAGTCAACACTCTTAGGCGGATTCTGTGCAGTAAGACTGCACGTTATAATTATAAAAGCACGAATCCGCCCAGTGACGTTCCACTGACACCACCTTCTGTTATTCCGTGCCATATAGGCCAATTATGCAAGGTCTAATGAAAATGCTATAAAACACGTGCCTCAATTGTGACTTGATGTGTGGTTGAGAGCTTACCGTATAGGCACATCGCAATAGAGGTAGGTATTATAGGCTACGTAGCAAATATCAAGTAGAAGCCCTAGTAACACAAGAAAAGTTTACACTTTAGTGGACGGACCCGCTGTGGAAGACCAGAGAGCCATGCATGGTTTTTCATCACTAGCGCCTCCATATCGAGTTTATACTTTACATTTAAGTGTGCTAACGGAATTTACCATGAGCTGGATTGGTGAGAAATCTTCTGGCCTCTCCTTGACCTTGGCCCCCAAGTCCGAAAACCAGGCTCCTCGTGTGCATAGTTTAACCTCTTTCTATTGGACACGATCGAATGTTCCTTTAGATTTTATTTTCATTGTCATCTTTAATATGTATATACCTACAGAGTTCATATGAAAGTATATGAGCACAATTAGTCCGATGATGTCGAGGGTTACGATGATTACCCACATCTAGCTACGAATCATAATCTACTCTACCCTGCGCAAGCGGATGGCATTAGTGTCTAGTTATTAGACATACCAAACTTTTCCATCGTAGCCTGATGTCAATTAACAGGCCTCAGAGAGGTTGCTGGAGCTACAACTAACTGTTGCTGTCCGACTGTCGTAATTATCTGACTGGCTGCAGCTAATTACAATAAGCATTAAGGGGCCATCCACATATTACGTACGCAAAGAGGGGGGAGGGGGTCGGATTTTGGCGATTTTGCGTACGGGTGCGGACGGGGGGAGAGGGGGGGCAAAATGTGTACGTACGCAAAATAAATTTCTAATTATGACGTCCACATTAGCCTATTTATAACTCTGTATTGTCCTATAGTCGTCCGATGGCATTTTATTACATTACTAGTGTATTAACCCGTCATAAATTATGACGTGACGACAGTGTGTCATTATAGGCCTATATGTATCGTTTGTTAAAATGCTCTGAGCGCCGTCGTCAAGACGACCGTCGTCAAGACGGCAGTACAAACGGCTTCACAATAGAACAGAAGCCGTTTGTGACGTAGCGTCCTTCGACAGACAAATTTGCATATAAGGAAACTATATTAATAGATATAAAAGCCATGTGCAGTTATTCTGTGCTGTGAGCGAGACACCTATAATTGTCTATATTGGCCCTCACTCATCCTTCAATCTGGCCTAAAGTGCAGAGAGACATTTTCTGCGGCTGGTCTTCTGGGGGGGGGGGTGGGTGTGCGTCAAGCGTACGTACGCGGGGGGGGGGGGGAAGAAAGTACGCTTGCGGACAGGGGGAGGGGTCCAATTTTCCCGAATTTTTGCGTACGTAATATATGGACGGCCCCTAAGCTAGATGTTCCCATAGACTAAAGGATACATGGTGGATTCCATTGCTTGATACCTTTACCTACTTTGACAACGATTCCCTATAAGAAATGTGAGGACTAGTTGTGGGAGGGTTAGCCTTTCTCCTCTGGTCAACACTGTTTGCTGTCAAAAAATAATCACGCACTGCGTCACTAAAAGCAAGCAGTCTTTCGCTTAGCTCTCCTGGCGTCCGTGATCCGTCACTTCGCAATTTATCAAACACCTTAGGGGTCATCCATAAAGGACGTCCGTAGAGGGAGAAGGAGGGGTCATCCAAATGCGGACAAGGGGGAGGGGTTATGACCAGTGCGGACATGCGCATCTAAATTTTGAAATTTGATAGCTTTCACACACCACCTTGTTTCAACCTTTCCCACAAGACAAAAAGGTCAGTGAGGTGATTGCCTAAAACTCAAATTTCAAAAGTACCTCATGCACGGTATACACTTTACTCCGACTTTAAAGATGCTTTTTTACAGCACATCCTGATATGAAACCCGAACTGTCACTTAAGCGTGCACAGGAACTGTGAAATAATTGTAAAAAGAATGATGACATTAAAAATTGGCTTTGGCATGCGGACGTCCGCAAAGGGGAGGGACGGGTACGGTCAAATGCGGATAAGGTGAGGGAGGGTCCAAAGTAGGTCATATTTTGCAGACGTCCTTTATGGATGACCCCTTATCTACTGCATCTCTGAGGCAGCTTAGCTAAGAGATGAGATTGAGAAATCTGAGGCACCTATATCTGCGTCGCAATGGTCCCTTCCAATCACAGCTGTTGGCAACATGGCTGACTGCGATCAATCTTGTCAGTGAAGTGTATTTCCAACCTCATCCTCTTTGCTGTCCCGTCTCTCGTAACTTCACGGGAAGCATTTTAACGGAATACACGAGATGTTAGCTATGCTCCTACATGCTTACTTACACATTTCAGCACTATGATAGTACCTAGTCAAGTAGAGAGGTTGAAATGATGTCATATCATAGGCTTCTTGTGGTAGATACCTGTGCTTCAGGCAAATGATCCTTTGACACAGGAAAATACTTCTGACACATTATCTGTAGGCCTAAAGGTGTGGAAGCAAGTGTTACTTCTACCATTTTTCCTTTTTATATAGAATTATGTTCAACATCTTTAATATAAAATGAGCCAGCCTACGTAATTCACGTTAGAAATTGAGATTTACAGCAGCTAATGATTGTCTGCTATCAGTGTCATGACGGTTATATAACAATCTAGTGGATGATTTTAACAAGTCCAGCTCCTTTGCCAACTGCTCTGTGTGACGCAGACTCGATTCCTGTAATAACCACAGAAACATTTGAAATCATTCATATTCATGTCTACAGAATGATTTCTTTTACCCTAAGTATGCACAATACTTAAAATATAAAACTGACATCAAACAATTAAGTATCTATAAGGTCAGCTGATCATACAGGTACGTCCAGGAAGCATGATCATAAAGATCATTGGGCCAGTTGCAGGAAGTATGTCAACAGACAATGGGTTCCACACTGCAAATAAGTATTGCAACAACTAAAACGCGACCTCATCTACAGAAAACTGATGGTAATGAATAGCACTATGTATGTCTATCAAATTATCAACATTACTTAATGCAGATAAGAGATAAATGCAGATAAGAGATAAACATCTCAACTTTTAACCCTTCACATAAATGTTTCAAACTTTCCCTGCACACTTGTTCACACATCTCAACTATATCCTGTCATCATAGCTTAGGAAAGATATACGTGTGTGTATTCCTACAATAAAGCTTTACCACTACAGGATGGTTGGTTAGAGGCAAAACTGTTCATGCTAATCCCACCTGTACTTGAGTTAGCCTGTGTTCCAACATTCTAGCATGCCTTTGCTCATTTTCCAGTTGTTGTCTCAGAATTTTCATTTCCACATCCACTTCGGAATGAGAGTTTTCTGCCACATCAGTCAGGTAAGCAATTGTCTTGCGACTTGCCTGTAGAACACAGAAAAAAGCAAGCACTTTTCATTTGGTAATGTTCTCTTAAATCAAACTATGATGTATACCAGTATTTAATACTGAATAGAGGCTCTTAAAAAACCACAGATTTTTTCAGTAAAATTTATCTAAAATTCTGATCATAAAGAAACAGTAAGTTATAATGGCTAACCTCCATCAAAGCAGTTGCTCGTTGAACCGATTCAGATGCTTTCTTTTTCTCGTGCTTCATCTTACGTTTGGACCCCAATTCCACTGTCCTAGAAAAGCATCAAACTAATTATAAGATAAAAGACAAAGTGAGCGATGACAGAACATGTTAAGGTGAAATCTTCTATGCAGACATGTTAACGTGTTAGTCATCTAATCCTCATCACAGTTATTATTATTGTTAATAGTGTTTTATATAGCGCCCCTTCAAGATTATCTCAAGAGCGCTCCCAGCCCAACCCCTGCCGAACAGGATAGTCTTAAAGCCGGAAAGGAACAGGGCAGAGTGACCTTTGGCATTAAATGCAGTTCTACCGGCAGCCCATTCCAGGTCACAGGGCCAATCACAGAGAATGCATGGCGCTGCAGGATAGAAAGAATGGACAAGCATAGAGGCCGCACCATGAGAGAGGGAGCAGGATATAACTCTGAGTTGCCGGAACTGATAATAACAGCTGCGGCAGAGAAAGTTAATGTGCTGGACAAAAGTAAGCTCCTGATCTAAGGTAACGACCAGGTCCAAGAATGACGTCTGAAAGGTAAAATATGGATATTCCTGGGCAAGAGCTCAAGATCTATCTTAGTGAGCTGTTGGCAGGAGCCAAGCCAGAATAGCTTACAGATTAACAATGATCAACTTACTGAACAATTTTCTTCATTTCTCTCAAGATTTCAGTATCAATTGCATCTGCCTGTAAATACAACAGAGGAACAGCTGAATCATCAATAAAATAAACAGCTGTGCAACCTAAAACTAAACTGAATCATAAGCACTAAACTAAACAACAGAATGCACCATACAAATTGCACTCTATAATTAAATTAATACATCATAACATTTTGAACACTCAATTTTACTGGAAATATATACCGGTATGTGATTCATTTGCAACAAGAAACATTTTAGAACACAAACACGTTGTAACCTAAAAGCACTTAAAATTGCTCGAATCCATACTTTGTAGACTGAAATCTTGTTACAGTGTACCTTCCTGCATGCTTTTGATTTGGATATTTCGATGTTATGAGATTTGTTCAGCTCTTCAAGTTGTCTGTTGCTGTCAACCAGTGATGCATTGATATGTCCCAGTGACTTGATTTCGGTCTGCAGTTCCATCACAACTGATATGAACTTCTCTAACAACACAGCCTAAAGCAAACAACATTACAGAAGCTACTCTACACCACCAAAAGCCTAACTTTTTTATAATATATCAAGTATGGGCTCCCATAATGTACCAGGCATATGCTCCCATAATATTTATACGCATTAGACAACCTAACATTTTCATCTTTTGGGTGACTGCTCGGCTATTCAACTTTTTAGCAGCACAGTGAAAAGAGGAGTGAGTGAAGACCAAGATAAAATTGTGCGAAAATGAACACTGCAGTCAAACCACAGCTTTATATCAAAAACAAGGTGAATGAAAAAGCTCCTACTTTTTAATTTCAGTCAAGTAGGCCTAAGTCAGTAGAAAATAGCCCATTAATGTTTAAAATGACCACCATCAAACATATGAAACATCTTTCACTCCTAACCAAGTTCCGAAGTCTGTATGTACAATTTACATTTTACTCTCACATAAAGAAACTTGAAACAGGGGCTACACCATAATCTTAATATAACCATTTTAAAATTTCACTGTACTGGTCAGAGTGTACTCAATTAGTGCAAACTAGATGAAATCTTTGATGGCATGATATTCATCAAAACCTTCAATTAGTTTTTCATAACTCACTTGTTCATTATTCTTTTTAAGATATTCATCATTAGTTCTTTCCATCTCAGCCACTTGGTCTGTTAAAATCTGCAATTTAAATTTATTTCTGCTAACTATACATGGTAAATGGAAATACTACATATTCAATATATAGGCCTAATATATTTATAGGCTTTATGCACAAAAACACATGTTAAACACCCTATTAAATGACAGTACTTCATACAGCAATAGTCAAGTCAACTACGTAAATGAGTCAATTACACGTACAGTGAAACAACGTTAACAAGGGCACCAATAACACGTGAGTCTGGTTTATACACGGTGCCACCATGGTTTGGATGATAGTAGTGTCTCACTGGACACAGACTATCAGTTTTTAAAAGAAGCTAGGAAGAATGAGTTAATACAAATTACCCATTAACTTGCACACACAGATTTCATATCTTCTGAAATGCTAAAACCCCTATAAAGTTATGTATAGAACACTTTAAAAGGTTCTTAAAAATCGTTATACGAATATGCCTTGAGAGATACAAACAGATATATAGCAAGATGATGACTAATACATGTATATGCACCTGTAAGTTTGCTTCTGTTTCTGTGTGCTTTGCATTCAACTCATTAAAGTTTTCCCTTTCTTTCAACAGAGCCGCTGTCTTCAGCTTTTCTTCTTTCAGTCGATAATCTAATTCTTTATTCTTACTTTGTAAATGTGAAATATTGTCATCCAATTCATTGTTCTTTCTTCTTAATTCATCTATCTGCGACGTTTTCTGGTCAAAACAAGGAAACAATTTAAAATAATTCTAAAATATAGTAGATGTACCATAATCATAATCACATGGTTGCATAGCAACTCTGCAAAGAAAAAGGCTTATCAAAATAAATGCTTTAAAGCTAATTTTAACAGCATTTTTGCAAGAAAACAATTCTAAGACAGACAGTAACAGCTATGCTTGAATATAATGATGTCTGTAAAAATCAGCTGTTGTATACAGACACACACAACACATATATATATACACAAACAAACACAAAACATATCAGTTGTGTCAATACAACAATGACTTTATAAAGTTTATATATATACAGGGTGGGCCAGTAGGAATGCACCAACTTTGACGCCTTATAACTTGAATAATTTTTATCTGAGCGTCTTGTCCAATATATCAGATTGAAGATAATTATCCATTTTTTGATTCTGCAAAATATCTACGAGATAATGTTACGACTTTATGAGATAATGCTATTAATATTCGATGTGCCATTTTCTGGCCATAAAACTGCAAGAAAAAACAAAAGTCTGAAACTGAAGACGTCAGTTCTAAACAGTCACTTAGTACTAACAATTAATATCTTGAGTGAATTTACCATCAGTCAAACAAATACTCAATAATGTCCACCACGTGCTCGGACTCTTACTCGTCCCTGGATTGTTGTCTTGGCTGGAAATTAACTCTTGGACTTGTGCAATGTTCGCTGCTGTGCGCGCAGAACGTTTGCGACCACAGTTGCGGCTGTTAGACGTTCCCGTAGCATCAATTTGTTTAATCAATCGATCTAGAGCATATTTATTCCATTTTCTAGAAGGGAATTCTATCATCATCTGATGTGCATTGTATCCTTTTTCTGCTCTTAAAATTCGGATTAAAATTCTATCCTCTTCCGCGAGCGGCGTCATGATGTTCAATATTTACATTCAAAATTGAGAGGTGTGCGCCGCACCGAAATTTTATAACAGTGGTGCCGTATATCAGTGCAAGATTTGACACAGTAGTAGAGTGGATGATTACTTTCAATTTAGTATATTGGGCACGATGTTCGGGTAATAATTGTTCAAGTTATATCCATTCAAAGTTGGTGCATTCCTACTGGCCCACCCTGTATATACATCTTATATATATTATTATATTATACATACATATTGTATATATACATTATTATATCATATATATTATATATATTATATAGAAATTATATATATAAAATCATAATTGTTCTGACACTTAACTAAATTGCAATGTGGCCTTTTAAAGAAATTGGACACATCTGGCTGCAAGCACACAAACACAACAGTGTGTCATTACAACAATGACTTCATATATATATATATATATATATATATATATATATATATATTATATATATTATTAAATTATATATACATATTGCATATAATAAAACTGTATATACATATTATATATATTGTATATAAATTATATGCATATATAAAATCATAATTGTTCTGACACTTAACTACATTGCAATGTGGCCTTTCAAGGTAATTGGACACTATCATCTGGCTGCAAGCTTCAGCGCAAGTGATCTGATGTCAGTCTTTGGGCTTTCTCGCCACACATGTATAAGCCTTACACCATTTTGAAAAGCGTTCAGAGTTCAGTATTTAAATGGACAATAATCAAATCGGTCACCCTCAGAGGGGTGAATACATTTAATATCTTTCCTTTATTCATTCTTTTGGCATGCAGGTTATACAATGTTTTACACTTTGTAAAAGTTCATATGTAGGTCATCCCTTTCAGTATGACACATCACTAGAAGTTCATGTAAAAGATGACAAAAATATGTTACTCGGTACATAATTTCAGCACAGCATTAAAACTTCTTCTACAGCAAAAGTAATTACTATGGCCAAAGATGTAGAAAAATACCTCAAGTTTTTCATCGTTAACTTTCTTATGAGCAGAGTCACGTTCTTGTGCCAACTGCTCTTTTAAACTCTTTATACTTTCCTCCAACTGCCTTTTCTGTTGTGAATATTCCCTGTCTTTTGTTTCCCTGAACATTTAAAGACATAAAATAAAAAGCTAATAGTGTTTTTTAAAATGCTTGAATATCTTTAAACAAAAGTTTTAGTGTCAAAGACAAACAAAAAATGAAGCTGGAGAACCTTACAAAAACGATCCAATGCCTAATTCGTCTAGTTCCAGGATCTATGCAAATTAATTTGTACTGATGACAGGAAACTAGCAATAACAAAATATATCTGGTAAACAATGAACGGATGATGAATAATAACATAAATTAGGCCTCATAAACTTCTTATAGTTTAACATCACAAGACAAACTGGTGTAAAAAATATTACTTACGGGTTACAGCTTGGTTAAGTAAATATGACAACGGCAACACTTAGCACTTGAATGGGTGATCATCCATGGAATACCAGGCCATCTACGCCAACTCAGCCCCGCTCCCATCTTTTCAGATATAGTATAGTAGTGCCAGACATAGTATAGTAGTGCAGTTGAGAAGTTAAATAGGTGTCCGTCATTGGATTGTGGGGGTCATGTTTGTACATGAGCCAAAACATTTGTAAACTCTATGACCATTCTTCTGAGGACATCCTACAGAGGCACGTAAACAAGTGTGCCACATTAACCTTTTACTGATAATGTCATAAGCCAAAAATAAAGGATACTGTGCAGACTGCATGTAATACCTTTCCTCCTTCAGATTATCTATAGTGCATGTCTTTTTATTGATGTCATCCTGATGTTTCTCAATTTCGATCTTAAGTTTTTTGTTTGCTATAAGCAAGGCATCCATTGAAGCCACGAGTCTCTTATAATCCTCTTTGACCTTGGCAAGTTCACGCTTCAGAGGTGTCAGTTCAGCATCCTCAAATTCTCGGCACACAATGAAGCGTGTCTCTGCTGCAGCCAGGTCAGCCTCCAGGTGTTCTCTGATGGAGCACAGTTCCTTGTTCTTTTCTTTCAACTGTGCGATGAGAGAGTCTTTCTTGGCCTGCTCCATCTGGCCTGACTCCACCACTGTCTGAAGACCTGCATGTGACTTCATCACCGTTTCCAGCATTGCAGAAAGATTCACATTGTCTTGTTTAGCAACTGCTACAGATTTCTGCAAACCATCCACCTGGTAAATAATAGTGTAAGAACACTAAAATAAATGTGAAATGTAAGACTAAATATGACTGTACATTCACACATCATTAACACAATTGTAGTAAAATTTTAGTAGTCATCAGTTTTGTTATCCACTTGCCCTCTGCCCACCCATCCATTCTTCTTTTTGCACATCCATCTTTCAATCCATCGAACTCCACCTGCCCTGCCAAATCCTTCCACCCACATTGCTCGCCATCCACCTATGGAACCTGTCATATTTTTATTTCATAAAAGTTGGCAAAGTGTATCAGCACTCACAAGATCTGACAGCCACATTGTGAGATATCTGCATAAAAAACCGCTAGCTTGTTTAGCAGATCATAACAAACTGTAAGCATTTATAAACAGTTAAATTAGATCATTTGATTGATTGATTGTTGATTCAATCATTTATTCAGTTGTTCATTTTCATCACACAAGTGCAGCTAATGCACGCCAACCATTACATATGTTATAGAGTTTCAGTGCCAACATGAGATAACAGTGGGGTTGGAAATCTTACTGTCTTGAGATGTTCTTCCCTGATTCGGTTAATTTCATCGACCAGCTTTTGCTTTTCCCCATTTACTTTATCTCTGGCTGTCACCATGGCATCCATGTTCTTCTGTTCTTTATCGCAATTGATCTTCAATGTCTCCAGCTCAGACTCCAGCTTTTGAACCAGTGTCTTGTTGGCAACTAGTTCTGACTGAAGCTGCAACGCAGTAACAGACCAGAACAATAGAGCATCAAATTTCACGTATACCTAATAACATTGACCCAAAAAGATGGACTGAAATACAAAAAAAATTGCATTTCTGAAATGTCTTAGTATAGTATTTTAAACCAAATACTTGTTATAAGTAAGTGTTCTTCCTTGTCAACTCTGTTCACACATCCTCTTAACAACAAGCAGATCCAACTTTGCATTAGTAAGATGATATGTAAGATGATTTCGTTAGCACTTCTTCAACTTACCTACATATAATCGTAATCATAATCTTGATATTTCTACAGTGCCGAAAGACAGCCAAATTATCATAATCAGTTCATTCACAGGTGCTTCATCAAAACACATTCAATAGGCAGGTATGGTCAGAATCATTTCCAGGTCAAGATCCAAGGGTCAGGCAGGCAGAAAGCAAAATGGCAACAATGGATGGACTATTGGACTACGGACCACAGTAGAAGTGGTTTTGAAGTCAAGCAAAGGGCATATTCTGCAAAGACAATGGCTATGCACGATGCAAGAGAGGGCAAGGTGGGCAACATGATCAAAGAAGCTGAGGTTGTATACTAATTAGTGGACAGCAAAATTAGTAGTGAAAGATATATGTAGAAGCAGATTCTAGGTTGAAGGAAACAAGAGGGATTTGGAATTTTCTTGAACTGATCACAAGGACTACTAATTTGAGTTTGGTTTTAGATGGGTTCAAGCACAGGAGATTATATGTTATGTCATCTATGAGATTTGGATAACTACATGCAGATGATGACCTACAGATGTCAGATGTCGTAAAACAGTTCAGAGAGAAAGGGATGATAATTTGGTGGAGATGATAATTTGGTGTCATCAGCATAGAAATGCTGGTAAAGGATAATTCAATGAAAGAGCGAAGTGGGGATGAACAGAGTAAAGGATGAACAAATGAGATCCAAGAACAGATCCTTGTGAAAGGGCATGACTGGGATGAGGATTAAGTTGCAGGTTGCCTGTGCCTCAACTACCAGACACGAACTTTGTTCTTTGGTAGTTTAACTTAAGAGTACAAAAACTAAAAGTAAGTGTGATGCTTTATGATGTACAAAAGAGGAAAGAAGTTTCCAGGTTAGATCAAGCAAGTAAATTTAGTCCAACCTTAATGTTTTTGGCATCTGTGGCTGTTGCATTCTTTCTGAGCTGCTGAAGTTCTGCGATAATGTTAGGCATTCTGTTCAATTCTGCCTGCAACTGTTCTACACGGCATGTCAATAGTCCATTGTCATAAGAAAGCTTTGTCTTCTGTTCCATTAGATCATTCAATGATTGTTCAAAGTAGCTTTGAGATTTCTATAAAACAATACATGCTTTAGTAAACTGAAACCAAATTTTAAGTCAAGTATAGAGTATGGACCTGCGAATCGCTTTTTTTCAGTCACCTTTCATCACATAAGCTCCATCTGCCGACCATATGAAATACGCCATGAAAAGTCCACTACTTATCACTCACAATCACATAATCAGATTCATGGACAAAGGAAAATGAAACACTCTCATTTTAATTGATCTTGCAGCGGTTTTTAGCATACCTGTACTCCTTCAGCACCTTGAACACTGGTTTGGCTTTGCTGGTCCTGTTCTCAGTTGCATTGTATCTTACCACTATAATTTAAGGATTCCCTCAGAGAAAAAAAGTATTCAACTGGTTCCAAAATTAGAAGGCATTCATAAAATAGACCCTACACTGTATGAACTGCAAGAACCATTTACCGCCATCTGTATCTAGACTAACCTGTTGGGTTTTGAGATCCTCAATGCTGCCACACAGCAGTTGGTTTTCCTGTTCCAACTGTCGACAGTTACTTCGCTTTCCTTCTAATTCCAGCTCCGTTTCATGCAACTGTGTCATCAAATCTGACTTCTCCTTTGTCAGAGATCCTGCAGAATGCTCCAACTAACGGCAAAGAAAAACAGTCATATAAAACACTTAGATACAATGCAAAATGCTTATAGAAGATATCATGAATCATGCCATTAACAGCATGTGAAAATTTAATCGTTAATTACTCATAAAAATTCTAAAGCAGAAGTTGCTGTGATTGTATGGTTCTACAGCATACAACATACATGCTCTATTGTAGACTTTATCTCAGCTAATATCAAACACATAAAAGATGTCGTTAGGGTAACAGAATATAACCAGAAGCAGTTGTCAGTGTGTGGTGTTTTTTCTACAAATTCTGTGTTTCCAATTTAATAAATCATTGAATTTTCTTTCTAATTTATGTCAGACATTTTACAGTTTCGAATGCTAACAGATAAGTCCTGTTTAACACCTTTCACAGCCAGTTGAAGAATATTTGCTGAAATATTGACATACACTTCACTTTCTTTGTACTGCATGTCTGTAGATTCACCAGAAAGCCTTCTTCCATTCATTAGCATTGCATAAAAACTAGGGACCTGCGAAGCTTCGATATTCGATTCGAAAACGAATCAGATGGAGGTATTCGATTCGATTCGAAAATGATGTCGTGATTCGAAAAATTTCGAATCATTTTTCTGAAAAATGATTAGCCCTTGACGCACTTTGGTGTAAACTAATTCTTTAATTGTTTACTGCTCGTGGATTGGTTGTTGAATTTCTGCATGCACCGCGCCACGCGACGACCTGCAAATATTTGAAAATAGTAGTCGGATTGAAAATCGATCGCGCTGAATTGAGTACGCAAGCGATGTGCGGTCGACCTTTTGTGTACAACGTATTTTGTGAATCGTATTCGTATAGCTGCATATAATTAGTGACTTTGAGAATGATGTCACGCGGCGTTAGTTGTCGACCGTGTTTTCATGGCCAATAATACTGTACGAAATTAGAGTGGTCACTCAACAGTCATCAGGTCATGGCACGCATTCATCTAAGTAAATTAAAGTAATGTAAAATAGGTAAATAAAATGACCGTCTGGCCCAAGGTTCGTCTAGAGTCTTGGAGTCTAATTCAAACTCATAGAGCGACGACCGACGGTGCGACGCCTTCGGCTAGGCGAGCGATTAACCGTTCCCTCGTACCTTTGCTAGACGAGAGACCAAGGACTTATAAATCATTTGTGTTATTTTTAATTTTGTTAATAGCTTAATGTTTAGTTTAATTGATTTTTAAACTGCAGAAACGTTAACGTTATTGATATATAGATGCTGAGGTACGCTTGTGCAATCAAGCTTCATGAATATCAAACTGGTACCCGCTGATTCGATTCGAGATTCGATTCGAATTCGAACCTTTACCCCCGATTCGATTCGAGATTCGATTCGACTGAAAATTTGTGATTCGCAGGTCCCTAATAAAAACTCTTCTGTTTCAGAACACAGTATTTCCATATGTTGCTAAATTATCTTCTTGGATTTCTCTCTTATGTTTGATGAGACTCACCGAGGATTTTGGAATGCAAACCAGCAATGATTCTGCATTGAAATGACCATCAACTGATGCATTGGGCATAATTAAAAGGAACGTTACAGAACATTATATTAAATTATAAATGTACCTTTTCAATAAGGCAATCTTTGTCTCGGATGGATTTCTCCTTTTCCATTTCCATGCTTGTAAGACTTTTCCGAAGTTCATTCATTTCCTGATAAAGTATTTTCTCTTTTTCTGCCATTTCCTCATCCTTGTGTTGTAGTTCTTTTTTCAGATCATCTATGTGATGATGCAGCTGGTTACTACCACAGAATAACAACATTAAGCCACTCACATCTGGGCTTCAGATGTTATAACAACTTTAATTAATATTTAATCAATTCAAAGAATATATATTGAAAGCTTTACATTAGAGAGCTGAAGTTCCTCTGAGTACTATACTACTACGAAAATTGTAATGTTTTGAGTCCGGTGTGATGCAGAACACAACTGGTTGAGCACTTGCCACACAACTCAGAGTTCAAGGTTTCAACTGTTACTGTCACTGTGTGGGGATCTTTAGCAAGTTCTTCATGGACTGTAAGTTAGCACTGACAATCGACTTTTGTCAATAGAAATCGGTGCAACACAAATATATAAGAAATGCATAAATAAATTGACAGAGTAAGGATTTTAAAACTCCTTGATCATTTTAGCTTAGTGCCATCCATTTACACAGATCTACCTCTAATGTTGAACTGGACTTTATCTGCATATAGATTTTGTTCTGACTAAGCACCTGTGCGAACTAGTTTTCATGACTTCGCTTTCTTTGGGCACTCTAGAAATCTACAGTATGATTACATAGCACCCACTAATGTTAACAGTGCCAAGAACCCAAGGCCAGGACCCAAAAGGCCATTAAAAACTTAACACAGCATATTAACAATAGAACAATATTATAATTTCTACAGTTAGCCTCAAGGTCCAGGGTAACAATCACAAGTACCAAATCAGTTCTCAAAGACAATGATCTTGTGTAGCTAAACAATATACATTTATAATTATGATCACTAATTTGCAAAAATCACTTATTTCAAAGCCAAATTTAACAGTACTTCTTAAATTTTGAACACGAAATTGTGTTCATTAAACTATTACAGAAATTACAATAAAAAATATTCAAGAAAACGTTTAAAGAAAGCATAGCAAGCAGCATTGTATTATTATAAGAAATATGCTAAAGAAAGAAATTTTGTCAAAGAAATAGCCAAAGCCATAGACTTGATGCCTACCATCTTTGCTGGTTAAGATGAACATCTTGAACGGACTCCTTAAGTCGATCTTTCAGTTGCAGTACGTCCGAGCAATCCAATATGTCATTGTATATCGCGAGTTTCTCCTGTCTCTGTAAAACATTATTTAGTCTTTAATCTTTAAGACATTAACAACGAGCCAGTACTAAAATGTATGGAAAAACTAATCCCTCTTGTCGTTAAAAAGCTAAGTGGCTCTAAATAGTATTTACTTTCTGTACAACAGTACATACAAGAAAAATCAACAGCAATTAAAAGAACGCTTTCTGTTCCAGCAACCAATAATAATGCAAATGGTATCAGATTTGTATTTTATCTTCATACAAGTGATGTTCTAACTTTCAGGAGCATATAAGTGGAAAATTAAGTCATAAAGAAAGAATTATAACTGCAAAATGCAATAAATAAGAAGTAATTCTAATTCTAAGTCATATCATAACTCAAGCAATTTCTTATCTACCGGTAATCTGACCATAGCAAATCCTTAGTCATTAAAAATCAAGTAATTAACTCTGTTATTATAATCATAACCAGCCAAAAGCTATGAATCATTTGACTTTCAGTATTCAGTTGTATTTTCATGTTTCTAATTCATACATGTACATTTGTCACAGAAAATTATTCGACTACACTGAAGCCTAAGAGAAATGTTGACTGTGCTAACAACCATGAAACACAATGAACTGTATAACAGAAAAACAGATATGAAGATCAATAATTTTTGCATATTGCATTCATTATTAAACTTAACATTTATCATTTTTTTGGTTTGTGGTATGTTAATGAACTTTCTTGAATTTTATTAAGTAGAGGCATTCTTGCTGTCCATTGTGTGGTCTAAGGAGTTCTTGTTTAAGTGGCACTAACAAGTGCTCACTAATCTTGTTATAGTTCCACAAAATACTTGTTACAAACAAATGTATTTTGAAAAGAAATTTAAATCAATAAATCAATTTGACTGAATAAAGCCTAAGTTTTATTACAGAAGGTTGTTCAAAGCTGATTCAACACTTTAATGATGAGGAGAGTGTACTAAAAGTGACTGAGAAACCAATGCAATTCATCGTTAAAGTGTTAGAGACCAAGAAACATACCTCTTGTAGCAGTTTATTCAGATGATCAACAGTAGAGCTCAGTCTTTTGTTTTCCTGTTCAAGCTGATCTTCAGCCACCTGCCACAAACATCAGGCATAGACAGTCTCATTCTCAAGTAATTTTTAATGAACAACAAATAACAATGAATCTTCTGATGCTTTTATTCCAGTCTTCAAAAGCCAGTATTTCTCAAACTTAACAGTAAAATGATTGCTCACCCGATATCAAGAAAAATTAGAAACCTTCCATGCATCATTCCGTTTTCCATTCTGACTGGGCATTCATTCATATCTTTGCTCTTTCATGTCTTGCTATTGTGTCTTTGAATTTTTATCCACAAAATCAAACAAAGAAACTGAGGTCTGTTTGATATATCCTCAATAAAGTAATCTTCAGGGTTTTCATAGTAATGTGTCAATTTAAGGGGTTTCATACTTGTCGCTCATCAAACGCTGCATTTATCTCATCAAGCTGCTTGATGAGGCTGGTGTACTGGGCCTGAAGCTTCTCCGTCTCAGCTAACAGTAGATTTTTGTCACTTTGTAGATTCTGACACATTTCACACATTTTGTCTAAAACACAAAATAGAAAACACATATACACAGCACATACACAACTGGCTTATTCCGTTGTTTCATTGTAACAAAGTATGGAAGAATTTACAGAAGCCAAAAGAGGAAATAAAGACTACACAGGACCATGAGAACGCCGAAAGATTTGACTAATTAGGAATCAAGCATGTAAATAAAAGAAAAATCCGCATATAATGCAAACAACACAGTGACACATAGGCCTAGAAAGTGTTGAGTGAAAGTTATCAATGAATTCAAGAAGGATAGCAAAGAGTTTTTACGAACATGTTAGAGGCAAGAAGAATTGGGCAGAAAGAGTACATCCACAGAAAATAAATGACGTAAATGTAGCAGTCATTGAGTGGTGTGGAAACTGTTGAAGTGTGCAATAAATATTTCAGATCAGTTCTTACTTTATAACAACTATGAAACTTCCTGGAGCCCAAAAACTGTTATGCAGTGATGGGAAGGGACTGTCACAGATACTGTTTACTAGGGAAAGGAGATGAAACAGCTAAAAAGGTTAAAAACTGACAACAGTTCAGGCATAGATCAACTATATCCAAAGAATTGGACAGCCATTAGCTCAGCTCATCGATGCATCATTGCATGCTTGAAAGGTACTACTAATCCAGTTCTTTTGCAGACAATGACTTCATTATGACACAGTCTCATTATATGGCAGTCCTCCCCAGCCAGCATTATAGTTTCTGGTGTAGTTGTCTTTTGTGCTGAAAAATATCCAAAATAATTCTAGGTGCTGAACAGTGCTCAGGCTCAAAAGATTTTTACCTCTTTCAGAATTAAGTTCAGAGTATTTCTGCTGAAGTTCCTGTCTAAACTGTTGCTCCTGCTTGAAGACTGTCTGCCAGTGGTTACTGTCCTGCTTAAGATTTGAACAGTTTGATGTCAGATTGCAAACCTGAAAATGAACCACTCCAATCAGATTGTCTTATCTGAATTAGCAGCTATAAAAATTGATATTCACCATCACCCGTACGTTCATGTCACTAGGGAGTTTAACAGTTTCGTCTTCGCGCGCAGTAATCCCTTATTGAATACGTGTACATTATAACCACTATCAAAGTTGATGGATCACTTCTGATCATCATAATCATCATCTTCACCATCATTATCATCACTATAAACCCTTGTTATATTTCATTTAAGATACCAAAAGGAACCAGGCAGAAATTAGTATATTTCAGCACCAAACAAGGTGGCTTGAGGCCACGGATACAGTATATTATTTAAGAGGCTGAAAAGGAACAGAGGAGACAAATCGTAATCGTAATCTCCGGATTTCTACAGCGCCCAAAAAAGCGAAGTCGCGGGAACCAGCTTATTCACAGGCGCTAATGTTCTGGTTGGACAAATTCAGAATATGCATGCATGATTTTGGTGAATCATCAGTTGATGCCTTGTGCATTCAGCACCAGTGCCATAATTGAAGCCAAAGAATTTAACATATTTTTACATTCCTGATACCTTTTCCCGCTCAGCATCAAGAAGGCTCTCCATTTCTTGAACAAGCTTCACAAGTGCCGTCTGTGAGTTCTCTAAACTAGACCGCATAGAAACTTCTCTGCTCAGCTCCTCCTTAAGTGAGGTAATCTCCTCCAGAAGCTTCTGCTCAGCTGCATCTGTGCCGGATTTCAGTAGCTGCTACAAAAACAATTCCACAAACAAGTTTGACTAATGCTTCTTAAAAGGTTGGATATTTATCAAGCAATGAGTATCTGACTTAAAGATGAAAGAACAGTATTAGCATGAAAGTTCTACTAAACTACTCTAATCTAATGACTTCTACAGCACTGTTAAAATAATAATAATGTTGAAGACATCAATTGACAGTCGCTTCAAGTGAAATCAAAGTCAAAATTCGTAATCCGTTGGAAAAGCCACTACACTGTTTACATAATTTCTTCACTTTGCATAGATATCAATAAACATTTCTAGTGTTTCTAAAGTTAACTGCAGGCTAGTCGCATTATACGTATGCAAGAATCAGGTGAAAATATTTGGCTCAGTGAAGAGACATGGTCAAGTTTAAATAGATCAACCAAAGATATATTTTACAGAAAATGCACTATAAAATGTTCCACTAAATGTCTAATCTACTCTAATAATTTTTACAGCACCATTATCATAAGGACTCAAACATAAGTGAAAACTCAGTCAAAAATCATATCTATTGGATAAGACAGGAACTTGAAATCCGATAGATCAGAGAAAATCAGAAGCCAGGCTATGGTCGGCATGCAAGTTGAAGATATGCATCTTGAGGTTGGACATTCAGCATCACACAAGTTGACTGAACTGAACTGGGTAACAAATTCCAAAGCCTTGGACCTGAGTCTTGGACCTGAGAAAGCCTGAAAGCCCAATACTGTTTGAGTGTGGGGCACAGCAAGAGTCACAGTGTTCACTGCTTGAGTGCAATATTTATATGCAATATGCATGAATGGTAAGCATAGAACATAGGTGGGTGGATGCTTAAAATGCAGTACTTTGTGAACTAGAAGGCAGATTTTGACATCCAGGCTTCACTCAACAGAAAGCTAGTGTAATGAATGCAATACGGGCATAATATGAGGATATTTGGGGGTCTTCGTTATGGCCCTGGCAATCACAGTTTGAACAATTTACAGATCTCTCTAAGCGATACCAGCGAAAAGTAAGTTACAGTAGTTAAGTCTGCTGGAAACCAAAGAATGGTTGGCTAATGTCAGTATAGAAGTAATTATCAAAACAGCTTTCAGTAAGTGGTGAACCAAGTGGTGTATATAATGTAAACAAGAGCAGCCCCAGTACAGAACCTTGCAGTATCCACAATTCAGGACAGTGAGAATCTATAATCCAGGACAGTGGGCACAGAAGTGTGTTGAATAACAAATTACTCCTGAATGCTATCAAAAATTCTAAGATTAGATTCAATAGATCTCCTGTTAAATTTTTTATTACAGACCTAAATGGATAACTATATCAAGCGTTTGAATGAGAAGACATGGTCTTACCAGGGTACAATGACACTCAACAAGATCTTTTTCCAACTGACAAACTGATTCATCTGATTTGGTTTCGTTAATTTCATTGTCATTCAGGTGTTCAGAAACAAATTCTCTCCCACCCCTTTTTCCTTTTGCCATCGTATGGTCTAATGATGCCATGCTGAGCTTCGTCTTGGGTTTTGCAGACGCTTTCAACTTGGTGGTATCAGTAACTTGGGTCAAAGTGCTATCATCAGAACCGTTCTTCTCTGTACCAACCATATGATAAGCATTGTGCTTGTTAAAAACTGTTCCTTCATCAGGAATTAAAGAATTCACTGTATCCCAGCTTCCTCTCTCCAGAACTGCATCTTTTCTGTAGCCAGATGTAAGATTCACATGTTTAGTTTTCATCTGGCTGAACTTGTCTAAATTTGCAATTCTATCATTGGATAACTTGTGACTTGATGACTTCAGGTTTTTTCGAACTGCTGATGATGAACCCAATCTCTTATACATAATGTCTGCTCAGTAGTAACCTGAAAAATAATAGAAGCTAAATATCAGTACAGTAATCAGTGTACAAACAGTGTACAAAAAATTCTACTGTAGTGGACTGTGCAAGTAATTGTCAGCACTGAGATAGTTATGGTCAAATATAGGGCATAATAGTTTAAGGTTAAGTCAAGATTTTTCAAATTAAAATGATCAACATTTTAGCAGAGTATACCTGAATGATATATAATAAACTAGCAGCTATGAACATATACATGCTCCCAGCATATCTAGTTTCACAGTGAATTATTTCAGAGTTTAATGCAGCATAGCACACTGCAATGAAATCTAAAAGGATGCCAGTAAATAGAACTAACAAGAAAAGATATTAGTAACCTACATCAAGTTAGTGTGATATTCACATTCAGATATTGGACATTTGGTATGAAAAGCCACATGCAAATAATAAAATTTCATCTTGTCAATTTCCTCTAAAAAAATTCTCAAAAACACCAATCTCAGGGACTGGTGGTTTTGTGAGAAAAATTGGTGAACAATTTTGTGCAGCAAATCACCAGAAAATCTCAAACTGCTTCCAGATATTGTGTTTGAGGGTACACACACACACACACACACACACACACACACACACACACACACACACACACACACACACACACACACACACACACACACACACACACACACACACACACACACACACACACACACACACACACACACACACACACACACACACACACACACACACACACACACACACACACACACACACACACACACACACACACACACACACACACACACACACACACACACACACACACACACACACACACACACACACACACACACACACACACACACACACACACACACACACACACACACACACACACACACACACACCGAGAAATCCTATCTTCAACCATTTTCTCACTATAAGTTTGAGGTGGTAGCTTGTCCAATTAGATTTTTATGTTTCCCATCCTGAATAACCCACCTAGGCAAATACAGAAAAATCTCAAACACCTTATAAGGCTGCACCATTCTATAGGACAGCTTTGTCTATCCATTGTTTATCAGATAGTCTGGTCCCATAAAGTGTCGGATCTACAGGTTTCAATATGAATCAAACATATTTAACCTTCCATGCAAGTAATAGAGTATGACAGCACACTAAGTTTAATTATTATGCACTAAGTTTAATTATTATGATAGCATGCAGGAATTATGACAGCATATCACAAACCACAATCTAATCTGCCTGTGCGGATGACATTAGCGTCTGTAAGAAACGAGTCATCATCTTGAACATCAATTTAATCTAAGCTCACGCCCTCCTGGGGCGAAGCTCAGACCAAACCTTGGCACTTTCTGCCTTCACAGATGTAGACAAGCACATGTGTGCCTTAATGACTGCTAAGCCAGATTCCAATTGGTTCATAACTTTTCCAATTTGACGTTGATTCAGTGAATGCTAACATGTCCACGTTAACTATAAGAGGGACTTGCCGGTGTTTCCAAAGCAAAGCTCTCAACCTCTTTCCTGTCTAATCTCCAGCACCTTCTAATGCAGCACTACCTCATATGTGCTCAGTTGCACCTTACCACCAACTTCAGCAGTGTGACACATCTAATGGTTAATGGTTTAATGGTTAATAAGGCTCTAAAATGGGTCAAAACATAGGGAACCTTTCTTTACACATTTTCTCCCTTTACATGTCAGATAACTCGGGTTTTTGGGTCACCTAATCAATAACCATAAAATCTCTGACTGCTTCCACCTGTTGGCTCATTGGTCTCAAACACAAATAAGCCCTATTTTCACACACTTTCTCACTACAAGTGTAGGGCAACTTATCCATAACTCTTAGCGATTGACGTTTTTCTTAGAAAGTACTGTGGAGAAATATGACAAAGTCTTCAGTTTTAAAACGGGTGCGCATCGAATTCCATACCAATCAGCTGAATAAGCAATCGTCTGGTAACAATCGGTCTAGGCACAAGCTGGCACACTTAGTACAATCACAACAGTTTTATGAAAGTTAACGCAATGTGTGTGTTTTCTTAAATTAAATAGGTAAATACAAAACACCAGCATATCAACAGCCTCAATTTTGTCGCTACCAACGCCATCGTCACTAATGGCAATTTCTATTTTTCGCTTTCTTTCATATGAAATAGCCCAATTCTCGTGCTCGTTCTTCGTGAGGTATAACGTCTACAACCCTTCTCAATTGATCGTAATCGTAGAATCATGATCGTAATTTAAAGACTTCATGGCCCATAAACGGACTCAGAGGAACCAGCATATTCACAAGCACTTAGTAAAGTGATTTTTTTCTTTACAAGAGCTCTACAACTGTACTGTAGAGGCTTCTACAGGTACTTACACAATCCACACGCTCCTGTTCTAAACGATCAACGGTTTAAGCTTATACTCCGAGCATACTCAAGTTTACTTTTAAGCGGCTCCAAGCTTAACGAAACTGTTTAAATTCCTCAACAAGTTCCTGTTTATCGTTCATGTCGACGCATGTGTAAAAAAACAACAGATTAACATTTAGTGTTATAATTCACTCTGATTTAAACTTATTTAACATACGAAATTTCGAAAAATCTAATAAACACCGGGTTGTTTCGGTTTTAAGTGAACAGCATACGGCGTCCTAATTACCATTAGTAACAGGTTTGGATGTATACAAATTTTTGAAATTATTGTATCTTCAACGTAAATTAAGGCCTTGAATTGAAATTTGTATTTCAAAATGTCTTTATTACATTTTAAGTTGTTGGATATTTTATAAAAGCTTTGGCGGCATTGGTCTTATTTCTAATATCCAAACGGTAGTAAAACTGTACCCGCCTGAGCAGCATTCGTAAACAAGAGTACAACTAAACACAAAAGTTTATATAAATATCCAAACTTAAGCCTTCTAGTGCAGGTGTTGATTTCTATTGTAGCTTTGTCACATATAAAGCACTTCAAAGATGTGTGATAACACTCAAGATGAGAATAGAAAAGGTATACATGAAGATTTTCTCACTGATGACAAGACTCACTGGGTAGAAAAACTGTTTCCACCTGCCTTCCAGTTTTCTTTGCATGACTTGGTTTCCCAAAAGACCACACCAGCCACAGAGAATGGGTTTCAAGAACTGTACAGTATCAACAATACATTTGAACAGCTAAGCAGAAGGATTTTACCTGAAGACATAGAAGCAATCAAGAATGTCTATCACAGGGTCTGGCTGATTATGAGAAATCAGCAACAACATCCACCAGAGTTGACAGATCAAGGTATGTGTCCCTGGCCAGATTTCTTGTTACACAAGTTTGTTAGCACTGAATTGCTATAATTGAAGCCTACATAATTATATACTTGAATCAGACTCAGTGAAGTGAGGAAATTAACCAGCTTCTGCTCTATATGCTATTGTACTTTTTGTGACCAGTTGCCAAGGCACTTACTTTGAGACTATGTAATAGCAGAGATACAGTCATCCCAAGATTTAAAACCACCACTATAGAGTTTTAAACTGAAAATAAATTATTGCTAGACAGTGACATACCTGGCTGGAGGGGCTTCAGATCCTCAGATGGCCAAGATCATGAACGTGTGAATTCATTCAAAGATTTATATAGCACCTGTTTAAGAGAACTACTCGGAGGCACTTCCAAGTAAAAAAGAAGTTGCTGAGGCAGTGTTGACATGCTGGAGCACCATCTATTGAGAAGCTTTTAGATGTACCATCAAAATCGGTGACTCTTGGCTGCTGTGTCGATGGATACAGTGTTGAGCTAATGGAACAGAAATCTTGAAATAACTTTCTGCTCTGGGGTTTGAATCTCTGACCTCAGGGTTGACATTCCAGTGTATATGAAACACTAAACTATCCAGTCCTCATACGTATAATATCCAGCAAGATTACAGTCTACTTTTTCTGTTATTTTTAGACTAATCTAAATCTAACATTGAGATTTCTATGGACGTGTGTTATAACAATACGCAAGATGTCAACTGATGATCATAATAAAACTGAAATTGTAATTTTAATCCTTTACACTAGTGTTTCTAACACTGATGGTGAAGCTTTGTTCATCAGTTCATAAACCATCCTTAAATTTTAATATGTTTCAAATGTGAGAGTAACATGTGAATAATTGCTTCAGAAATAGAGGGAATCAAATCATGATAGTAAGCAGGTGTTTTAGTATATACTTTAGCAGCAATAACCCTTAAATCTCTATACTGTATGTATGGATTGCCAAACTCGTGATTCCATTAGTGGTCTGTGAGCAGCAACATGAAGTTATTGCTAGTCCCCAGCTTAAAAAGAGTTTAAGAATTACTCATCCAGTCAGTGCATTAGATATGGAGTGAGAGGCTTTGGCAAATAATCTATCTGGCAAAGATGATATTTCATTAAATCAACTGAGCAACATAATGATAAGTTGCAACAATAATAAATAAGTTATCCAAAAGATAATGCTGTCAGTTTTGTATGTGGCTTTCTCCATTATCATACTCAATTGAATTTTATCTGCTGTTGTCAAACTGTGGTGTAATATCACAGGCATGCCTGCTATCCTGAGGATTTGGCTATATTTCCTATTTCTTTTATTTTGTTTTTGTGATACTGTTTTTCGCTGAAATAAATGATTGGTATATAAATAAATTTAATATTAAATTTATTTGTCATTGTATTCTAAATAAAACCTTGATTTAAAAAATCTGTATGTACTATATCGTAACTGAATCTGTTGAATGATTTCTGTTCAACATGTTTTCAGTCAGTTCTCAAATGCATATCATAAACTTTAAGTGACTGTAGCAGTCTGTTACATAAAAGCAGTTAATCAATTATGTATGTGCTACGTTAAGCTTGCAGCACATTAGATGATTTACATTTGTTTCTGTTCCTCTTTGTAGGACCTGAATGTCAGAACTTCGATACTAATACAAAAACAAGCACAGTTGAAGAAGCAAAGCCAGAAAAAGAGACCAAAGACTTAAGTTTAGCAGAAACTGAATTATCATCAAGTACGTGCATATGGGATTCTGCTGATATCGGCATTCTTCGAAGAGTTTACAAAGATATTAAAGAGGAAAACATAAAGCTGACGTCACAGATGAAAGTTTTGGAAGTGGAAATGATGAAACTGAAGAAGCTGGAGAGAACCAAGACCAAAGAATTGGATGTGCGAACTGATGAGCTGCAGGAAGCCATCAAGGCCAACAAGCGACTGGAGATACTCAGCCAATATCTTAAGAAAGAGCTCAAAAACTCAGGGAAGGTCATCAAGGATCTGAACGAAAAATTTGGAGAGATGAAAGAAGCCAATACGGGGATGGAGGAAGAAATTGCAAGGATTTATAACGAGTTGGACACAGAAAGGCTTGAAAAGAGAAAGTTTGAGTTGAAGTGGGAAAGAGAAATGGATGAAATTAAAACAGAGCGGAGGCAGCACGAGCAAAGACTGATTGAAGATTCCCAGAAAATGCAGAGTCACATGGTTGAAGAGATAAAGAATCTTAGAGAACAGTTGGACAAAGAAACAGAACTACACAAAAGATCCATCAGAGGTTTGAATCACTTACGCATGCATTTTGGCAGTTTGCCAGCTGCTGAGGAGAAAGACACAGACCCCCATCAGCTGACAAAATGGACTTGCTATTAAAATTGTGCTGGATCAATGTTTCATCAACTTTTCCATGTAAAGAAGTAGTCCGTTAAATGTAATGGCAATAATACTATGCAGTTCACGCATGATATTCATATGCATTCATAGATAAATAAATTATATAATTTATTTATGTACACCAGAAACTCGTGGTGGGAGCTATAACAAGAACTGCCTTAGAATAAGACCATGTTATGAAAGTCCATTTCTTCAGTGAATATACACTAAGCATTGATGCATCATACCAGAATTGTGCTATTAGCAAGGCGTGTTATAACTAGTCTCCAGTTCAGTTGTATTTTTTTTGTAGTACATGCAATGTTTTAGTTGTCAAAAAAGAGCTGGGGGCCTAAAATTATCCAAATTACCAAAGTAGGCCTACATGGACGCAGGTCAAAATATAATGTAGTACAGTTGCGCACGAAACAACTGATAACTCGTATTAAAATGATCACACATCTAAATAAGTGTATGCAAAAATAACAAAACATAATTTACACAACTCATACTTTAATCTACACAAATAATTTAGAACTATTGTATGGTATTGTATTGTATTCAGACATTTATAAAGCGCTTCTCGCGGGAGAGCCATTCAGAAGCGCTCCTAGTGTGAGAGACCCCGAGAGAAAAAGCACGTTTTAAGAAAGGTAAAAGAGGAAGAGACATTACCTGAGAGAATAGAGGAACAAACAGATGGAGAAAGCTCATTTCAAAGGGCAGGGCCAATGGAAACAAAAGGCCTAGATTGAGCCAGTGAAGTTCTGACACGGGGAACGAGGAGGTCCAAACGGTCAGAGGAATGAAGAGGACGGAGAGAAGCAACAGAGTGAGGTTGATGAATTAAATCACATAAATATTTTGGAGCGAAATCAAGTTGAGCCTTAGAGACAAGGATGAGGACCTTGAATTGGATACGAGCAAAAGGCGGGAGCCAGTGGAGTTCTGCCATAAAAGTGGTGATATGAGAGAATCGAGAAAGACAGGCAATTAGTCTAGCAGCAGCATTGAGAATGGACTGAAGAGGAGCGAGATGGACCTTGGGAAGACCAATGAGGAGGGAATTACAGTAGTAAAGTCTATGTCAATACCTGACCCCCCCAACAACTTTCAGTTACTTGTCTGGAAGAGGAGCTAGGTGTCTGAACCTTCCCCAACACCTCCGACAACTAAAACACAGTACATGTATTAAAACAATGCTGCTGTCATTTGATACTTACTTGTTTACTTAAGTAAACATGTTACATATTACTGTAAACCTGAAAACCCGTAAGGTTATGATAAATTGAAAACCCTGGAATGAGTAATGTCATTTTGATATGCCTAAGTAATACATATAGATATATGCATATGTTAAGCCACCTATGCATCCCAATTTGCATTAAATTTCTGTTAAAAGAGTAGACC
This sequence comes from Allolobophora icterica, assembly GCA_963556255.1. NCBI lineage: Eukaryota > Metazoa > Annelida > Clitellata > Crassiclitellata > Lumbricidae > Allolobophora > Allolobophora icterica. Next base: position 81,502,129 of record OY744602.1, read on the forward strand.
ATGCCAGAGGCAGATAAATTTCCACATTGTATTGTAAATGTAAATCTTCAAAATTTCTCAATGCCACACACACAAGCCGTGCCGTGGAGACCAGCTTCTACACTCTAGCTATATCAAATCAAGTCTGCAAAAGCCAAGTTAAGTTTTTGGCGCTAGGTCTAAATCTGGAGAAGAGTGCTTGGAGCAGCGCCACTGTGGAAATGATGATGGTGGTCATGGGATGGTTCAGAAGCAGAGCCAGGATATCGATATAGGATAGCTTGATATGTTCGGTTTCCAATATTGAGTGGAAAGCTGCAGGAAGGAGAGCAATGATTGAGTGCCGAGACTGAAAGGTGAAAGACGGCGATGAGTGAATTGGCAGATATCTTTTGGAATTGTTCCAAAGAGCTGGTGCAGTGTAGCTTTTTTTTAACAAGGAGACTGGAGGTGGAGTTAAGGAAAGTAAAATTATGAACGAGTGGATCTGGGTGGATGGGTAGTGAATTATCTAATTTAATCTAGCGCCAATGTATGATGCTCAAGTTGATGTTTGGTACAAAAGAAAATCGCACAAGCCAAATTCTGGAGTGAGTGCATTAAAAGCCAAGATTAAGGACATCTAAGACGACCTAGAAGCAGCTTTTAGCTAAAATAGTTTGCAACTGTAATTAAGAGGATTGAGAAGTTTGAAGACATTATAGGTAAGAGATCCAATTATAAATTGCAATGGTTGTGCTGAGGGACTCTATCCAAGGAAGCGATTTCAGAACTGGGGTTTGCTGTGGTGTTTGGGAAATTTGGTGATTGCACTAGCAAGAGCATTAATTCTGGATTGTTTTAGTAAGGGTCCTTTTAATGTATACTCTGCATGTGCGATCAGCGGCTATTTTCAGAGTACTGAAGTCGCGCAATCAGTAACTAACGGCTTTGTCTAAATTCCCTAAGACTCTACGAATTTAAAGGAATTAAAGCAGTTAATATATTTTATCTCGGTGAGTCAAAACCAATGTCTAACGATTTTCCATCTGATTTAAAATTTCCGCGTTTGGTAGAAGAGTTGCGCTACAGAAATCACATAAGCATTGCGCTACAGAAACGTGCAAAACTCAAATCGTAATGAATTTGAAAAACGAAGCAAATTGTAGCAAAAAAATTGAGGAGTATTATTCACGCTAGCAAATGGAGAATATTGCTAATGGGAAGTTGTTGTACTGAAATTTACAATTCATTCCGGAGTTAAAAAAATTTGGTTGGCGGGAAGACGAACCAGATTGGATTGTGCTGTTAGTTTCTTTGCAATAATACTGCTAGTATTTAGTTTGGTTGATTGTGTATAGTATAGCTGCTTTGCTTTTTCTTTCATCTTCAGTATGTTTTATTAGATTATTATGTTAAATGTTATATACAACAGGTTACATTAAGACCAGGGTTTGCTTTAATGACTGGGTGTCTCGTAAGTCTGGGAAAAGCTCGCTTTATCGCTCAGAATTGCATCTAGAGTTGAATGCCCGAAACCCAAATCCCCGAAACCGCTGAAAATACACAAAAGCCCGATTTCCAGAAAACAGTTTTATAGAAAGCGGCCGAACTCCCGAAGACTATTCAAAGTTAATTCCCCTGAAATATGAATAATTCATAGCATGGGCGGCGATCATAGGGGGTTGAGGGGGACAAGTCTCCCACCTTTAAGAGTGGGGGACACAACATACATTCGACCCACACTTTTTGAAGACACCCCTAAAAGGTCGTCAAATTTTTTCCCGAAAATGGTAAAAAAAATTTCGCGCATAAAATTTGTTGACCTTTTTTTGAGCAGATCAGTTCAAAACTCTTTTCACCGGATCAGTTCAACAGTGTCCCCCCCCCCCGCCCACCTGTGAAACAAGATCGCCGCCAGTGATTCGTAGATACTTTAATATCAATTAGTTTTTTTAGAATCACAAATTTTAGGCGTGATTTCTTTTAAACGTTATCTTCTTAATTTTCGGGAATTCGGGTTGCACTTAGAAAATCTATTTCAGTGATCCAGCCGAAATTCGTTGGGGTTTCGGGATTCGGGCAGCACCTGAGAATATGGGGTCATTCCTAATCCCGATTACCCGAAAACATTGAAACTACACAACAGGCCAGTTTCCCGAAAACAGTTTTGTAGAAAGCGTTCAAAATCCCGAGAACTATTCATATATTCCAAAAAATAAATTGCAATGTTTGAAATATAACACACTGTCTAAAAGTGAATTGTTGAAGTTTCAACTCTTATACATGACATAGACTTAGAAAATCGATTTTAAGGATCCAGCTGATTCATTTTGGGATCCGGGTTTAGGGATTTGCTATGCACCCAAGGATCTGACCGTTTTTCGTCAAAAGAGTAGTCTCATGAGAAATGCATTGGTGACTTTCGTATGCCTTTTGTTTTTACAAGATTGGGTCCGGCCTGAAACCCGAATCCCCGAAACGAATTTTGGACAAATCCCCGAAATCGAAATCGACACTAGCAAGCCTAATTAGGATGCACATACGCGGCCTCCGAGATGCATGCTAGGTCTAGGTCATTTATCAGAGTTCAAATGAAATAAATTTGTTTTTGTTTGGCATGTGATGATCACCTGTGTAATTTTAATTTGAAAGTTTGTGGAGAATGCGTCCTCAGTCTTCTGTTCAAGTTACTCCTGCACAAGAACGATCACAGGTGCAAGTTACTCCTGCACAGCTGTCAGGTAAATCGAAAGGGATCACCTGGTTGTCTGAGAGGAGACGCGGTGCTCCTAAATCGCGTTTGAGTCTTCCATATCCTAGAACACCGGTTGGCACTCGACCACTATACAGTAAGTAAAAAAAAATTCTGTTTCTATTTTTTACTTATTTGCTGATGTGTTGGATATGATGGCATTTGTTAAAGGTAAAATTGTATATATTAATTTTGCAAAATGTTATTTTTTGCTGTCGAGCACAATCTTAATTTGTGAAATGTAGTATTTACCAGAAGAAATGGACAGCAGACACAGATAACTTAGGGAGAAATGAAATGATAAAATTTTATATTATGATTTAATTCCTAATGCGTACTTGTATAAGTCGTATTTAATGTAAGGGGGGATAGATGCATGTAATACTTTAACATGAAGAACATAAGATCTGGAAAGAGACGCGATTCGATACCCGCAAGCCCCATCAAGGTCGACTCAGCCATCCACTCCTAAGGGGCAGCAGTAAAATGAGTGGGTGCCTAACAGGCTGCCAAGACATGTGTTCAGTTAGATCTTGATTATTGTATCATATATAGTAATTTATAAGATGCCTCTTGCAGTATAAACTAATCAGAGGTGCCCGTTATCAGGTTCAAATGGTCAATGGCATCTTATGGCATCTTAAGTCAACCTTACCTTACCTTGCAACACATTTTGTGTTAACACCAACACTTCAGGGACTCGGGCCTCTGCAGGAATTTTGTGGGGGAGGGGGGATTTGTGGAGGGGGAGCAAAGTGACGTTTTGAATAGAATAGTATTCATGAACACAGAACATTTGACAACTTTAAAATAAATAATGGTCAAGGACTTTACCTAAATATAATTAAGTGTTTTTCGCATTGAAAATCATGTTAGGTATTTTGTAATAATCATGATAATCAAAAGATTTTGATTTTTGTAGAATATGTGCAAAATCCAAGGGGCAAATGCCCCTTGCTCCCCCCAGACGCCCTTGTATGCAAAGACTGTGAAAGTTATGGGCTAGTCCATCAATTTGATTATACTGAATTCTTACTTTGCTAATATTTGAAGTTAATTGTTTGAAAGTTTATTTTGCTTTTGGTATTTATTAAATCATGTGACTTCTGTGTAGCTGAGACATTTCAAGTCCTACTATTTTGATGAAGAGGTCTGATGTCTTATTGCAGATTCACTTTTAAGATCACGTCAACAACAGACTGATAAGTCCTCTAGAGCGAATGCAGGAGAGTTGGAATCGACATGGAAAGGTTTGTTTGTGTACCATTTGGACCAGATTTTGCAGATCTATAGGCATTGGTGTGCCATTAATTATTGGCTTGTGCTTTATTAAATAGTGACATTATAGAAGTTCTAATATAGATTAGAGCCTGTAGCTTACGCAGCTGTCACTGTGAACTTCCTCTGACTTTTTGTAAGTAGCCCAAATTTTTATTAAGTTTTTTAAAGTTTGTGATGCAGCTTTATGTAACTTTAATATTTCTGTCACTCAAGTCACTTTCACACAGTAAGCCTTGGTAAACATTGTATTTTAGCTGTACTATCACCGTGCTATGTTTACATAATGTGTTGCCATGTTTATTCACCCAAACGAAAAACTTTGTCTTTGGTGTGCGAAATGTTAGTAACTATTTAACATCTATTTTCTTGTGTATAATTTCAGCTATAAAAACTGTGATTACTCTTACACACTGATGGACATGTTTTGCATTCCTCTTGAATAACGTATAAATCTGGGTTTCATAAGCGGAAATGTTAATAGATAGAAATGCGAAATGGATTTAGTATTCTGTACATATAATAATAGTGCACAGTGTTTGAATAAATCTTCTGTACTTCGTTTATGTAGTCATTCAGAAAGTTAGTAAAGCTTGCAACTTAATGAAAGCGAGAGTGTGACAACGAAATTGGAATTAAAATCATTAGCATTTCCAAGGTGATCCAGTGTCTTCTCTTCGTGCCAGCAACTAAAAGGGGCAATCATGAACTCTCAGGTTGCTGGCCTGCATGCATGAGCCATCTGGAGGCTGTTAGGGTTCGTGCTTAGGAAGAACAATTGAGATTCTATCTCATATTCTTTATCTATTCTATTGTTTAACTTTTGGTGCTTTGGAAAAACAATTGAGATTCTATCTCATATTCTTTATCTATTCTATTGTTTAACTTTTGGTGCTTTGGAAAAACAATTGAGATTCTATCTCATATTCATTATCTATTCTGTTGTTTAACTCTTGGCACTTCCAGTGAATCTTGATGACTCTATCATCATCTAGGCTGGTGTACACATCATGTTTGTGAGGTACAGTACTTAAATGCTCTATAGTAAGTGTCTAATATACATTTTTGCTTGTATTAATTATTCTCTTGAGATTTCATTTTGAACAAGGAACCATTCTGATTTGTAGGCCTCGTGAACAAGACGTGGCACATCCACAAGGTTTCACCTCTACATCTTTTCAGTTTTGAACCATCATCGCTGAAGTCTTATTCAAAGCTTCTGTCAGCCCATCTTGAAGCTGTGAGTATTTGTTGTAAAGGTTGAAATGGGATGAATTGCATTATGAAATATGTATTTGCTTCAGGAGGAATATTAGTTTAATTGAAATAGTTTTAATAAATGTTTAATTGATATGTGTCTCCCGGTGTTGCTAGTTAGAATTGCAGCTTTGATTTATATATTTGTCATTAGGTTACTTCAAACACGGCTGTTGATGTAGAAGACAATGTTGGCAATGTTAAAATTCAAGCTAACAGTAAGTTCTTGAAAAGTTTCACCTTGTTTTGAATTAAATGGGTTTTGCTAGCTGGTATGTACTTGGAGGCTGGAATAAAACTTGCATTATGTCATTGCTTTTTTTGGAAGCACTGATCTTGGACATTATCTACTCGGTGCCTAAGTTTACATTATGGAGTAAAAATAGTTAAGAAATATATTACTAACATTCACACTATCCTATATATATATATATATATATATATATGTGAAACATTCTTGAGTCATAAATATTAAATGTAGTATTTTTGTGCAGACACTCTTTAACACAAACTTATACAAGTTACAGTATATGCTAAGAAGGTAATGGAACTTTGGTAATTGAATCGCTGACTTATCAACAAACTTTCCAATTAGTTTATGTAATGCTGCAAGTTGTTTTGATAACTTGTCTTTTGTTGAAAGTTTAGTTTGTACGCTAGTAAGACATACTTTTGTGCTTGACTATTGCAGAAAACAAAGACCTTCTCGAAATAATTTTTTCAAAGAAACAGAAAAACGGTACGATAGGTTTATTGATGACTTATTTATTGTATTTTAACTTGATGAGCTCTTGCTTGATTGCTTCACTTAAAATACACATGTGTGAATGTAGAGCAGTTGAAGAGCATTATTCTTCATGGATACTTTGAAATGAAATGACAATACTGGTAATAAGTTTAATAGAACATGGCAACACTTAATGTTCACCTTATAGAATGGAGTATGTAGGTTTGAACCTATCTCCAGTACTGTTGTATCCCAACTTGATGCTAACCTAAAACCTGATCATGTGTTATTGTATTTCTATTTTTCCTTGGGAGCAATAAAAAAACTGTTATGTTATGTTGTGGTTGAGGTTTGGTTGAGCAGATGTTGTAAAGCTGCATACACTGCTTCAAGCCTTCTCCGAGACATTCAGTATCGAGACATTTAAGCGCTTTGTGATGAATTTCTTAACATCTTCAACTAGTGTGTTACTCCACATGGTGAGGTTCATAAGAGGTACTTTACAAGTAGCGAGATGCATAAAATACATGCATGTATACATACAAGGTTTGCTATACAAATTTAAGTGATAAATTAGAATTTGCATACATTGTGCTCAAAATGCTAGTTACCAACCAATTGTTTGAGTAAAGAATTAGTTGTTGCCTGGCCCCTGATATTGGACATATCAAAGTTTAACTTGATGTTTTTGCATAGTCTTTCCTGATTAAGGTTTTTATGTTTTAGACAATGGTCCAGGCAAAATTCTTCTAACTGCGATTCTGTTTTCTGCAAAAAATGATCTGGATGCTGATGATCTTCACCAGTCCTTCACTTTATTGCCGCTGATGTTAACCAAGGGCTCATCACGATTAATCGGACATCTGATTAATTGGTGGCAGGTCTGTGCGTTTCAACATCCATAACTGTAAACCTCATAACGTACCTATTTAATAGGATAAATAAATATGCATGAAGTAATCTAATCTAGTCAGGAAACGTCTATAGTACTATTATCATAGAGCACAGGGCATCAGTCAGTGGTTGTCTCTGAGTCGAACTGCTGTCTGAACGCAGTCCTTCAGACAGAACCAGCTGAGCCCATGAGATCCAAACAGAAAACCATTTCATATCATAACAAGATAGACATGTTGCCGGTTACTGATCAGTAAAGTACAGTACATGTATTCGTGATACGAAGATAACCAGTAGAGGTAAATTGCAGATTATGAATCTCCTAATTGATTGACTCCAGCTGTGACCATCAGCCTGCTGATGTCGTCGTCCCATGTACCACGACTAAAGTGTAGCTGATGATAGGGCTTTTAGTCCTGCATAAACAAGCACCTGCTTTTCACTCCTGATTAAAAGTCTTGACATTTCCAGGCAACGTTTAATATCTGTCTAACACTTGTTTTCACAATTAATAACTTGAGAAATTTTTCTGCTTATGATGCTTTATAATTTGGCATTTTTATTGCTGCATTTACTGTAATTGTAAGATCATATGTATGTTGTTTCGTAATTTTAGATTGCTTTTGACTCGTGCATTACTCCATTTCTTATGTCGCCGCTGCAGCTCATTTGGTTGACGACCATGTTTGCTGGAATTACAACAGGTGAAGTAAGCTGAATGTTAGGTAATTTATGTGCTGAGTTTTCAATTACCTGATGATGTAACTGAATAATTTATAATGTTGATTTTTTATTGGTGATTTGTATTCTGTTTTCGCATAAATTGTGCAAACCAAAGTTTTTTTATATATTGAGTGGTTTTCGAATTGAGAATGGTGTCAATGGCTGCTATTCTGGTTTCAAAGTAGGAAAATGTTGTTAACTGAGTATTAATTTTTGATTGTTGTACTAAGAAGTTTTCTCCTTGAAATTTCAGGTCCCCATTCAAAACCAGTGGAGTTTGTCTATAAAGTTCCAGAGGAAGTAAAAGGCCTTACGACCATCACATACTCCATCAATGCTCATGACTGCCAGCGTGTGTGGCAGAGGTACGTGTATAACGAGGAAGTTCACCTGTTTTCTACCGCCTCCTTAAGACTTCTCTTTTTAACCGTGGCTGGACTGGGAGCACCTCTGAGTAGGTTTCTTGAAGAGGCGCTATATAAATTTTCAAAATGAATGAATGAACGAATGAATGAACTGTTTTCAGTGTGTGATATTTTATTAATTTTTCAACTGTGTCCTTTTAATACTCCTCCTCGTCATGGCATGGGGTACAATGATACTGCTGCATCAAGCAAAATGACTCATTAGATCATACACAATACAATGACTGTATGCTATCTGATTGCAGTAAGGCACACAGGTTGTACATTAAAGTACAACTGTGCCATATTTATATTGACTTTGGGCATAATCCCTCTGCATGTCCACATTTGGGTGACCTCCCTCCTCTTTTCCATACGTCCATAATGGCATTTGTAGACTGCTCCAAGTGTTGTGTACTGTCTGCTTGTAAGTATTGAGAATGGTCTTGAGACTTGACAGATACAATTAAATTTTATAGGACCCTTAAATTAAATATTAATATGAATAATTACTATTATTTTATTAATACGATTAATTAGTATTATAATTATGCTCGTCATATGGAATTTCTGATGACATTCCAATTTGTAAATCGTCCAAAAGCGATTAGATTTTTGTTTCTTGTTTTGTGGATTTTTAGCATCTGTGACAACAAAAATCAAGAAGATGTCTGTACACCTGAACAAGTTGTGTCTTTTATTTCGGCTTGGGATGAACATTTCTACCATCACTTTGGAGTCCACCTACAGGTATGAATGCTTTCCTTAAGTGCTAGTCACTGATAAGGTTAAGTGTTTTTATGGATTTACTCACCAAGTGCACAGTTATACATGTAATTTACCAGGTTTTACATTTTTATATTTTGTAATATTTCTTATTCATATAATGGAAGAAACAGTTTCTAAAATACTTAAACTCAGTCTGTATGTATCTTTTTACCAGGAACATAGTACACTGAACTTTAATATGTGATGTAGGCCAAATTAACCTGATATGTTGTAGGCTATGCAGTTGTTAACGGTTGGAACATCTGTGCTCTATGTCAGCAACGATGGACGAGTAAAGGCGAGTGAAGAATAGTTTTATAATTCCAGATTCAGTGTTGTCTAAACAGGCATGTTGGAGTTATGTACATTTCATGTAAATAAATGTACTGTGAGTTTAATATTAAACAATAGCTATCGGATAGATAATATTAAAGCAGAATTTGCCATAGTAGTAAATTTAATGTACGTTAAAGTGTACATGTATGCCTCAAAACTCACTATTTCTCACTGATTTTCAAACGTCTGGATATCTAGTTGCTCCATCTGGCGACCAACTAACTGTGCCTCAGATTCGCATTTCTATGTGACTTTGTGCATGTTAAAAATGTTCATAATAATAATGCATATTGTTCAAATCTCTTCATCCAACAAGGCCTGTCATTATGGTGATGCATAAGTGGAGAAAAGATTAGAATAATTGTATAAAACTGCAAATGACCGTGGCAACGAATGGATTAGTTCCAAATCATGGACCAGTGCAGAGTGATTGAACACATAAGTATTTGAGGACACAATATCAAAGAATAATGTGAAGACAATTACGCATTTAGTACACATTGAACTACAGAGAATGTTGTGACTAAGATGCAGTAATTGTGTTAACACTTTAACGATGAGAGTGTACGAAAAGCGTCTGGGAAACCCATGCAGTTTGTCGTTAAAGTATTAAGGTGCAAAATGAAGACTTGTTTTCTTGTCTTTTTGGAAGTCATCTGAAACATGGTTCCAAGGTTGTTTGATTTTTCTGCAAACATGATCATAAATTCTAGAATGATGGCATTTGGGAGAGCTAGATCACTCCGTGAAGATATAGATGCTTTTACATCTTGACTTTTGTGTTAGTCTCATTTTAACAGAACAGGCACTGCAAGTGTTAAAGTGAATTCATGTTTTTATTCATTTGTTTTACCTGATGTTGGTTTTGTTTTCAGATTTTTTCACAGGAACATACACACCAAGTTCTTGTGTATCTGGCAGAAGAAGCCTTAAAGCAGAATTTGCCGTAGTAGTACCATTTACATTGTAGAAATTCATGACAAGATCATTGAAATCCTTATTGCCTTTGTCGAACTGTGGCCTGCTCAGATGTTGCCAACTGTGCTGCACTTAAAAAAATATTGGCACTGGAAGTGCATCCTCCAAAATTCTAAATAAAAAGAGAATCTTTGCTTTTAACGATTTGGAAAATTGTGTTTCTGATTTGAGATTGGCTGAGAATTGATTGAGAATTTGCCATTTTCTTGTACACTGCATAAGCAACCTTGGATAAGTTGCTCACCCACAATTGTCCAGCGCTCGTGAATAGACTGGTGCCCTGTGCTTGGCCTTCGACTGGCGCTTTAGAAGTTTGGAGATTGCGATTACAATTATAGGAGCGTGGGACGGCTCCCCGCACCCTATATTAGGCTATGTTCCGGCGCCTCTAAGTCCAGTCCAGTGCATGGATAGCCGTAGAACATGGCGCCTCTCTGCAATTCCCCTTGTCCATACGCAAGCAACTCTGGATCTCGTCATTGCTAGGCTATTGCCTCTGCATGAGTGTTCCATGGCCCACATTACAGGGTCTGATCTTGCTAAACCTACCTACATGTGTTAGTCAACATTACAACCTTTATTATGAAAGTGTGCAATTTAATAATGGCATCGCAAAAGATAAAGAATGCACTGACAGCAATACCCGGAGTCGCTTGCTATGAAATTACCAACTGACTTGATGCGTTAGCGACTGACTTAGCGACTCCATCGACTAATGCTTATCGACTGACTAATTTGCTTATACTTATCGACTGACTTAGCGACTTGCGATCGACTTCTCAGGTAATCAGGTATGTCTATTGGACATACCTGATTACCTCACAACATGATGCATTTTACCGCATACTGTACTGACCGTGCCATCATTTCCGTGGGCTTTAGATGGAATCCATATGGGCTCTATACGGGTCCAGTATGAGCTCTGCTTCATGTGGGCATGCTGACAGAGGACAGGCCGATGACTGAAAGTTATGTTAATGTGAATTCGTGAAATTGAGTGCTTAATAAATCGAATGGAGCGAGGAGGATTTATAGCGCCGCGGTACCGGATCTTACGGCCAACCAGTTGGCCAAATTAACTGCTTAGGGCCTATGCGTGCCTCTTTCCAGTGTGAGAATTGCAGAAAAAGACTGATCCATGTGCAGTTGAATATTTTATTCGTATTTTGCAAACTGATGTCAGCGAAAATTGAAAGCAGCAGATTTCAACGCTGGCAGTTTTGCAAGTCAAACTCGAATCAAAATCAATTCCCTTGTTGAGAAAATTCAAATATGCATACATGATACACCATGGAAATTTCTTCACTTTGTCAGAGATTCAGAATCAAATGCTAATTCACACCAGAACAACTGAGGGGTTGGGAACGACCCCCTGGGGTTTGCAATGAGACTTAACTGCAGGGATCCTAAGAAAGACTAGGGGGTTGAACCTCAACCCCCGACAATTCTCACCCTGCTTATTCCCCGCTCTTCGTCATTATCAACACCATATTCGTAATAGAATGCATAAATTCACCTTACCAAAAAAATACAACTACATGTATATCCTCTGTATTCTCTGTAAGAAATCTTGCTAATAGAGCAAGCTCTTTCCCTTATAACGTACCAAGTTGCGACATGTCAGCTTCTTTTCCGCAACAAACGAATATTGTATTATATTTGTATTGTAAGTGTTGCTCTTGCCCTGCTGCTGATATCTTCGTAAAGTCGAAATTTGGAAACCGCGATCAAAACAACAAGGAAAATATTAAGTGAACAAAGTCGCTAGCAGTCGATAGCTTAGCGACTGGTTTCGACTTGGCTTAACGGCGGATGGCGGCGGCGCCGGGAACTATTGAGAAAGGGCGAAGGAATTGCCATAATCAAGCTTTGAATAAACAATGGAGGTAGCATTGGTGGAGGCAGTTTTAAGATTGAGCATAGGCCGGATGCGTCGGAGGTCACGAATGTACATAAAGCAGGAGCGCGAGAGGTTGGAGATGTGGTTCGAGAAGGAGAGATCTGGATCAAAAGTAGGCCTAATACCAAGATTGCGGACGGGGGAGTCAGAGGTTAAGGTAAGAGAAGACGAGTTAGTAGATAGGTGTATGGAAGGGTCAGGGATTTTCTTGATTTGGTCAGGAAGGCCTAGGATGATGAATTCGGTTTTGGAAGGTTAAGGCAGAGGAGATTGGATGACATCCACTGTGAGATAAGGTTAATCACGTTGAGTAATTGTGTGAGGGAGGTTGAAAAAGAGCTTGGGGAGAAGGATATGAAGAGTTGGGTGTCATCTGCGTATAGATGGTGGTCAGCAGAGGAGGATTTTAGGAGATGGCTTAAGGTGTGGTATACAGGATGAAGAGGATTGGACACAGGAGGGACACCACCGGAGAGAGCGAGGGATAATTGCTGGCAGTGTTGGGTAAACTCAGACAAGAAATGAATTAAATCAAAACTCAACTCATGCACCTCAAAATGAGTTAAAACTCAAACTCAACTCATCCTAAGTGAAATGAGTTAACTCAAACTCAGTTTTTTAAATGAGCTAAATCATCAACTCACAATTTTCCATCACGCCTACTTGTAACAGAAAAATATTTTCCATCAAGAGTTCAGCCTTGTTGTTCTTAACTGTTCACAATACAAAATATGCAGTGCTTAAACACTGTCCGCCCGCCTCTGCTGGCTGTGTTTACGACCCTCCCTGCTGTCATCACTCACCAGTATGGAAAGCCGACGATATAAAAACGGCTTGTTTCAACATAATATGTGCCGAATAGTGGGTTGATTTAAAAAAAATTGATAGTTACAACTCAAACTCACAGAAACTATAAATTAAATCAAACTCATAATAATATTCACACTCATTAACTCAAACTCATAAATCACAGCAAGTGAGTTAATTCGTGAGTTTCAACTCATCTGAGTTAACTCATACCCAACACTGGTTGCTGGAGTGCGAGGTTTAAACAGAGAAGGATCGGGAAGACAAGTAGGACTGGAACCAGAATAGAGCAGTGCCAGAGACGACAAGCCAAGAAGATAGTCGTTGAAGAAGGAGACTGATCGATGGTGTCAAATGCGGCGGAAATATCGAGAAGACAGAGGCAGGAGAATTGTTAATGGTTCACGGCAGAGACCAGTTTATTGTATAGAGACGCAAGTAGAATTTATGTGGAGTGGTGTTTAATGAATCCAGATTGGTTCGGTTTAAGAAGTGAATTAGAAGAGTTGTAGTAATACCAAGATTGCGGACAGGGGAGTCGGAGGTGAAGGTAAGAGATTTAGTCGATATATGAGCATAAAAGGGTCAGGGATTTTCTTGGTCCATGATAATGTACGTAGCCTACAGTCCATGACAAAAATAATTTTAGTTCGGGTCCTATCGTGACCAGATATTTAAGGCTAGATTTCTGTTTCCACTTAGGCCTAGTCTCCGGATGCGAACTGGCTACTTATAAACTAATAGCACAGTATAAATAATTATTTATACTATAGCTATAGGCCTACACCAGTCATCACTGTCGATAATTTAACAGCCTTAACCTCAACTAACCCAGAACCATTTCTTAAAATTTGCCAAGATTAGATGATAGTCTTTCAGCAAATTGGCATTTGGTAAAGTTATTTATTTATTTATTCCGGATATTTCTATAGCGCCTCTCGAAGTCAACTACTACTCAGAGGCGCTCCCTACTACACTGCAGCATTGATACTGTGCCGGAATTTTCACGCCGAAGCGCCACGAGCAATTGCGAGTGAAGGACTTGCCCAAGGTCCGTACGCAGCGGCTAAAGTGGGATTCGAACTTGCAACCCTCCGGTCACAAGGCGCCGAACTTACCACTGAGCCACCACGCCGCACACGATTGCCGCCTTATTGAAGAAAAGTAGTCGAAGCGCGATTGGGTGCGGGGGTCCATAGAGTAGTGGTGACATCACTGGCGTGAAGTGCAGTAGGCCTAGGTAGCAGGATCGCCTCCCGCAACCCTCTCAAGGTCCACTCAGCCTATCAATTCGCGAGATGGCGCGTTTGTGAAAATGAGATGTAGGACGTGATGGGCGCCTTGCAATGCTGCCGTATACAGTTAATTTCGACTCCTGTAATAACTTGTGATCATCCGTTCATACTGATTTGTAATCATGCTGCGTAATTGTCAGTTTGAAAATATTAAACGAAGATTATTATTATTATTATTATTATTATTATTATTATTATTATTATTATTATTATTATTATTATTATTATTATTATTATTATTATTATTAACTCATTGATATGGTTGTTTACTTCATTATCTATGTATCCAATTATCCAATATACGTCGATGCTCGTGTCTACGCTGGTATTTACGTCTATGGCCGCCATATTGTTTTGCAAACGCTGCTAGGGACATAAATGTAGCTGCTGTTGAAGTTAAATACTAAGTGGACGTTTCTACAAGGATGCTTATCCAATGCATTACAATCTATCAGTAGATTAGAAAGCTTTATTGTAACATATTAAAGTAAACCGGAACTTAGTTGTTGCGATGAGTGGAAGCGAAGAGAGAAGAGGCGACAGACGTCGTCTGGGAACGACGGAAGCCTCAAGAAACTACGATTACGTCTATGGTAAAAACCGAACTCAGCGGCGTTTTAAGTACTAAAATCTAGAATGACACTAAAATGCTTCAGCATTGCAAGATTGCAGCAATCTTAATCCCAGGTGAAACTGAACTTTGACAACGCGTATATGTCTAGTATACTGTATATAGACCTATTGGGTGGTGTAGTATGTTCTGTTTCTTGTTACCGGAGGGTCGAGGTTCGAATCTACCCCAAGCCACTGCGTAGCGACCTTAGACAAGTTGCTCACCCACAGTTGTCCACTGCAGCGCTCGTGAATAGGCTGGTGCCCTGCGCTTGGCCTTCGAGTGACGCTTTAGAAGTTTGGGGGTTACAGTTTATTGTGATTATTGTGATTATTATGATTATTGTGGGAAAGGGAGCGATAAGTGCAAGGGGATCGAAGCGGAACGGCTGGAGCCACTGAAAAATCTAGAGGGCAGTCTGCATGGCTGAAGTGCTTTTATCCACAGTTTTGAACCGAAGATAAAAATTTGTGGTGTGCGTAAGTTCGTTGCTTATGCTTTTCTGATTACTCTGCACTAAGTTTTTGTTGATAAATTTTAACAAAATTGTAGAATAATGTTCTACAGAAACCAGTAAAACATGAAACTATAGTTTTGAGGGCATCAACAGACAAGACATTCCCATAATGTGGTGCTATCAGAGAATATGTACATTGTACAAGGTGTCTTTTAAAGTGTTTAGATAGTTGCTTACAAACCCAAGCCTTAGCATGCATTGGCCCCACTCTTTGGAATGGGCTCTCTCCATTAACACTTGTTTCTTTATTATAGCTGGTGGCCCAAGTGCCTCATTCCGTACTTCGGTCTTAAAACCACTTTCTTCTCACTGGGTCTTTCACACTGGTAGTGCCTGTGATTAGCAAACACTGAGAGGCACTTTATAAATGTTTAGATACAATACAATACAAGATAGACTTGGTTTTCTTCTAGCTTCCTGAAGTTATATTGATATATTCAGCTGTTGCTGTTTGTATTTTTCAGATCCTAATTTCATCATCTCAGGACGTAGAGACCATGTAAAAGTAACAATGAAAGCTCAAACTGATGTTAGACATATCGTAAGTCAGCTTTATAAGCATGGTTTTATTATGCTCACTGTTAAAGATTTACATAATTTTAAAGGTACAGTATCATTTTACCATAAAATTACTGGCATGCCATATTCTCATTTACAGGCAGGTTGTTATGGTTGTTTCTATGGTGAATTTTTATGTATCTGTGGCAATTCTTGTTATATAATATTATGGCATTTCAGAGTAATTTTACAGTGAATATTCCTTTATTAATATATATATATATATATATATATATATATATATATATTCATTTTTAACACACTGTGACACAGCATATCATTACAATAAGAGTAGAGCCGGTTAAGTAAAAGTCAGTTTAAACAAGACACTGACGATTTGTATCAATTTTGTGGTTGTATGACTTATTTTTATGGTCATATCGTATCTAGTAATTTATAAGGTGCCTCTTGCAGTATAAACTATTTAGAGGCACCCTTAGTGCAGGAGCCCTGTGGAAACAGAAACATCTTGAGCAAGTGAGTAAAAATTGTGATTGTATATTAATGGTTATTTGCATCTTTTTAGAGTGAATTTCCTTCTAATAACAAAGTTTTACCTTAATTATATAAGGAATGACCTGACCTTTTATTTACCTTAATATAAATGTTCGCCAATGGGTTGATGAGGAACCACTGTGAGCTCAATGAACATGACTATCTGCGTTCTGTTTACACTCGGGTGCTCTTAATAAAGGCATGTTTATTTGGATGTGGCAGATTATCAATAAAACTAGGAATTGTTAACCAGACCAGAATAGACACTGAACACTGCTTTTTTTTAAATATATGAAATAATTGCTTGGATTATGCCAGAACATCATTGCATCAGGATATATAGTTCATTTAGAAAAATCAAAACAGCTAAGCATCTCTGAACTCTGAGTTGCTTTGGGTTGTCCATTAAGGTTTCTGCTCAATGATCTCAAAATTTCTAAAGCACTATGTAAAAGCTAAGTGCAGGGCACCAGCTTATTCACAAGGGCTGCAATGTGTCAGAGGTTGTCGTGAGATACCAAGTAGAAATCCAAATCTGGAGATACCAAGTGGATGTCCATTACCGTACAATGTACAAATTAAAGCCCATCAGCTGAAATCAACATTGGAGGTGATGCACACAGTGTAAACAGCATAGCAAAAATATTACTCATTCTCTAATAATAAGCCTGCTTCTAATACCATACTTCTTTACAGATACTACTTAACAGAAAATAAAGATAAAATATAAATCCATTCGTTTATGTCGTCAAACAGGTCAGCTTTTTGTAACTATAGTTCACACAACAGGCATACAATAGGAATATTGAGGGATGGGATCATGGGACACTGACTCTTAAACTTTAAGGATCAGAGTGTACTAAAAACAACTATGAACCAATGCAGCTCATCCTTAAAGTGTTAATCATCTCTTCAGATTTCTTCAGTGTCTGCAAAAGCTTAATCTGTGTAACCTGCTTATGAACTGATGTCCAGTCAAAAACAAAGTGAGGCAGATAAGGTCAAAGTCAGATTTATCTTGAGATCCAGGAGGTTAGGTTGTAGACATGCACCTAACAGCTGAATAAAATAATCTGCACATACAAAACAGAATAGCAAATAGCTAGCTAACTTGAAGCGCACTCTGACATGAATATTGGAGCTATCCCTTATGTGTACCAGAAAAATTGCAGATGAGAAGACATATCCACTCGCCAGTTTTAGTGCGTTTTGTCTTTTTGTTATCTCTGCATTTTGTCTTCAGCTATTGGTACATCTTCCCTAGTCTGACAACACGTTAATCGTTCGCTCGCTTTTCATCTATTACTTCTTGACTGGATTATCAACTTTGCTACATTTACTGAAGTGGCGTTCGTTACTTTTACCGATGTTTCGCCTGGTTTTGTGACTTAAGGATTTATCGAGTTATGTCTACGCCTCCTGCTTGCGTTTATACAGCTGACCTAATTCGGTCTATCAACACGCCTCTACTCGTGCCTCGCCGGCCAGTTCGGAAGACATTGTTTCGCCTTGGCTTATGGCGCCCGGCTCGCCTGCGGCCCGTGGTAGGACCGCTGCCTTCGCTGAACTGTCCTCCGACTGCCTCTTCTTCCTTCATTCGTGTCGCTACTCTCAATGTCCGATCCTTAACGCACAAGTATGTTTCCGTTGCGGATCTCATCATAGCGCATGACCTTGACGTCCTCGTGGTCACGGAGTCGTGGCATCTCTCCTCTGCAGATGTCGCCGTTCGTCGTTCCGCTCCTTCCGGTTACCTGTTCCTCGATCAACCGAGATCTGAAGTGCTGGATCCGGCCTCGCGGGGTGGAGGTCTTGTCATCTATCACGCCCCGGCTTCAAGGCTCGAAGGATTGAGCTGCTACAGACTCCAACGACTTTTGAGGCACTTGTGGCTTCGATTTCCTCTAAACGTGGACCTGCTATCCTACTGGCTATTTATCGTCCAGGTTCGTCGCCGCCATCTTCCTTGTTCTTCAGTGAGCTCACTGCCCTGCTGGAGCAGTTCGCCATCTACAATGCACAACTGATCCTCACTGGAGACCTTAATCTGCACCTAGAAGATCCTGCTCGTCCGGAAACCTTGGATTACGCGATGATCATGGAACAATTTGGTCTCACTCAGCACGTTGCTGAGCCTACCCACAGCTTAGGTGGGTGGCTTGATGTCATAGTTACAAGAGACGACTGTCAAGTGATGGACGTTAATGTTCATCCCCCCATTTTGTCTGACCATGGTCTTGTGATTGCCTCTATACCCTTCATCTGTGAACCTATGCTACTCATCACTAGACGGTTTCGACAATGGAAAAAGCTGGATCGCGATGCCTTTCGATCCGCCCTTCAAGCTCATCCTCTATTCAGTGATCTAGAAGCATCTTCATCTTTGACTGCTACACAACTCTTCTCCTCATACGAAGTAGTGATGTTGGAGCTTCTGGATTCCTTTCTTCCACTGCGTACAGCTCAGACTCGGCAACGTCCGCTTTCACCGTGGTTCAATGCGGAGTGCAGGGCACTTCGTCGGCAGGCTCGGCGCCTCGAGCGTATCTACAGAAGAACGCGTTTGCCCTCAGACCAGATGACTTGGGTTAAATTCGTCAGAAAAATGCACTCTGCTTATCGAGACAGAGAACGAGACTATTGGGAGGCCATCATCACTAGTCAGTCCAAGGATCCCAAGAAGCTCTGGACCACGTTCAATGGCCTACTTGGACGTAGCTCTACAAATCGCCAGCCGCAGCCTCCTCCACCTTTCACTGCTGAGGCTTTCCTTGAGCGTCTAACTGCCAAGATTGATACCATTCGTTCTGCTACATCCGCTGCTCCTCCGCCAGCGTTCTCAACTACTGATGCTCGCTTGTCTGTCCTCAGAGAGATAACTAGTCTGGAACTACGACATCTAATCCTAGCTGCTGCCCCGAAGACGTGTGAACTGGACCCGGTTCCCACGTTCATCGTCCAGGAACTCGTTGATGACCTCCTGCCGTTTCTCACTCTGCTCTGCAACCGTTCGATTCAAGAAGCCCACCTGCCTACCTCCCAGAAGAGGTCTATTCTACTCCCGGCTTTGAAGAGGGATGGACTGGATCCTAATGATCCAGCTAATTACCGCCCTATTGCTAACGTTACATTCCTGTCTAAACTTTTAGAGCGCATAATTGCAAATCAGTTGACTGTTTATCTTAATACAAATGGTTTACTCCCTCCCCTCCAGTCAGGTTTTCGGAAGAACCATTCTACCGAGACCCTACTGGTTCGCCTTCTGTCTGATCTATATGGCGCCATGGATAGTGGTCAGGTTACTCTTTTGGCCCTTTTTGATGTTAGCTCTGCATTTGACACAGTTGACCATACCATTCTTCTCCAGCGCCTTTCAGTCTCATTTGGAGTGGTTGGCAAACCATTAGACTGGCTCTGCTCTTTTCTTACTGGTCGCTCTAACTGTGTCGTTACTTCCTCTTCTAGTTCTTCCTGGGTTCCTGCTCTGTTTGGTGTTCCCCAAGGGTCTGTCCTTGGCCCATTGCTCTACATTCTGTTCACTTCTGATATCAGTTCCTTGTTGCGGTCTTGTGGGCTACTGCATCACCTCTATGCAGATGACATACAAGCATACATCCATTGCCGTCCAACAGAGGCAGCTGTTTCTGTTGGCCTGATGTGCCATGCCATTGACATCCTTTCTGGATGGATGGCTTCTAATAGGTTACTGCTGAACCCATCTAAAACTCAGTTTATTTGGCTTGGTGGTCGCAGACAGTTGACAAAGGTTGACCTGCACTTGTTAGCAGAGGCCTTCCCCCATGTCTCCTTTTCGCTCACTATCCGGGATCTGGGTGTGACAATTGACCAAGAGCTTACTTTTTCTCAGCATGTTAATTTGGTCACCCGGAGTTGTTACTACCAGCTCCGGCAGTTGCGTGTTGTAATGCGGTCCCTCTCTTATGACGCGGCGATGATCCTTGTTCACGCTTTTATCTCCAGTAGAGTTGACTATTGTTGCTCTGTTCTCACTGGACATCCATTGACTCTAATTGGGCGGCTTGACCGGGTCCTTCGCTCTGCCGCTCGGCTCATTGCCCATATTCCAAAGTATGCACCCGTTTCAGCTTATATGCGTGATGTCCTGCATTGGCTTCCTGCCTCGCAGCGCATCGCCTATAGGATTGCTTCTCTAGTTTGGCGGTCTCTCTGTGGTGAAGCTCCGTCTTACCTATCTGATCTCTGCTGTCCGCTCTCTAGCCTAATGTCCCGTCGATTTCTACGTTCTGCAACTGGGGGTGAGCTATTGGTTCCTCGGTCCCGCTCCTCAGTTAAACAGCGTCGTGCCTTCTCAGTGGCTGGCCCCTCTATGTGGAATGGGCTCCCACCTTCTTTACGCTTATTTCCACGAGGAAGTTCACCTGTTTTCTACCGCCTCCTTAAGACTTCTCTTTTTAACCGTGGCTGGACTGGGAGCACCTCTGAGTAGGTTTCTTGAAGAGGCGCTATATAAATTATCAAAATGAATGAAAATGAATGAATCCACTCGCCAGTTTTAGTGCGTTTTGTCTTTTTGTTATCTCTGCATTTTGTCTTCAGCTATTGGTACATCTTTAAGATGTTCTTATCAGAAGCTAGATAGCTTTTTATAGTCTTTAGTCTTAGTCTTATAGTCTTCTGATAGTCTTTATCTGCTGCATTAGAACTTCTTTCTTCCATTCATCAACATTAATTTTAAAAACACTCTTACAACCTCTGTTTCAGTAGATCTCCACATGGCTTAAAATCCATTGCATGTTGCCTGTTTCTTCAAATAGCATTCAGAAAAATCGTACTCAGTATGAAATATATTATATAGCACTGAAAGAAAGCTTAGTCAGTTTCATATAAAGACAGAAATAAATACTGTAAAGGTCAAGATCCAGTAAAGTGAATTTAAAGGTAATCTCTTGTTTTTGAACACCAGCTTTATTGTTTATATGGCAGCTACATAGTTGTGCAAGAAATTGAATTCTGTGCATGCTGGCAGAAGTCATATAATAAATAAATAAGCAGACATTGAAATTGACAGGTTCCTACGACAACATGCACAGCACCATAAAAATTACATAATTTTTTGTCTTTTATTTGGATTATTGGAGGTTAGGGGACTTTGTAACTTCTGTTAGCAAAGTATTTTGAAACAACTGTAGTGTTTCTTAGTTAACTACTTATTAAGTACTTGTTTAGTGTGTTATTCCAATTATCCCCTTTGCAATGCTCTTCTTCTTGCAAAATCTGAGGACACCATATCGCTGATCCAATTGGTGTTGAAGATGAGAGACTACCCTAACAAACATTTAGGTCTCACTAATCATTACTGTTTACATTTAAAAATTATTTTTTTGGCTTTTCTTATGTTTTGTCTGCTGCTGTTGCCTGATTATGTGGTGATTTTTTTAGAAATGTTTACCACTTTTTGAGAATATGTTCAGTGAATTAGTTCATCATCCACGATTTGAGGTAAAACTTGATGGTGTTGATCCTTTGCCTTCGTTTATTTCTCGAGAATGGCAAAACTATGAGACAGTGGCAAGAGAAACGCTAATCACTTGTAAGAGGTGAGCTTTCTGTCATGTTTCAATGTAATCTTACTGCGTACTTGTCAGTTTGAATTAATAAAGAAGATTATTATTATTATTATTTCATTGAAAGCTCAAGATGGATAAGGTAAGTAAGGTGATGGATGGTTTGTTGTGTGTCTCATCAGCTTGAATACTCCTTAGACGCAAGGTCCTGCAGGTGTTAGAACTTTTGGCTTGGGCATGAGCACGATAACAAGAGTTCTATAATTAGAGAATGTTTCTCCAGCCTGCATCATCTAGCTAGATCACATGATATTTTTGCATAATGATGTGAGTTTGAAACTCCAGTTGTTGTGGTTGAACTGGAAGGTTAACATGTTTGAATAGAGTTCTCATGCCACTACTTCAGTAACACATGCTGCTACTTCTACAACACAAAGAAACAGAACAGGCAAAAAATGGTTACCAGTTGTTTGTAAGCAAAATATTTGCAACATTTGCTTACCAGCAGTTACTTCATTAAAATGTATTATGTATCCTGCTGTTGGTAACTTGGTTACTTGGTGAGATAATGTTTAGCACTTCCTTTATCTTCATAGTGGCTTGTTGTCTAGTCCTATAACATGAAGGGCTCACCTCATTGATATTCCTGTTATGGTATGTAAGTGTTTTCCTAATGTATTTTGCTTGTTGAGTGAAACATCCTTAGCTCCACTGCCATATTGCATAAGCAAAGACACCTACAGGTGGGTGCAGGGATAACGAGTGGTCATTGTGTCTGACAGGATTCACCGTGATGCAGCGGCTTGCTTTGAAGCTGGACATCAACTTGTTGCACATCACTTTAAGTACTTTGACAGGTTTGTTCTTTCTGTTGACTTCTGGTAAACAAAATCTGACAGTTTTATAGTAATTCTGTGTCAATTGTCACAGGACCAACTGCATTTGTAGCTGTGAATAGAAAACAGACTAATTCGTTTACCGTAAAATGTACTATATTATCATGTAGAGTAATGTATTTTAATAGTATGGCTTTCAGGGTAAAGTAATTATATAATGTAATGTAAGAAAATATTTATGCAGGATAATTTAGTTCTATTCCATTTCATGTCTAGTTGTTTTGTACAGCTGTTCTAGCAGCTCTAAGCTGACTGAGCTAATAGTTTGTTTAACACTTTCACGGAGACACTACAAAAAGCGACTGGGAAACCAATGGAAAGCGTTGTTAAAGTGTTAAACATTGTGGCAGTCAGATATTGTTCATGAGCATTTGATGCTATGCTCATCTGTGATAAATATTGTTATTGTGCATATTGTATTGTTGTAGGCCACTAACTCCAAATATTTGTCATAAAATGCCACCTACCCATTTCCTTGCATTGGTCAAGTAAGTTGACAATTTTTATGTTCATATGTTTTCTGGACTGAGGGATATTTGAATTAACTTAATTGTTTTGTGTTCAATTCGATTCAGCACTAATTGAAATACACACTACTGAAATTTACATAGATTACGTCTTATATGGTTTTTTGTGTATGTTTACTTAAATGAATTTAGTATATGTAATAAGGATTTTTATTTTCCAGTTCATGGATGTTTTTCTACAAATGTTTTCTTGTTGTGGATTGCAGCGTATCTGCTGGATATGTAGTTTTGGTATTTTATGCATCATTGGTGTTTAAGCTAGACAGACAGCATACTTGAGGCTGCATCTACCCTATTTAGTTTGAATATCAAGGGTTTAATGAATTTTCCCCAGAGCTGAATGCCATTGATTGTTTAGCAATTTTAGGACTCATTGTTCATTTGGTGACTTATTGTTTAAATTTGGCTGAGAGGTATGTTTTGTCTTAGTTGACTGGACTTGAGCTACACCATATACTAAATCCAGAAATGACCTTCCTTGAAATGTGATCTGGCGCAGCTTGACTTGACCTTACGTGGATCTTTCTGTCTTGTAATTATATAGAGTTTATGAAGATTACCAAGACAGAAATACTGACCTAGTAGAGTTGAAAACAAATACCGTAGGTGCGTGTTTGTAAATTGATGTTAATTGACAACTTACTGAATAGTGTTAGCTTTTACCTCTGTTATATTGCATGACAGATTTGCACCAGGATATAAAAGCGAAGAAAGCAGAGATCAGACAGGTGTTGGAGCTGAAGCACGGAGTGACCTGAGATCTGCGATGAAATCCATAACGCGAGACGCTTCTACACAGACGGTTTATCGTGATAGTGAGACACAGACAATGCCTTATGAACCTGCCCACACCGTTTCACCTGGAACACAGCCTGAGATACTTGAACTGGCTACATTAACTTCAAGTAAGCTTGCTCCTGCATGCAACTGTATTATAACTACTGTCAGTCTGTTGAGTAATTGATTGACACTAGTTATGGATGGTGGTTGTGGGAGAGCCACAGGTGTGTATCATTTGTTATTGGTGATCTCTTCATAAGGCCAAAGAAAAATAATGGTGTGTTTCCGGTAACGCGACCGAGTCACTTTTTTGGCGCGACTCGGATAATTTTGGGAAAAAATTTTTTTTTCGTAACTCATTTCGTGTGAGAGTTGCAGTTTTCCGACAATTGAAACCTCACTTTCTGTGCCATAGGTGCAGAATTGCGACATATAGGTGCTTACTAAAGGAGTCGACCGTGGGAAACTAGCGGTCTTTCAATGTAAATAAGAGTACCGTTAATTAGAGCAACGAAATGCGTCGCCCGATGTGCAGACCTGCACGGGAAGGACTTAGGTCTAAGGGTAATTAGAGCAAAAATGGGCTGTAAGTTTCCCATGGTCAGCTTATACAAATGTGGGAGGGTTGGGGAGATAATAGACCCGAAAGTCGGCGATTTTCCCACGGTTATGCGCCAGAGTTATTAACCAAATCCAATCGTCGCATTCAATGTAGTATCAACATCTGCGATTATCGCACGTATCATAGTATGAGTAAAGTTTCCTTTATAGCAACTGGCCTCAAGGTCAGCCTCAGCCTCCTAAGCAACCAGCCCTGCCTATGGGGAACAGTTGGTCGCAATGGCGACTGGTCGGTGCCGGCCAGCTATTGGGGGGTCCGCTATTCTGGGAGCCCACCGGAGTATACACACATACAACATACATACATACAACATACATGTATGCATACATATATACATTCATACATACAACATAGATACATGCGTACATAAATGCATACATGCACATATACATTAATACACATATAAATGCACACATACATACATACATGCATACATACATACATACATACATACATACATAAATGCATACATGCACATATACATTAATACACATATAAATGCACACATACATACATACATACATACATACATACATACATAAATGCATACATGCACATATACATTAATACACATATAAATGCACACATACATACATACATATATGCATACATACATGCATGCATACATACATGCATACATACATACAACATACATACATGCATACATAAATGCATACATACACATATACATTAATACGCATAAATGCACATATACACATACTTGCATACATACATGCATACATACATACGTACATACAACATACACACATACATACAACATGCATACAACATACATACAATATACATACAACATATATACATAAATGCATACATACACATATACATTAATTCACATATAAATGCACATATACATGCATACATACATATACATACATGCATACATACATACTTATATTCATACATACAACATACATACATGCATACATACATAAATGCATACATACACATATACATTAATACACATATAAATACATACGTACATGCATACATACATACATACATACAATATACATACATAAAATATACATACATGCAACATACATACATACATAAATGCATACATACACTTATAGTCTTATACATTAATACACATGTAAATGCACACATACATACATACATACATACATCATATATACATACATACAACATACACAAGACTATCGTTGATGGCTGCCAGAAAACGATATCAATGAACTACACTTGTTAAAATATAAGCCTTCTAGCATATATAAAGAAAATATTTTTAAAATTTAATTTACTGACATTATCTGTCAGTAAATTAAATTTTTAAAATATATTTTAAAGAACATTGAACTGTTTTTAGCAAGGTGTTTATTTAGTGACATCTTCTTGTTCTCAAAACGTAAGAAAAACAAAAAGGTGATACGGTCGCTATGAAAAGGCATTGTATAAAAATATTTTACAAAAAAAAAATATTTTCCTACCGGAAACACACCATTATTTTTTATTGGCCTAATCGTAATTGTAATCTCGAGATTTCTACAGCACCCAAAGAAGCGAAGTCACGGAACCAGCTTATTCACAGGCGCCCAGTCAAATCCTAATCGATAGGTGGGTTGGGGTGAAATCGGTTCCAGGTCAGTTTTCATAATATGAGATTTATAACGAGGATTCAAGAGACTTGAGTTAATTGATAAATGGTGCATTTGTTTACATTTGAAAAGCGGGAAAAATGGTGTTCCAAGAATTGTTGTTTTGATTGTTGTTGTGTTGAATAGTAACTAAATAAGAGCTTTTGGGGCTGATGTACTGTTCTACATATTTACATATTTGTAGAGAAGGGACTTCCAGCTGGGCTTCAGGAAATTTTCATGATTGAGAGAACACGAGCCAATCGTGCTTTGGAGCACGCTGTTCCTCCGGGAGCTCGGAAGGACAAGTGGCAGGTCTTGCAGGCCGTCTTGGAAGCAAATGAGAGATGTCACTGGATTGTCAGAGGAAAGGAAATTGAAAAGTAAGCTACTTTGGCCCAGCACACAGAATAGAATTATACCTGATGCCAACTCCTTAGCCCATAAAACCTTTGTCATTCGGAAGTTATATGCTTAAATTAAAATGATGAACTATGTACACCAAAGAGATTTGCACCAGGATATAAAAGCGAACAAAGTTGTTTTTTTTAATAAAGGATATACCTACTTACTATGATTTACATAGTTTATTGTCACGATCATTCCTTGAACGTTTGAATTTCACAAGGCCAACACAATTATTTGTAGGTCCTGTGTGTGTTAAAAATTCAGTTCGTTGTACTTTTGGCTTATTGTGTGCTTCTGTTAAATGACTTTTACAGGTTACAGAAAGCCAAGCTTGAAGTCTTAATAAGACTGCTTAAAAAGAGAGAGGAACGACTCTCTGAACGATCCAAGAAACGCTTTGAGGCATTATGGTTAGTTGAAGTTATGATGTGTCATAGAGGTAACTTTGGGTTTAAATTTTAAGTTTCATATGATTGCTGTTTTAATATGTGTTTCAGTTTAATTAAGATCTCCTTAAAGATTAATGTGAAGGTTCAGAAACTTGTTTCTCTTTTGGTGGATATTTAAAAATGTTGAGAAATTAAATATATCGGTACATACCTTCAAACAGGTTTGTCTGTTCAAATATTCTATGTTTTTTTTAGAAATCAATCACTTGATCAACCAGTACCTTTTCCTCAAATTACCCATTGCGTCTTTTGCTATTTCTTTGTAACCTGCTTATGAACAGTTGCCCAGTCAAAAAGAAATGCAGTGAGGCAGATAAGGTCAAATTCAGGTTTATCTTGAGATCAGGAGTTTAGGTAGTAGACAGGCAGCTGTGCCTCTGTTCCATTTCTGTGCCCTTGCTTCAAAAGTCATTTCTAAAACCCAGTTCCAGTATCGTCTGTGCACCTTCTGTGTTATGCCTGTCCTCTTGCTACCTATCATTGCTCCACCATTGATATTGACCTGTGTAGGCCTAATTGTTGTGCAACTGATTATCCATTCAATTTGAGTTTTGTCTTGTGACTCTCTGTCTCAACATTTTTTTCTTTGACTCCTTTTTACAGCAATTCATAATCATAATCCTGTTGAGTCAGGTGGAACAAAAACCTCTCTCAGTAAGAGAGCTACTCAGCCTGTCGACTTACACATAGTGATACTCCCTATGAATACATTTTCAGATTTAAAATTGAGCAGTGATTGCGTGGCTGGATAGGCTTTTGACTTATTAATGTTGCCAGTTTCTATGTTCAAACATTATTTTATTTTGGCTACTGTTAATTATCAGAATTTGCAATTTAAAATCAGTCTGATGTTAATTCCATTTTAGGGCAGAAAAACTGGACCAGAAGAATGCTGTTATGAAAAAGAAGCTTGCCCAGATGAAGCATGATTTAGAGAGGGGTAAAAGCATTTGCAGTTCTTTGTTTCTTAGTCTTTCCACTTGATTTTTAACTACGTCAGAGAATTGTTACAATGTGTTTCATTAAAGCCTAAATTCTGATAAAATGTGGTTTGGTAAATGGTTCCAAGAATTAGTTCAGCCATAGAAAATGACTTCATTATAACCTGTAAGGCGGATTTTGATATGGTCTCCAAACACTGTGTTATTAATGAGTTTTCATATGCTAACTTTTACTTTGTTAAGCTCGATTGTGTTGAATCCTTTTCAGCATGTTGTAAGTTTTCTGAATAATAATATTAGTAATAATTTTTAGTCATATTGGGTAAAGCAGATGTTGGAGGAATGATTCCGATGTCTTACATCATAGCAGACTTATTTGAATATGTGCTGTTGAACTGGGCTAACATAACTTGACAGCAACAGGCTAGGTTTAAAAAGGATACACTGTTTTAGACTGTTAGGGTACTACTTCTGAGAAGAGTGATGACATGTTTAAGACATTCTCCAAAACCAGGCTTCTAACTATACATGTTTTTGCTGTTTGGACCATAGACCAACTGTACAAAGCCTCATTTGCGTAGGTGGTTTGCAAATGTAATGGGATGTGCATACAAAAACACTAAATGAATAGGCCTACAATTTGTTTAGGTCACCGGAAGCTGACTGTTGCCAGTAACAAGAAACTCCAGCTTCACTTTAAACGAAGAGAAATTGGGAAAGAATATGTAGATTTTGGTTCTCAAGTATTTGCTCCTCTGACAAGAGTTGGACATTTTCTGGATCACTGTGCAGAGCACTACAAAGTTCAAAATAAATACATCAGCACCTACAAAGGTTTGTTTCTGTTCAGCTTTGTATTACCTACCATTTGCACTTTCCAATCTAGCAACAGCTGGAGTGATGGACTTTATCAGTAGTGGGCAGTTGTTTGCCAAACAATGGAGTCTTTACCATAGTGGATGTTTGATGCTATTTCCAAAACTGAATCCATGATTTTTGGTTACAGATACCACATAAAAGTCTGGGCTCAAATACAATTGGGACCCAGTTAACATGTGTTCCACAATTTCAAGATGGGGTTGAGATTCAATGCTAGAGCAGTTCACATGGCTAATGTTTAGTCATGCTTGGAAAGTACTGAAATAAGACACTAACAAGATGTGTGGTTTGACTTTTTAGATTGATTACATAAATTCTTTTAATTGAATTCCCTCCTAATCAATTTAGGGCTTTGTGAACTGGAGAACTCTACAAACAGGTGCATGCTAAATATCTGCACAGAGAAGCCAGTCAGAATTACTACAACCAAAAGTGGTTACTTAAAACATAAATATCACTATGAAAAACTTCTGTTCGACATGTATGAGGTGAGTGAATATTTTAATCTAATATACAGACAGTGCTGACCCTTTTACACATGTAGTTCGGAGATAAAAACACTATGACCATGTTTAATTGACTGCAGGTTAAGGAAAAGGCCATGCTGAAACACAGAAGTATGTGATTTACATGTATGTAAGGTTTGTAGGGCAAGAAAGCTCTAAGCATAGGCTGTCGGATGTAAAGTCAGTTGCATTGTTACCTGCTAGCAGACAGTTTTTACAACTACTTTGAAAGGCCACATTGCTGTGTGGATATGGGGAAAAGTGATTGTGATTTAATACCAGACAATTTATCTATTTCCAAAATTATTTTACGAGATGAAGTGACTTTAATGGATAGCCAGTTGCTGGGCTTTTATTTAGCACCTTTTATATAGCTGTCAAAAGTACTGAGTATCAAGCTTCCATTGGGTATGTTATAAGTGTGCAAGGAATTTTTATTAACACTTCAATGACGAGAGTGTACTAAAATTATTGACTGGGAAACCAATGCAGCTTGTCGTTAAAGTGTTAAGTCATCAACACTTGATCAAGTCATCAATGCATGAGTAAGTTATTATTAATGCATGATTTAGGCATCAATGCATGACAGCTAAGCACAATGGATTGGCATGCTATATATATAGGTGCTTAACAAATCAGGAAATTACAGTTGTTTCTGTCTTGTAGCTTCACTGAATTTGTGTTTCTTCTTCCTCGTCAACTGTGACATGGTCTATAGGTGGCAGGGGCGTAACTTTGGTCTGAAAAGTGGGGGGTACCAATTTCTTACATACACGAAGCAAAGCCGAAACTGCGATCTCTGGGAAGGCACAATAATAAAATATTGATTGGCATCGTTTAAAAAGTGGGGGGTACGGTACCCCTCAGTCCCAAAAGTGGAGGGTATGGGTACCCTCGTACCCCCCACAAATTACGCCTATGATAGGTGGTGCACGGGTTCTGCTATGTAGCAGATGGGTGATGAAGCCTGCTAAGTGTACTTCATGTAACAAACCTGGGCAAGTTGTTTGCACACCTCTGTCACTAATCAGTGTAACTTTGTACAAGCATATGCTGAGAAGTAATGGCAAGTGCTGCAGTGTGCTGGCCCACTTCTGGCTCACGGGCCAAAGAATGGGAAAGACAGCTTTCCCTATGTTCCACTTTGGGATGTTGGGACTTACTTTTACATGAACTGATGTCTGGTGTTGCTTGAAACTCATTCAATTGTCAGGCAATTAAAGCAAGACGAAACCCGACTGGATCAGCTTTGACGCCAGTTGCTTCATCAATAATGCAAAAGATCGTGAAACCTCCTGCAAGGCGTAGCACACCCATCATCGGAAAGTTTCAGTCTGAGGCAAGGATTCTGTTTTTCTCTAACTGTATTTTGTTGTGGTTGTGTAGCTGCAGTGGATGTTTGTTTTCATTGTTTTCACTGGCAGTGTACTTATCATGGCCACATAGTTTCAATGGAGGATAGTCTTTTAGGCTCATGGTATCACTGGTTGTATAATTTCTTTAGTTATGTAGTTCTACAATGTAGGAAGGCAGTCTTGTGATGTAGAAAGGAAAGTAACCGGATGTTGGTAGGAACAGAGTGGATCTTGTGTTGCATTGATTCGGCCAGACGGCCCTATCAACAAAGACGAGCAGGTGATTCATCTATTGAATCACATCAAGATGAATCTCATCTCTCATTTCATCTCCCTATCTTTTTGTGTTTACAATCAGCTGCTTATTAGGGGCCTACTTGAGAGTCAGACCCATAGGCTTAGCTACCTATGAAGTCAAGAAGACCTTGTTTGGCAAGATAGTCACCAATACTTATTCACATAACTACTTTTTTCCATCTCTCTGTCTGTGTCTATATATCTGTTTATGTCTTTGTCTTATGTGTCAGCATTCAGTGGTCTAGTATTTCAGACAGACTGGCGGTCTGCACAGTCTGCATGTGGGTGGTTACATTACAATGTTAATCAGCATTCAAATTATGCATTATATTACTGACAAGCATTAACTGTTATTAATCGACTGTAGTAAGGAACTGATAGTCATTCAGTTATGATCTAGTTTGTTTAGTTTGATTTCTGCTGTGATTTCAGGAAGAAGAAAACAAAGAGCTGGCTGTGGTTCTTGTACAAATGCTGCTGCGAGGTAGAAGAGTGCAAACTGAAATGTTTGAAGGATTGGATCGAATGGCAGAGCTTGTTAATGAACTGCGTTCCATACACTCGGTACAAGAAGACCAGAAAGAATATGTTGAGGCTGAGAAAAAAGCCGTGCATGGCCTCATTTCAAAATGTCAGGAAGCTGAACACCTGGTATGAACATCCTTATCAGGCAAAAGATTCTGAAACAACAATTTACTTTGAGTAAAAAATTAGCAATTTTACAGAAATTAATTTGTCTGTTGTATTTATTTTGTTTCACTGATCTGATATTTTGCTGTTATTCATGCATGTCCCTAGGCACTTAGAAAGAAGAAAGAAGTATTTTTTGGATGAAGTCATTTATTAGAAGGAAGACTCATGAATTATTAGTGTTTCTATTTGGTGATTTAAGACTGTGAAGGTCTCCAAAGAAGGCCCACTCAGTTGCGACTGCAGGCTTATTCTGCAATTTCAATTTCTCTTAAACATAACATACATGACATAATGGGTTTTAAGTGGTTCAGAAGATGTGTAGTCTATGTTAGAACCACTGCAAGTTAACCTGGAACTCTTAATAATCCAATTTTCCTGGCTTCCTTTTAAAAGCTGTGATAGTGTCCACTAAGACAGTACTGTAATCCAAACTATTCCACAAGTCTACAACTCATGCACTGAAGAATTTATGCCATAGTGTTCGTTTCAGGTTCTTAAATAATTTATATCTGTGTCCCTGAGTTGCCTTGTTGCTAATTCAAAGAACCTCTCCCACTGTAGTGCTTCCTTTCCAGTGATGATCTTATAAGCTTCAAGTTAATCAGCTTTATGAGAGTTTGACCTTACCTCAGCTGGTTTAAGCTTGTTGTTTGTTAAGAATAAGAGGCTGAACAGTTTGATTATATTTTGTTTGAACTGTCAGCTACATAAAATTATAGTTACAGCCAACACTTGGATAACTGATATTCCTGTGTTTACCTATTTACCAGGACTACCTGGTTGATTCTGAACTGAATGAGTTGGACAGTGAGAGCCTTGCAAAACTACTGGACTTTCTGTCGAAAGAGTTGATCAAGCTGCAGGAGGACCAGCGTCTTGAGGCTCTGTCTGTTCTCATTGAGCACCAGAGACGTATTCGTGAGGCTGAGGAGGCAGGACGGAGGCAGCTGGAGGAACGCAGGAGGCGAGAGGAAGAGGAGATCTTCAAACAGGTCCAGGATAATACTTTTTTTTATTATAATGCACTGTTATTTAATGTAATGTAATTTACTGTAATGTAATTTAATGTAGTGTAATGGCATTTCAGACTGCATGGTTTCTCTGTATGTTAGATAGTTATCACATCTCATTTCTATGCTATGTAAGTATGTATGTCTGGACACTGCATCTCTAA
The DNA here is from genome assembly GCA_963556255.1 of Allolobophora icterica. Classification (NCBI taxonomy): domain Eukaryota; kingdom Metazoa; phylum Annelida; class Clitellata; order Crassiclitellata; family Lumbricidae; genus Allolobophora; species Allolobophora icterica. The sequence continues at coordinate 81,535,078 of OY744602.1, forward strand.
GGTACCTCTCAAAGCACTACACAGATGAATGACTTGATTTAGAGAAGTTCAACTTAGGTAAGCTGAGATGTTTCTGCTGAGCAGAGTCCATTGAAATAGTACATATATACAAGGGAACGCTGTTTCAAGAGAACAGTCCAACACAGGGAAAACTAGATGGGCTCAGTCAGTACAGATTTCACATAGCTTTCGTGTAATAACTACACGTTAAAGGGCCAGTTACACAAACTTGAAGCAAATCTGCTCTCATTAGAAACCAGTTATAAATTTTACTGGCCTGAGTTGTAGCCATTCTAAAACTCTGTATGGCACAAATTTACCCATACATTTCTGTAGGCACTCTGTAATCAATCCACAGATGTTTATTCCTGGTTGTTTTAGTGTAAACAATTTGTCAGACTTTCATGCCGAAACTTTGCAACACTGCAACCTCTACTGTTGAAGAATCACTTATAAACATGTGCCATTTCCTTACCTGAAGAGAAAGTAGGCTGTTGACCATTTTCTTTACCTTGAACTATTAAATGATGAATCCCAAAGTTTGGATGTGATCTTGTTCGTCACAGTCATCATACAGCAGTCATTAAAGTTTTTGTGACATGTTTTGTTAACCTACGTGGTTTATTCAAATTAACCTGTGGACATTTTTAAAATGATTGATGCAGACAGTCAAGGTTCACCAGGCAAGCATAGATACCTATCTAGAAGACGTTATACTAACATCTCTTAATCGATGCGCTGACAAGGAGGCAAGGTCTGAGGTGCAACAGCTTGCCCAGAACATTGATGCTGTGGTTCACGAGTTAGAGCACAGGTATGTTTCAAGGCCACAGTGTGCAAATTATTTAATGCCAATTTTTGTATGTGTACTCTTATAGCAAATTAAGGTTTGACGTGTAGATGAACACATTTGAAAACAATAGTTCTTTTTGCTTTTACGTATTTGCTGTTTTGCTGATTCAAGCCTTTTCATTTTGAAGAAATACAGCATATGCCATACTTTCAACTTTGATTAATCATTAATTATGTATTTAAGTTCAATAGTAATTGAGATAAATTATTTCCACTCATGTTATTAGAGTTACTCAGTGCTAGAACTGGAAATACTTTCTATATAAAGATTGCAACATTGGACTTGACCCATATGGAAAACCGGTGTAACTTAGAAGGCATTACCTCAGTGATTGTATATCTAGAAATTGACTGAAGAAAAGAGCATTGAGCAGCTCACAGGATGGACTAAGCGTTAGAAAAGGCTGAAAATTAGAACTGAGAATCGAAATGAAATAGTTAGAGGACTGTGTGAATAGACAAGGATGAAAGTGGTATTGTGACACGTGTGTACATTTATGTCATGTACTTTTATAAATACTTGTGTTCTGGTTGTTAAAATTTTTATGAGTTTATGTTGGAGAGTAATTGTTTTACAAACAGGCGAACAGAATTAGAGTCAGATGCAATAGTAGCTGAACTGGTGAACAGCTTCCTATTACCTGAAGTACAGAAGGAAATTTCTCGTGAAAAAGGTAACTCGCTATAAACTTGGTCACTGTGGCAATTCTCTACAGAACAACTCAGTACCGAAAGATGAATCTTCTAGTTAAATCTAGTCACAAAATTTTTTATTTTCTTTTAACTGTGAATCAGAACTCTTAGGTAGCAGTAGTTTTATTTATATCTTTTCATATTGCAGTGCATGTTTATTTGATCACTAAATCATTTGTGCTAAACAGTTGTGCATGAAGGACCTGCACAGTGACTGTCTGGATTTTATGTGCTTGAGCTACTGAGATGCACAACAATTTTAAATTTGTCATTTGAAGTTCATCCTGAGCTGCTGTTGTCAAATTATGGTCAACATGCCACAATTATTAATTAATTATCACTTGTTTAGAACTGTGTGTAAGAAGCATTACGCTGACTTCTGCCGAGGATAGAATTATATGCATGATCATTATAATTTTATGGGCAATGCTCACTGATGCAGCACATAATACATCAGGTAGCTGTGTGTTTCTGTCTTAAGACAGCTGGGTTCATATGCGCTCTGGAGTCATTGGTGACCTCGTAGTCCAGCACTCCTATACAGTAGTTTGAACAATTCTGTTTTTTTCTAATGCATCGCATCATTCTTGTGGATCAATTTTTCCAGATGAAATTTTGATGATATTTATGGTGACGAGTAATTGGTTTACACACAGTATATTTGAGCTGTTCAACCAGAAACTACTCATTAAACACGTTGCATGTGTTTAGGCCTGTCAGATGGACATGTTTCAGCCCCTTTGAGAGGTCTTCAAAAGTTTTGTTCTTCATCAAAAAAGCAGTTAAATATTTTGCTTAGTGTGTTCTGTATCAGCAGCTTAACTGGATTAGTGCATTCAAATAAGTCTATACTTGGGGACCAATGCTTTTATTTTCTGCACTAGTCCGTCAGCATCAGCGAAGATTTCTAAAGGCGGCTCACAGGGAAATCCACAGCGCATGCAGTATGTTGCCTGCAAAGAAGTCTGGAGATGAATTGGTTGAGGATGCAGGAGATGTTTCAGGCGATACAAGTGGTGAGTTTTTGCAGTTTCACTCTATTGAGTTTTGAGTTAGTGAATGCCAGTAGTTATACTTTGTGTGCATATATCTTGACATTTATATAGCACCTTTCATGAAAGGGACGTGTAAACTACTCGTTTGATTTTGAATTGAATCTTGAATCAAATTAGCAATTTCCGTTCTGTTTTTGTAAGTTAAAAAATACAGTGCCTGATAACAATATCACACTTATTAATGCCACCAAAGCAAGCATTAATTTGTACAGGACATATCATATGTGTTTGAGTAATACCTTTTAAATACCTCTGACATGCTCTGAAACATGAACTAGCGTATATTATGGTTCTAATATACAGTATGTGACTTCAGTTCAAAAGCAAATGTCTAGGTTCTAAAAGCTATAGTTCCATGTCGTCTTGATTACTGTAACTCACTTGTAAATGGCATCATGATAATGACTCTGTAAAATTGCCAATTCTGCAGAACTCATTGGTCAAAGCTGGTATGAAATCACCCCATACTGCAATCATTGCACTGGCCACTGAAGAAAGCATTCGGTTTCAAATTTGTCTCATTATTTATAATGTAAGTTGTTGTAAGTAGTTGTAAGTATTGGTCAGCCAACTTATCTTTCATCTAGGTTAAAAATACTGCATTTGCTCATTGGATGCCCAGACTCTTATTGTTCCCTGAACCAAAATGGTGCTGCATTCCCAGCCTTTCTCTGTCGCTGGCTCAAGGCTCTGGAATTTGCTGTCTGTTTCTGTTCCTTTTGCTTATTCTGTCAATTTGGTGAAGACTGAATCTTATCTGTTTCAAATCACTTATCCTGTAGCCCGCCTTATGGTCTGAGGGAGCTTCACAGATCTTAAGGGGTCGTCCATAAACGACATCCACAAAAATAATTACTCACTTGAGCTGTATTATGCTATATGAACAGTGAGAACCATTCAAAATAATTTCTGCCAACATAAACGCCTTCGTTGCCATAAGATGTCATTAAACTCTGGATCCACCTTTTCAGACTCACTGTGGTCCCCTCTCTGCTCCTTTTCCGCATTTGTCTGCATTTGACATTACCTTCCCAATCTCTGTTTATGGATATCCACACTCCAGTGTAGTATTAAACCTTAGATTAGGCTACCATGTTAATTTTCATGGCTAACTGCAACAGGATGGGGTACTGTGATACTGCCATGCCTAGCAAAGAGATTTTAATTAGTAAATTAGATCCAATGTGATGCAGGCTGTCAGCTGTCTGCCTGAAGTCAGTGTTTAAGTTGTACTCTACTTGCCAAATATGAATGCAGACGTCCACACTGGGCATAACCTCCTTCCCCTTGTCCGCATTTGAGTGACCTCGTCCTATGCCTTCTTTGTGGACACCCGGTAGACCCCCTAACTGCGGAGCTCTATCCAATGGATTGCAAGTTTGGAGTGCAGTTTTGTTCAGACACGATTGATTGATGCCTTGTGCTGATTATGGCACTGTGGCAGTTTCCAATTAGATTTGAGTAGGCTGGCTATGAGAGTGATGCCCAAGGGGGTCAGAATGCAAGTGCGAATGATGGTCACTGATTGGCAGTTTGGCACTCTTTGGTGCAGTTGGTAAAATCAGGAACTGCAGAACTTGATGTTGAGATTATAAGCTCTGGAATACAACTAATGTTTCAATGTTCTGCTCTGTAATGCGTTGAAACTGGGGAGTGGCAAACAATGATGATTCAGTACATCATCTGGGTACACTGGTTGCTCTACCCATATTTAACCGGCTGTAGTTGTAAGTTCTTTACACTTCTTGGTCTGTGCCACTGAGAAAGCCTTTGTAGTTTCTGAAGTTTTCTTCTATTATGGCAATTACATCGGAGCTACTTTGATATAACCTCTACCTGCAATGAAAAGGAACTGTTTCAGTTGTAACATTTACTGGAATTATTGCTCACAATTTAAAGTATGTGATGTCAATGTCTCTGCTGCCAAGTTTCCTGCCATGTCCGATCTAAAGTGTTCAGGTTTCTCTCTATTCTGACTTTTTCTTGAAGCTCTTGGATTTAGGTAGGTGATATTTGGTTCATAGAATATATTTTCTGAAATTGCTTACAATGAAGCAGTAATGTAAGAGAATATAATTTAATCAAACGGGGTGGATTTGGTAAGTAGAAATAAAGATATGGAAGTGAATGAGACCTGGAGAAAGTTTGCAATCATGACATTGGTTACAGGAGAGACCATAGCCTTCACTGACAGTTAAGTTAACATTGTAATGCACCTTAGAAGTAGTTCAATACCAGTCTTTATGATTCTATATTAATTTTTGTTATTGTAGTTGCAGTTACTGTACAATAAACCAGTAAGAATAGACCTTGAGTAAGACAAGAGGTTCTTCAGAAGAGTAGGGCTAAGAACAAATTTTGTGTCAGATTCACAGATCAAAGTTCAAAATGATTAACTATGGCTATTCTGTCTTTTAGATGAACGCGGTCACTGAAATGCAACAAAGGTTTATAAATCTAGTCCATGTGCACAAACTCATTCACAAGTACATTTTGATTTTGCAAAGTTGATGAGTAGCGGACTGTTACCAAAATAAAACTATAATTTAAAAAACTAGAATAGCTGTACTGAAATGTTTTTGCATTAGATATTATTTTTTAAATGTAATATAATTACAACTGTGGGAATTTTATTCAGTTATGCCAAATTTGTTAAGGTTGAAATTGGAAATATACTTACTACCTTGTGGCATGCTTAATTTTACAGATGCCTACAAGTTCTAGTTCAGCCAACAGGATATATCGTATTTTAACCAGTGCATTACATACTTTCATTCATTCTGCAGTCTGTTTTGTCCATTTGGTCTCGACTAAAAACTGATCTCTTCCTGGATTAATGTCTCTGTGTCTTCTCGGATTCCCATTTTAGCGTTTGACCAGACAAGTCTCGGAATATGACTGCAGAATGATTTTGCGTAGTAGCAACCATTTAATGATTCCTTGAGCATTATTACAGTGGCACTGTATGAGTTTCACATTATTATTATCTGTCTATTCTGGATGGGACTCCATTGGTAGGGTTACACGAGTCCACGTGTGTGTGTGTGTGTGTGTGCGTGCGTGTGTGTGTGTGTGTGTGTGTGTGTGTGTGAATGGCGGGGGCTGGGAATTGGTGACTGTTCTACCTTTCTGTGCATTGGTTTGTTTTCTGATGAAATTTCTCTTAATGACATTTAACATCATATAAATTTCTAAATACAGTTACACAAAATTATTTGGGGCAAGGCATGCCTGTTTTGAATTTCACGTATTCAGATAATTACACACTTAATACCAGAATTAAGCAGATTTAGTCTGTGAAGGATTTTCATCTAATTGATCAGTAACATGACTTAGTGTTTATATGTATTGTCCACGTATAATCAGTCTGTAGTGATAATGTGTTGTGGAAATTATCTGGGTAACAGCCAGGTAGTAATATTTCAGATTAGGAACTAAAACCACATGTGATGGAAAGATATCGTCTAGCTAAGTTACACACTGATTTAAAACCAACAAATTTGAATTAAGGTTATTTATTTCTAAAGCAGGTTATCAATAATAATCATCACTTGCAAATGGAAAAGCTTGCTTAAGATTGTCAGTATATTTGTATATATAACACATGAATTTTAATAATATATCTATAACAATATATTAATATACTGGTAATATAATATATAGGATATTATTATGAACATATATATTTAGATATATATATATATGTAAATGCTGCTGGACATTGGCTAACCAGCAGCACTGTGAACCTATGGAGCTTTACTTGTAGTGCCTAATATCTAGTAAAACTATATCCACCGTAGATCTTCATGCTCATTCACTCACACATTGAAAAAAGATACTAGGGCAGCAGACTGCCTTAATCATGTTAAGAGTCTTCACATAAAGGTAAGCAAAATGCCAAAACTCAAATAAAGCACAATATATTTTATTTAGAAATCTGTGAGATAATGTTTCTACGAAACACACAAATCTAAACATCTAGACCACAGACTCCAAAAATCACTAAAGGCAACAAAGTTGGCCTGTCTATAAATCTGCTTGGAAAGACTTGCTCAATTTATGGTACAGATGTGTTTAATGTATTGTGGCTGACTAATTTGGCCACTCGTGCAGCTTATAATATCATATCTACTAAATTTGTATAACTAATTGGAATAACACAGGAATATTCATAAAGCATAATAAAGACATGAAACAGAGATAATGCAAGTGACTTATTCACAATAAGCAACATAAATACTTTAGCAGCTGTAGAAGCAAAGTAGTTCTATAGCACACGTTAAGTCACAGAAAATCTACATTACATAGCACAATAAAAAACTCAGTAAAACTGTAAGATCTGAAAAGCAGATCTCCTGACAGTCGTAAACAATCAAATTTCCATTCGGTTACGTAACTATACGGATTTGCCACAAGTTGCCACCTCAAAACAAAACGGCACAACCCTTGGTTCTGCAAACAACACAGGTACAAGGTGACAACAACTGACATGTTATGGCAAGACACAAACAAAGCAGTTACCACATGTCAGTAAACAACTAATATCACTTGATTCGAAGGCATTCACCACCTACCATGTGCCTCTGCATCACACTACAGGATGGCAGCAGAAATTACTATCAATATACTACAAGCAAATAAAGCAGTTGCATACAAAGTCAAACACAATAAATAGTTACCGTAAGTTACAATAAATTAATTGACTTAGTATACGAATAGTTTGGACATCAACAATCATCTGCCAAATTCATCAGTTAAACAGTAAAATCTGTTCAGAATTACTGCAATCAGTACGCAAATGAATGTCAGTAATCTCCTCATCGAAGTTAAGGGACGTCAAGCAGTGCAGTAAATTCTCAATGTGATAATAGCCTTTCATAGATACTGCTTTGTGCCAGCAGTAGAAGCTTCATACTATCAGTGACAGATATATTTACAGAAAAATAGCCACAAGACTAGAAGAAGAAAGAAATGATTTGAATATCAGGTAAATATCTGATATTGTCTTTACAGTTGGTAATTGTGAAAACCTGGTATATTCTAAAAACCGTTAAAGATACAAGCTGTTATAAAATACGTTAGAACACTGATAAGAAAGAATGACAAAATGCCATGGCATGGTTTGTAGTATATATCACTGATGCCACTTAACAGTCCAAACTTGCATGGTAACATCAGATTATTTTAGAGATGTCGACCAAAATGTGATGTTCTCAAAGTGTAATAAACATTGTAACAACGGTGCACAGTAAATGTAGAAGGTGAATGTGGCTGATAGAAAACTAAGCTTAGTAGCTCAGTGGTAAGTCTCTCAGTATTTCACTAGTTTCATTGAGTTGTAACACATTCATCAAACAACTCGCTTTTAACATAAGTAGCATGTCCAATTAGTATTGATGTAGTGGTTATCATTTGATGTCTTCAAACTTTGATCTGAACTCTAGTTTCACATTCCGGTTTCAGTAAAGTTCATTAAGGTTTAATTAAAGATGGTAATCTTTCAGCTTGTGGTGGTTTTTGAGAGATTATGAGACGTTGCAACCTTGTAAATTGACATCAGTTCTCAGCATTCTTTGTTAAGAAGCTGTCGAACAGCATCAAAAACAGTCACAAAAGTCATTCTTTTGGGAACATTGTTGATGTTATCGCTAGTTGTAAGTTCTTTGACACAGACTGCTTCGTAAGTCTGCGTACTTAAAACCGTGTTTGTCATTTGATGTCACGCTTGTTTCTGTCGTCATTCTTTTGATTGGGCTATCAGTTATCTGCAGATTACGTCATTGTAAAGTATAAACAATCATTCATCCATACATATATTCACGCTAACACTAGAGCACCTTTGATGAATCCTAGAAATCAACTAATCATAAGCACCATAAACATTCAGAAAAATGAGGGGGGTTGATATCGCAGACTGTCTAATGATGTAACGGTTTTCTGGAGGCGATTCCACAGGAGGGCAGAAGGAACATGCACACATGACTCAAACTATTGCTAATCGGTGCTCTTTAAGTTTCTATTGCTGCTTCAGTTCAGTTCAAAGTGAAATGCGGCTGCAGTCATTTAAAAAGGCTGATAGAAACATGGATGGTGTTGAGTTACTTCTGTTGATCGTCTTCCATGCTAAAATAAAAGACAGTTTAGTTTGTTCAGCATAATATTGTATAAAGCTCTGTAAAGTACAACAAAGTTACTTGTATAGAGCGTTGTAAGTAGCTAACTGTTTCTATGGTGATTATAATTAAAGAGTGTCAACTGGCAGCACACGTCCCTGAAGCAGTTAAGCATTAAAGGAGCACAAGAAAGGCTATGGGTTACATGACCCATTGCCAAGTTTTCAGTTTGTCAAGATGCATGGCTTTTGTGAATTGAACCTCGAATGCAGACTCTCTGGCAACCGGACTCGGACCACCAACGGACATCGATCTCTGGACAACCCCTCGGATACGTCGCAGCGCTCGTGAACAAGCTGGTGCTTTGCGCTCAGCTTTACAGTGGCGCTTTAGAAAATTGGAGATTACGATTACGATTACGAAAGTTGTAAGGCAGATCTGTTAAGAGTCGTTGATCATTTGGCCATCTTCAGTGAACCCCTTCCTGCAGTAAATTGAAGGTAAGGTGGACAGGAAAGTAAGTTCCAATGTGCATGGTTAGCCAGTGCAAATGCTTATTGCTGTATAATGAAAATCCTAATATAAATGTATAAAATATGTTGAAAAAGATGAGAAAAGTAATTAGGTAAGACTAAATTACAGCATTAAGCGAAATTCTACCTCAGCTTTACTTCTCGTGGCAGCAGATGACCAGATTAAAATCTGTAGCGTAATTACTAACCTGTATTTTGTTTGTTGGATTTCCTCTTCTCCAACTAATTCCCAATCATCATCGTAACTCTCTCTTGCGGCCGAATCTCCTAAAGAATTGAAAACAATGCAAACGTTTACACTTTAGCAACAAAAGTGTACTAAAAGCAACTGAGAACCAATGCAACTCGTCGTTAAAGTGTTACGTGATTACATGATTTATACCACCTAACACAATGCAATGTATACTGTTGTATGGGAGTGTAATTTTTTTTTATCAAATTAGTTTTACTGGACAGAACAACATATTAGATTTTGATTATTTGAAGTTGTTTTGAAATTGGAAGATTAAGATAGCTGAATTATTTTAAGTAATTTTGCAGTAGCAAATAAGAGAAAACATTTATATGCTAAACAAGTTAGGCAAAGTAGTCAACTATGGTTACCCTTAAACAAGTTTCTTTAAAGGGAAAATAAGTGTTTATATAAAGTCACTGCATAATAAACTTACTTCATGTTACTTAATATTGTATTCATTTAATCTAAAGCATCGTCTTTTCAATCTGAAATTAACTTTCTAAAGCTTTTAAAAATGTTTACATTAAATCATCTTAGCCTTTTTCCAGTGAATTTGAAAAGTAGCAAAGCACAAAAGCCAAAAGAGAACAACATTTATGTGCTAACATGGAAACATTTGCTAGAAATAAGACATTCTGTACAATCTCCAAACAAACAACACTGATATCAATTAAAAAGTAAGTGTTACATAATGGAATATAATACATGTATTATGAACATTAACAAATGAAATTTTATTTTTTCTAATTACCAAAATACTAATCATAACAGTGCGACTTCTGAAACTAATAGGTAGCTGCAGAACAATCTTTTGGCAGGGTTCTACATGCACGCAAGTGCCGTACATCGTAGCAAACTAGTCCAGCTTCTCAAGCATTGTTACTTGTGGATAAACCCATTCTACTCTAACATCTGGTGGACAGATGGGAAGCAATTTGAGAGATTGATTGATTGATTAATTGATTGCAGATAAGCAAATATTGGTTATTTACTGCCTCTGCATAATATTAGTTTGAAATAAAAATAAATTAGTTTGAAATAAAAATAAGTGAACATATAAACACATAAGTATAAACAACAACAAATAGTGAAAAAAAACTATTTGTAAGTTTAATATGTAGGCCAAAATTTACCTTTAGTCATCAATAAATAACTAGGCCGTAATACTTCAAAATAAACGGTAAGTTAACAATATATGCAACAAATTAAGCAATGATAAATTACCATTAATATGTGCTCCATTGTAATTGGGAAATTGCACCCCACACTGTGGTGCCTCCTTATTTTAAGTGAGCATGTTCATTCATTCATTCATTCATTCTGGACATTTATATAGCGCTTCTTCAAGAGACCTACTCAGAGGCGCTCAATGTGTGAGATGTATATGGCCCATTCTAAGACATGCTGAAAAACAAGCCCGATCCCTATGGTGCCTTGACAGGCATGATTCCACCTTTGAATATTTGCATTAGTAGGTGCTTGCTAGACATTTGTGTCTAGAAAATAAAATACATCATATTAACAGACAAATTGAGGCTTAAACAAATCTGTTTTGTAACTTGGTTGCTTGAAGGAAGGAAATGAGTAACATATGCTAAACCAGCTCCAACATCAGGTCAAACATAAGAAGCAACGTAATATGTACAAGATATGTGCAAAATTAAAACAAGTACTGATTTGAATAGAAGACTCGTTTATAAGCATGCTCAGCATACCAGCTTAGTCAGTGAAAATAGCCACAAGCAGAAGAGTATTGCTGCATTATTCATATAAGAATTTACTTTTTATTAATTTAATTTTTATGGTTTTTATTGACTCTGCTGTTAGGCTACTGGACTTTCTAGGCAATAAGATCTAACCAATAGAATTGATGTCTTAAACACTTGATAAGAAATGGATACAACTTCGGGTAACCATGAAAATCTAATTAAATTGCAAATTGTGGAGATACCTTTGTCTGACCTGAGTTGAGAGAGTTTTTTTAACTTACCAGTTCAAAACCTTGGTTTACAGTGGAAGATGACTTTTATATGAGACACTGTTATCTAAAACGATGGCACTAGGGTTTTGAAAGTTTAATATTGTGACCTATGTCTACGGTATATCACTAGATGGAATCAAGATTCTGCAAAAAATTTTATAAATTACCAAATGAAAAATGTGAGCTTTTGATTCAGAAGCTGTAATGTGATCATTTTCACTGACCAAACTTAAAAACTATAGCAAGAATAGCAACAGAATATACAGAAAATGTAATATACACAAAAATAAAGTACCCACGCCCAGTTTAATAGCAAAACAACAGAGATATAGCATAACTGAAGATAAATAACCAAGTTGCTTTTCATGAAAATCAATGTTCAAAGTTTTGAAGGTGACGACATTCAAGCAGTAACAGGTGTCACGGGTATGCTACCTGGTTGATATTGTGCTCCTGCTTCTGGGGTTCCTTGGCCATGACTAGTAGCTGATGTGTAATGGGGACCACAGTAGCAAGTGTCAATTGGAACAGATGTAACACTGGCGCCATAGGATGGAACAGTGTCTTTATGAACTGATGCTGCAGTCATTTCACTTGTGTCTGAATCCTTTGACAACAGTTCTGTGTCAGCTGACCTAGAAAGGACTGACTGCATGTTACCCTCATCATCCACTCCTGTCTTTTGATCTCTTTCACGGGGCATTAGATTTCCTTCCGTATCAAAGACTGCAGATGTTTGTGTAGACAAGTTATCTGTGCTCAGTGTAAAACTTTCTTGATGCCAAGAAGTCGGTGTGGTATCTGATCCAGACTCTTCAAGCTGCCTGCCTTCACTGGTTGTAGTCTGTGGTGAAGTGTCTGTACTTGAAGTTTTGTCTTGGGCCTGTGAATCCAGCGACATCTGCATTATATCTCGGCCACTTGACACCAGAGTTGCTGATGAAAATGATGACTGACTCCATGCACCTGACTCAACTGACATGTCCATTGCACTTAACGGCACCTCTTTCAGTGAATCCTGCGACATGCTGGTAGTAACAATAGTATGTTCACCTTGAAGAGAATCGGTTTCAAAACTTTCACATGACTGTGATTCTGGCACGGTCCTGTTGTCAGCTTCTAGCGAGTCAGTTGACCTCTCCATAACGCCTTCCATTTTCACTGCCTCTTTACATTCCAAGTCAAGTGAGTCTGCTGATGCAGCCATTGCACCCTCTAAAGCAAATGAATCACCCGACTTTTCCATAGTGTCACACGAACTTTCAATAACATCGAAAGACTGAACCAGAAGTGAGTCGCTTGACATCAACATTGGGTCACCAAAGTCAGAAGCCGCTGCGTGCAACATTTCTGGTGATTTCATCTGTTGAGGAGAAATAGTTTGTGCTATAGAAGATGCACTTTCAAGTTCACAGGATTCTGTTGACATCTGCATCAGTGAGTCTTGATCGTGAAGTGAGTCCGAGTCAATGACATATGATTGGTGTGATTCTGTATCCTGCAAGGAATCCAAATCAATGTCTCTAGCTTCTTTTTCTTTAAGGCCAGCTTCTATGGTTCTTTCTGTCACTACTGCATCATCTACACTTGCTTCTTCATCCAGTGAGTCTGTCATTCCTTCGTCTTCCACTACCTTGGCAGCACATTCTTCTTCGGTTGTGTCATGTGCATGTTCTGAAAGCACCTCAACTTGTTTCTCAGGTAAATATTTTCCTTCATCCCCAAAGACAGATTTCTGAAATTCAGTTTCTCCAGTGCTTTTCTGATCCATTTCCAGTTTTGACCAATCAAAATCAGGAATGGAAACAATTGGTTCCAAAGTTGCTGAAACCTCCAAGACAGGTGCAGCTATGTGTGACTGGCTGGTTTCCTTCTGGGTGTCCTCAAACTCAAACATTTCGACATTTTTTGAAGCTTCTCTGATTATTTGTACAATGTCTTGATATGGTGGATAATCTGATGCAGCAGCTGACTTCTCTTCAGGTAAAACATCAGAAGGTTTGTGTGCCATTGATACCTCTGGTTGTTGAGCATCTCTGTCTGAAGAAGTATCACTTTCAGCCTGATCCTTCATAAGAGGAAGTGATCCTTGCTCCAGAAGGCTTGCCACTTTCTTAGCCTCTGCCTCTAGTTCTTCATCTATGCACAGTTGGTGTTCAAGACGTTCAAACTCAGCGAGTGATGATGACGAAGACCTCAGACTTCCAACTGTTAATGCAGTATGCTCGCTATCAGCTGGAAACTCACTGCTGATTCTTTCAAACTCACTAACAGAAGAGCTACTGCTCTTTGATTCAGTTCCAGCCATATCTAAAGAATCTGACTGTCCGATTAGTTCTTTTTCTAGGCGTTCAAACTCTGCAAGTGATGATGATACAGAAACATTATCCTTTTCGACGTGTCTGCCATGTGCCGAGTGTGATGAGTCAGTTGCAACTGTTACAGACTCGATACTTCCTTTCTCCAAGATTTCTCTTTCCAGGTGTTCAAATTCCAGTAGTGAGGATGAAACAGAAACATCATCTTTTTCTGAACTTTTACCATGAAATCTGTGCGAATGTGCTGTATCTGGTGAACTACCCAACAGCTTTGATGAATCTGAGGTTGTCGTATCAGTGTCAAGTTTATCTGAAGAGCTGGTTGTTTTTTGTGATCCAGAAACCTTCTCCTCTTCTTCCTTGATGGCATCCAACACAGTTGATGTTAAACATAAATCGTCATCATCCTCATTTACATCATCTTGTGATTCTACTAACTTTGCTTCAGATGATGACTCAAGGCTTATTGCTGGGCATGGAAATTCTATTTCTAGTTCATCTAACATTTTGTTAGACTCGTCTTTCTCAATGTCATCTACATCTCTAAACTGCTCCAGTTGAACATCATAGCCGGAAGCTTGCATGTCAGAATGAAATGACGATGTCAAGGATGCAATATCTGATGCAATATCTGCCAGCCGATCTTCATCGACATCGTCCTGTTGTGGCACCACTGTTGGAAAGCTTTCCACACTAGATGTATCACCCTGGTCGTCTAGGCCCAGCAAGTCTGCAGTTTCTACTCTCCCTGCAAAAGTTTCTGTGTATACTATGGTTCCTTCTATGCTTGAGGTTACTTCACTATCGCTTTCTGATATCAAATCGGGGCTTGCAACTTCACCCACATCTGGCTTTGTGACGTGAACTGGTGTTGATTGATCTGCTTTGCTGCCTGATTTATCTATCTTGCTTGCTGGAGTGGAAGCCAGCTCAATTTCTGTTGCTAACGTAGATGGCTTGCTCTCTCTTTCATGTACTTCAGTAGTAGTATCCGGCATGTCACTTCTTTCATACACGCTTTCAATAACTTCAATGACTTCTTCGTCAAACTCTAAAGAAGTGACCATGCTTTCATCTTTTGGTTGAGTTTGATCTTGTTTCGGAAGATCTTCGCTTTCATACTCTTCAACAGTGGTTTCTACAAACTCTTCAATTTCTTCATACTGGCACTGTGTAACTGTGATTTCTGGAATTTCTGCAACATCCTGTACTTTCTCTTTCATATCTGTATCAGTTAAATACTCTGATGAATCAGTATCCAATGTTGGCGCAGTAAAGAATCCTTCAAGAACTTGTTGGGATTCTTGTTCTTTTATATGACTGAAGGCATCCATCTCTTGCAAAGTGATATTATCCATTTCGGAATCTTGATATTCTTGTTCATAAGCTGGTTGCAAAGTAGACTCATCAGCTACATCATCTGGAGTATCTTGGAGAACTGGACCAACAAAGAAACGATAGGTAGCATCAGAATCTAAAGCTGCTTTTCCAGAAACAGAGTGTTGTACCAGTTCTTCCTGACTTCCAGCTATAGGCAAACCTTCTTCATAGAAACAGAATGCTGGATCACGTGACCATGAACTGGTCATTTCTGACTGCTGATCCTCAGCTTGTTCCACTTCATCCACCTCTACGTGTTTGTCAGCAGATGAGTCAGAGAAGTCAATTAAATCACCTGTCTGCACAACAGTCTGTTCCTCAGGTAACATTTCAAGTTCTTGAAATGTTTCACTGGTAATGTTATAGGTCATTGCTTCGCTTAACTCAAATGGAGTTGGTTTTGTGTGAGCAGATGACCCTTTGGACAGATATGTGCTACTTCTTTCAGAGTCAAGGCCAAATGTTTCTCTGGTTGGTGAAAACGGTTCCTCTACATCTGTACCCTGAGAGTTTTTATCAAGTTCTACCTCTTGATCCAGTTCTGTGCAGCAGAAAGGTAGAAACATATTGGATCATAAATTTATAGAGTGCATAAGTTTCAAACAACTTCAACAGTAAGTACAGGTAAAGTTTATAAATACATGTACAGTGTGGACTTTGTTCATGCAAAGTTACTAGAGGACTTGCCTCATGTTATAGTGTGTAAATCAGGCCACACTTAAAAAGGGATAATGCTGAAAAAGTTGCTATTTAGTGATACAATGCAGTCCTTTTAGGGCATATTAACCAGTATGGCACATTAAGTTAATAGCTCTGAAAGATATAAATCAGTATGACCCTCCCAGTCATACAGAGATTATTCTTTATCCATCCTGCACACAACACACATGAAACCACTACAAAATTATGTCTTATAGCATTGGCTCTATTGGCCTGAATAGGTGGACATAAACATATTGCTGAAACAAACTCTTGCAGAAATTGGTACAGACTAGCGCTAATTCCAGATTTTAATACGCTTACCCTGGCTACATTGAATGTTGGAAAAGAGTAAACAGCCAAAAGCCTAAGTAAACAGATTATAAAATGTGATGCCCCACAGAAGCCAACATCCAGGGCAAATGGCCTGCCTGAATCCAGCTTCAATAGACCTTGGCTAAAACAATCCCAACATCTTCAGTTATCGATTTTATAGCGCTGGTGCACAAGTTTTTTTTATTTAAAGTATCAGCTTTAGTTCGTCATTGAGAAATTGAGATTTTGCATGACATTGCAGTGTTGCTGAATTAACATCTTGAGAGCTAAACAGCCCACTGATTGTAAACGTATGACTATTTATAGTCTTTAAAGCCTACATTCCATGTTATTTAATCTTATAGTTACAGATTTGTGAAATTCTTCATAGGCTGGTACAACAAACACAGCATTATTGCTTTTGGTCACTGTTTTATAACTCAGGTTCTGGAATGTGTGTATTTCTTTGTCATATGGCATTCAGATTCTGTATAGCTTGAATATTATCAGAGAGTATGAATTCCATGTATTCAAGTCTTTGAAAAATTCATGAATTTTTGGGGAACTTTATATAGCCAACTCAGATTTATATAAAGGGATATTTAAGCAGCAATGCTGCCATAACAATAGAGGCAATTGATAATTACTAAAATTGGCTATTATATCGTATTCATACCTTGGGAAAGGCAAACATCTTCTAACTGAGCCATTTCTGAACTTGATGTGCTAGCATGGTCATCTGCAGTATCACTTTTGTATATATCTGGAAATAGTGACAAACAGACATCAACAGCATTTCTTTAATGCAAACAAGACAATAGGGAGCCTTTAGCATTTTCATCAAAAACAGCAAAAATATTCTTGTTTGTGCTTCAATACTGTAATTTTCATAATGAATAGCAAACAAATTTAGTAAAGTTGTTAATGAAATTGCTAGATATTATCTTTCATGCAGAAATGCCCTGTTCATGAAAGCCATGGACAGAGCTACATGTAATGCAACTTTCCAGAAATTCTATAATCTAATCTTAATGTATAAGAAGATGATGAAAATATAAAGGCTCCCGTTCCCCCTTAGTTTTTATTATTAGGCAAACATTCAAGAAAAATCTAAAAATGTATCATGGTTACAACATTTTCAAATGAACCACTTTTGTAACTACCACTAGCAAAATGTAAACAGTTCAAACTTTTCAAACATTGAAATTTATCCACTTCATTTACCAAAACTCCAAACAGTGAACTGATAAAGCTCTAATGTACCTATCATCAATAAAATACAGAAGTTCAGACATATGTCTGGCAAATCACACAAATATCTTAAATGTAGTACAAAAATATGAAAATACATTTATTCACGAAATTCAAAATTTACCTTGCTATAATATTAGATTAAGTAAACAATAAACAATGTTAGAACAAAATAAACACAAACAGCTACAGAATACTAATCTACGAATAACCCTGTAAATTTTTTAAAACACAGCTTATAATTTATATAATACAGTACTCCAGTAATCTAATTACTTGTGGAAAATTAGCAGGATTCTCCTATAATATAATGGAACTTTCTAAGTGATCATATTTTTCAACATTAGTACCTCAGGATAACCTGAAGCTGTTGTATACACACTCTTGTAATAAAAGACTATAAATTCATCAGCTGCCTTTACAGTAAAACGAGGAAAATAGCTATTTAGTAACATAAATGGAAAACCCTTTTACTGATATTGTTCCATAAGTATTCAATGCTAACATCCTGTATTTGTAAAACAGTTTATCGTTTACATAACTGAACTAACTGAAATCTAAATGCTTCTTTCACCCACCACTTCTTTTCTAAATAACACTGTGGCAAATTTGTAAACCACCTAGAACCACAAATAATTACGCACCTTTAATAAAGTACCTGTTATGTTGTAAACAAATAAAAGTTTGCAAAAAGTACATTAAGCTTGCTATTGAAAAGTTATCAATTCTCGCACATTGTATACATGTTAACAGTTTACCTTAAGCACACTATTTCTTCAGCATGCAAATAGTTCTACCTTTCAACAAACCTAGCTTGAGCACTGCTGCTTCAGAATGAAGTTCTTCTGTTTCCACATCCTTGGGCTCATCCAAGGGCTTGTGGATAGTATCCGTGCATTCCAGATGCCCTTGATGCACGTCCTCTTCAGGTGTTTCATCAGCAACAAGAGTATAGTCTGACGGTGAAAGCAGATCGCTCTGTGCCTGATGCTTAACTTCATGAGCTCTAAACAATGCTTCTGAAATGTCTGCCTGCTGACAGCTATCCATTATCGAAACTGCAGAAACAGAAGAACACGAAACTGATATGTTGTATTCCTGTGTTGGTTTTTCCTGAGCAGTTGCAGTTTCAATATCCAGTAAGCAAAAATCATCTCTTTTGTCTAATCCAGGGTCTAATTTTGTGTTGTCATTAAAAGGAAGATCTTCAATGTCTTCATCGCTGATATCACCTACATGATCTGACATGTCTTCCATCTGAGCTTTTTCAATAAAATCTGAATCTTCCTGGCTTTTTGATTCCCTTTCAAACTCTGTCAGGGAAGATGCCAAGCTGGATTTTCGTTCTGAAGTATATGGCTGTTCTTTCCCAAGAACATCCATCCCTAAATCAGAAGTTCCCTTTGACCTCACGTGTTCTCCAGGAATATCATCTTTGGATGAAGTGCTTTTTGTAACTGATGGTAGCCGTTTCACAGCATCTTCTGCAAAGTCAGGCTGATCAGTTTCCTTTTTAATTAATTTCTTACCAGGATGGTCAGTTTCTTTACTTTTCATCAACAAATGTGGTTCAACTTGCATAGTTTCTTCAGTGCGAGGTCCCTCAACAACTATGCGCTTTACAATTGTTTGCTTTTGCCGAGTACGAACTACCTTTCTTATCACAATTCTTCCATCAGGCAATGTCTCCTTAAACTCCTGAATGTGCTTTTCAATCTGAGGTTCACCTTCTACAGTATCGGTGTACATTCTTGTACCAGCACGTAAACAGTCACTTGAAGGAACACTTGATTCTGAAGCAGCAGATGGAATTGCAAATATTGCATCTGAGAAAGATGATGTGGCAGTCTGAACGTTTCCTATATCAGATATTTCAGCCTCAGGTAGCTCCTCCGTTGTTACCTGTTCAGTGACTCGACCATCTGGACATACTCTTCTGATTTTTCTAGTCACCAATCTTTTCACACATGTCTTTACGAGTTTTCTCTTTACAATACTACCATCAGGCATAACTTCTTCAGAAACTTCACATGCTGGTGTAAACTGAGATGGAACAGAAGAAAACATATGCAAAGGTAAAAGACTCTGCATTATCGAATGTTCTGAGTTTGAACATACATCAACTCCTCCAGGATGTGGTGAACTTCCTACAGAAAATTGCCCATGTAGTTTCGATCCAGGATCAACCTCCAATTGTTCTTGAAACTCTTCCTCATATTTCTTAGCTTCTTTTGAAAGACCTGTCATTTCAGTTCCTCTCTCCTCTCTCTTCTCTCCCTCTGTTGCAAAAAATTCTTGAAAATATTTAACAGATTTATTTTCTATATCCTCTAAAAGTTTCTCTCTACCTACAGAATCAGGAACAGCATATGATACAATAGGAACAACAGCTTCCTGCAACAGGACTTCAAATGTAACAGGTTCCATTTCTTGTTCAGTCCCTTTACCTTCAAATGGACTCCCAAACGTAGGAATAGGGTCCACGTCCTCCACAGTTACTTTACATCTGACAGCTTTCAATTCTTCTGCTAATTGGAATGCTACAGTTTTGGCAGTTCCTTTCTCAGTTACCTCTGAAACTACAGAATCTATCCCATGCTCTTGTTTCACTACATCTTTTTCTGTAGGAACTTCTAACACAGTTTCTTCTGACTTCACAGCTTCATTTTTCACTTCTGCAAGTTCATCTGCTAGCTCATGTTCACTATACACAAATTTCACTAAAAGTTCACCTTCAAGTTTAGTCAAAACCGCTACTTGTAACGGGTCTTCCTCGGCCAGTGTTTCCAACTCATGTGATTCTGGTTCTTCCCTTGGCAACTCCAGGCCAGTAGGTTCAATTGGTTCTTCCTCAGCGTCTTCAAGTTCTTGTGTGAAAATCGCCAAATCCTCCGTCGGCTCTTCAGTAGCAATTTCTTCAATTATTTCGACAGCTTTTTCCTCTGGCTCAATTTCCTTCTCTTCAAATGGAGCCTCGTCTGCAACCATTGCGGCTTCTGTAGGGGTAATTTCCTCGACCAATACTTCCGATTCAACAGCTTCCAGTTCAAGTTCTGGTGATTCTGGTACTGCAGGTTCTTCAGCTTCTTTCAAAGTGACTTCTCCAGCTACAGCTTCTACCTGCGGTTCCTCTTCCATGATGGTTTCTTCTACCTCTTTTTCTACAGGCACTTCTGCCACAGTCTCTTCTGCTGTCGTGATAAGCGGTTCTTTCTCCAGTTCCTCAACCACATCTTCCCTATCAACTTCTGCTATCATTAGAGCTTCGAGTTTAGGCGAGACCGCTACTTGTAACGGTTCGTCTGCGGTCAGTGTTTCCACGTCACATGATTCTGGTTCTTCCTTTGGCAACGCCAGTTCAAGAGGTTCGAGTGGTTCTTCCTCAACTGCTTCAAGTTCTCGTGTCAAAATCGCCAAATCCTGCGTCGGCTCTTGAGTAGCAATTTCTTCAATTATTTCGACGGATTTTTGCGCAATTTGCTTCTCTTCAAATGGAGCCTCCTCTGCAACCGTTGCAGCTTCTGTAGGGGTAATTTCCTCGGCTAATACTTCCGATTCAATAACTTCCAGTTCTGGTGATTCTGGTGCTGCAGGTTCTTCAGCTTCTTTCACAGTGACTTCTGCAGTTACAACTTCTACCTGCGGTTCCTCTTGTAGAATTTCTTTTTTTACGTCTCTTTCTACAGACACTTCTGCCACAGGCTCTTCTGCTGTCGTGATTAGAATAAGCTCTTCTTTCTCGAGTTCCTCAGCGACATCTTCCTTATCAACAGCATCTGGTATCAGCAGAGCTTCGAGTTTAGGCGAGACCGCTACTTGTAACGGTTCTTCTGCGGCCAGTGTTTCCACGTCACGTGATTCTGGTTCTTCCTTTGGCAACGACAGTTCAACAGGATCGAGTGGTTCTTCCTCAGCTGCTTTAAGTTCCTTCTCAAATGGAGCCTCCTCTGGAACCGTTGCAGCTTCTGCAGGGGTAATTTCCTCGGCTAATACTTCCGATTCAACAGCTTCCAGTTCTGGTGATTCTGGTGCTGCAGGTTCTTCAACTTCTTGCAAAGTGACTTCTGCAGTTACAGCTTCTACCTGCGGTTCCTCTTCTACAATTTCTTCTTCTACCTCTTTTTCTACAGGCACTTCTGCCACAGGCTCTTCTGGTGCCGCGATTAGCTGTTCTTTCTCGAGTTCCTCAACCACATCTTCCCTATCAACAACTTCTGGTATCAGCAGAGCTTCGAGTTTAGGCGAGACCGCTACTTGTAACGGTTCTTCTGCGGCCAGTGTTTCCACCTCACGTGATTCTGGTTCTTCCTTTGGCAACGCCAGTTCAACAGGTTCGAGTGGTTCGTCCTCAGCTGCTTCAAGTTCCTTCTCCTCAAATGGAGCCTCCTCTGCAACCGTTGCAGCTTCTGTAGGGGTAATTTCCTCGGCTAATACTTCCGATTCAACAGCTTCCAGTTCTGGTGATTCTGTTGCTGCAGGTTCTTTCAAAGTGACTTCTGCAGTTACAGCTTCTACCTGCAGTTCCTCTTCTACAATTTCTTCTTCTACCTCTTTTTCTACAGGCACTTCTGCCACAGGCTCTTCTGGTGTCGCGATTAGCTGTTCTTTCTCGAGTTCCTCAACCACATCTTCCCTACCAACAACTTCTGGTATCAGCAGAGCTTCGAGTTTAGGCGAGACCGCTACTTGTAACGGTTCTTCTGCGGCCAGTGTTTCCACCTCACGTGATTCTGGTTCTTCCTTTGGCAACGCCAGTTCAACAGGTTCGAGTGGTTCTTCCTCAGCTGCTTCAAGTTCTTGTGTCAAAATCGCCAAATCCTCCGACGGCTCTTCCGTAGCAATTTCTTGAATTATTTCGACGGATTTTTGCTCAATTTCCTTCTCTTCAACTCGAGCCTCCTCTGCAACCGTTGCAGCTTCTGTAGGGGTAATTTCCTCGGCTAATACTTCCGATTCAACAGCTTCCAGTTCTGGTGATTCTGGTGCTGCAGGTTCTTCAGCTTCTTTCAAAGTGACTTCTGGAGTTACAGCTTCTACATGCGGTTCCTTTTCTACAATTTCTTCTTCTACATCCTTTTCTACAGAAACTTCTGCCACAGGCTCTTCTGATGTCATGATTAGCTGTTCTTTCTCAAGTTCCTCAACGACATCTTCGCTATCAACAGCTTCTGGTATTAGCACAGCTTCGAGAATAGGCGAGACCGCTACTGGTGACGGTTCTTCTGCGGCCAGTCTTTCCACCTCACGTGATTCTGGTTCTTCCTTTGGCAACGCCAGTTCAACAGGTTCGAGTGGTTCTTCCTCAGCTGCTTCAAGTTCCTTCTCAAATGGAGCCTCCTCTGGAACCGTTGCAGCTTCTGTAGGGGTAATTTCCTCGGCTAATACTTCCGATTCAACAGCTTCCAGTTCTGGTGATTCTGGTGTTGCAGGTTCTTCAGCTTCTTCCAAAGTGACTTCTGCAGTTACAGCTTCTACCTGCGGTTCCTCTTCTACAATTTCTTCTTCTACCTCTTTTTCTACAGGCACTTCTGCCACAGGCTCTTCTGCTGTCGTGATTAGCTGTTCTTTCTCGAGTTCCTCAACCACATCTTCCCTATCAACAACTTCTTGTAATTTCAGAGCTTCGAGTTTAGGCGAGACCGCTACTTGTAACGGTTCTTCTGCGGCTAGTGTTTCCACGTCACGTGATTCTGGTTCTTCCTTTGGCAACGCCAGTTCAACAGGTTCGAGTGGTTCTTCCTCAGCTGCTTCAAGTTCTTGTGTCAAAATCGCCAAATCCTCCGACGGCTCTTCCGTAGCAATTTCTTGAATTATTTCGACGGATTTTTGCTCAATTTCCTTCTCTTCAACTGGAGCCTCCTCTGCAAGCGTTGCAGCTTCTGTAGGGGTAATTTCCTCGGCTAATACTTCCGATTCAACAGCTTCCAGTTCTGGTGATTCTGGTGCTGCAGGTTCTTCAGCTTCTTTCAAAGTGACTTCTGCAGTTACAGCTTCTACATGCGGTTCCTTTTCTACAATTTCTTCTTCTACCTCTTTTTCTACAGGCACTTCTGCCACAGGCTCTTCTGGTGTCGCGATTAGCTGTTCTTTCTCGAGTTCCTCGGCCACATCTTCCCTATCAACAACTTCTGGCATCAGCAGAGCTTCGAGTTTAGGCGAGACCGCTACTTGTAACGGTTCTTCTGCGGCCAGTCTTTCCACCTCACGTGATTCTGGTTCTTCCTTTGGTAACGCCAGTTCAACAGGTTCGAGTGGTTCTTCCTCAACTGCTTCAAGTTCTCGTGTCAAAATCGCCAAATCCTGCGTCGGCTCTTGAGTAGCAATTTCTTCAATTATTTCGACGGATTTTTGCTCAATTTCCTTCTCCTCAAATGGAGCCTCCTCTGCAACCTTTGCAGCTTCTGTTGGGGTAATTTCCTCCGCTAATACTTCCGATTCAACAGCTTCCAGTTCTGGTGATTCTGGTGCTGCAGGTTCTTCAGCTTCTTTCAAAGTGACTTCTGCAGTTACAGCTTCTACCTGCGGTTCCTTTTCTACAATTTCTTCTTCTACATCCTTTTCTATAGGAACTTCTGCCAAAGGCTCTTCTGCTGTCACGATTAGCTGTTCTTTCTCAAGTTCCTCAACGACATCTTCCCCATCAACAGCTTCTGGTATTAGCACAGCTTCGAGTTTAGGCGAGACCGCTACTTGTAACGGTTCTTCTGCGGCCAGTGTTTCCACCTCACGTGATTCTGGTTCTTCCTTTGGCAACGCCAGTTCAACAGGTTCGAGTGGTTCTTCCTCAGCTGCTTCAAGTTCCTTCTCCTCAAATGGAGCCTCCTCTGGAACCGTTGCAGCTTCTGTAGGGGTAATTTCCTCGGCTAATACTTCCGATTCAACAGCTTCCAGTTCTGGTGATTCTGGTGCTGCAGGTTCTTCAGCTTCTTTCAAAGTGACTTCTCCAGCTACAGCTTCTACCTGCGGTTCCTCTTCTACAATTTCTTCTTCTACAACCTTTTCTGCACGGACTTCTGCCACAGGCTCTTCTGGTGTCGCGATTAGCTGTTCTTTCTCGAGTTCCTCGACCACATCTTCCCTATCAACAACTTCTGGCATCAGCAGAGCTTCGAGTTTAGGCGAGACCGCTACTTGTAACGGTTCTTCTGCGGCCAGTGTTTCCACCTCACGTGATTCTGGTTCTTCCTTTGGCAACGCCAGTTCAACAGGTTCGAGTGGTTCTTCATCAGCTGCTTCAAGTTCCTTCTCCTCAAATGGAGCCTCCTCTGCAACCTTCGCAGCTTCTTTTGGAGTAATTTCCTCGACCAATACTACCGATTCAACAGCTTCCAGTTCTGGTGATTCTCGTGCTGCAGGTTCTTGGGCTTCTTTCAAAGTGACTTCTGCAGTTACAGCTTCTACCTGCGGTTCCTTTTCTACAATTTCTTCTTCTACATCCTTTTCTACAGGAACTTCTGCCACAGGCTCTTCTGGTGTCATGATTAGCTGTTCTTTCTCAAGTTCCTCAAAGACATCTTCCCTATCAACAGCTTCTGGTATTAGCAGAGCTTCGAGTTTAGGCGAGACCGCTACTTGTAACGGTTCTTCTGCGGCCAGTGTTTCCACCTCACGTGATTCTGGTTCTTCCTTTGGCAACGCCAGTTCAACAGGTTCGAGTGGTTCTTCCTCAGCTGCTTCAAGTTCCTTCTCCTCAAATGGAGCCTCCTCTGCAACCTTTGCAGCTTTTGTAGGGGTAATTTCCTCGGCTAATACTTCCGATTCAACAGCTTCCAGTTCTGGTGATTCTGGTGCTGCAGGTTCTTCAGCTTCTTTCAAAGTGACTTCTGCAGTTACAGCTTCTACCTGCGGTTCCTCTTCTACAATTTCTTGTTCTACCAGTTCTTCTACAGGAACTTCTGCCACAGGCTCTTCTTGTGTCGCGATTAGCTGTTCTTTGTCGAGTACCTCAACCACATCTTCCCTATCAACAACTTCTGGTATCAGCAGAGCTTCGAGTTTAGGCGAGACCGCTACTTTTAATGGCTCTTCCTCTACTCGTGCAGAATGGTGGGGCTGTATTATCGTAGTTCTGTCGGAAAGTGTAGAAGAAACGCTGAAAATCAGTGTAGAATCAAAGGCTGACGAAAGGCTTTCGGAGTAAACATCAAACAATTCGCTGTATTCCGCTCTGTCCTCAACATCATGATCTAATTCTCTTTCCGTCTTCATCACTATTGCAGTTTCTGCTGTTACAACACGCTCTTCTCTCTCGGCTTCTTCGATGACCTCGCCTGGTTCTGCTTCTCCGTCCACAACTTCCGTTATTAGTAAAGGTTCTGCCTCTTTTTCTACGGGAACTTCTGCCACAGGCTCTTCTGCTGTCGTCATTAGCTGTTCTTTCTCAAGTTCCTCAACGACATCTTCCCTATCAACAGCTTCTGGTATTAGCACAGCTTCGAGTTTAGGCGAGACCGCTACTTGTAACGATTCCTCTGCGGCCAGTGTTTCCACCTCACGTGATTCTGGTTCTTCCTTTGGCAACGCCAGTTCAACAGGTTCGAGTGGTTCTTCCCCAGCTGCTTCAAGTTCTTGTGTCAAAATCGCCACATCCTCCGACGGCTCTTCCGTAGCAATTTCTTGAATTATTTCGACGGATTTTTGCTCAATTTCCTTCTCTTCAACTGGAGCCTCCTCTGCAAGCGTTGCAGCTTCTGTAGGGGTAATTTCCTCGGCTAATACTTCCGATTCAATAGCTTCCAGTTCTGGTGATTCTGGTGCTGCAGGTTCTTCAGCTTCTTTCACAGTGACTTCTGCAGTTACAGCTTCTACCTGCGGTTCCTTTTCTACAATTTCTTCTTCTACATCCTTTTCTACAGGAACTTCTGCCACAGGCTCTTCTGGTGTCGCGATTAGCTGTTCTTTCTCGAGTTCCCCAACGACATCTTCCCTATCAACAACTTCTGGTATTAGCAGAGCTTCGAGTTTAGGCGAGACCGCTACTTGTAACGGTTCTTTTGCGGCCAGTGTTTCCACGTCACGTGATTCTGGTTCTTCCTTTGGCAACGCCAGTTCAACAGGTTCGAGTGGTTCTTCATCAGCTGCTTCAAGTTCCTTCTCCTGAAATGGAGCCTCCTCTGCAACTTTCGCACCTTCTTTTGGAGTAATTTCCTCGGCCAATACTTCCGATTCAACAGCTTCCAGTTCTGGTGATTCTGGTGCTGCAGGTTCTTGGGCTTCTCTCAAAGTGACTTCTGCAGCTACAGCTTCTACCTGCGGTTCCTCCTCTACAAATTCTTCTTCTACCGCTTTTTCTAAAGGCACTTCTACCACAGGCTCTTCTGCTGTCGCGATTAGCTGTTCTTTCTCGTGTTCCTCAACCAGATCTTCCCTATCAACAGCTTCAGGTATTAGCAGAGCTTCGAGTTTAGGCGAGACCGCTACTTGTAACGGTTCTTCTGCGGCCAGTGTTTCCACCTCACGTGATTCTGGTTCTTCCTTTGGCAACGCCAGTTCAACAGGTTCGAGTGGTTCTTCATCAGCTGCTTCAAGTTCCTTCTCCTCAAATGGAGCCTCCTCTGCAACCTTCGCAGCTTCTTTTGGAGTAATTTCCTCGACCAATACTACCGATTCAACAGCTTCCACTTCTGGTGATTCTGGTGCTGCAGGTTCTTGGGCTTCTTTCAAAGTGACTTCTGCAGTTACAGCTTCTACCTGCGGTTCCTTTTCTACAATTTCTTCTTCTACATGCTTTTCTACAGGAACTTCTGCCACAGGCTCTTCTGGTGTCATGATTAGCTGTTCTTTCTCAAGATCCTCAACCACATCTTCCGTATCAACAGCTTCAGGTATTAGCAGAGCTTCGAGTTTAGGCGAGACCGCTACTTGTAACGGTTCTTCTGCGGCCAGTGTTTCCACGTCACGTGATTCTGGTTCTTCCTTTGGCAACGCCAGTTCAACAGGTTCGAGTTTTTCTTCCTCAGCTGCTTCAAGTTCCTTCTCCTCAAATGGAGCCTCCTCTGCAACCTTTTCAGGTTCTGTAGGGGTAATTTCCTCGGCCAATACTTCCGATTCAACAGCTTCCAGTTCTGGTGATTCTGGTGCTGCAGGTTCTTCAACTTCTTTCAAAGTGACTTCTGCAGTTACAGCTTCTACCTGCGGTTCCTCTTCTACAATTTCTTGTTCTACCAGTTCTTCTACAGGAACTTCTGCCACAGGCTCTTCTCGTGTCGCGATTAGCTGTTCTTTCTCGAGTTCCTCAACCACATCTTCCCTATCAACAACTTCTGGTATCAGCAGAGCTTCGAGTTTAGGCGAGACCGCTACTTGTAATGGCTCTTCCTCTACTCGTGCAGAATGGTGGGGCTGTATTATCGTAGTTCCGTCGGAAAGTGTAGAAGAAACGCTGAAAATCAGTCTAGAATCAAAGGCTGAAGAAAGGCTTTCGGAGTAAACATCAAACAATACGCTGTATTCCGCTCTGTCCTCAACCTCATGATCTAATTCTCTTTCCGTCTTCATCACTGTTGCAGTTTCTGCTGTTACAACACGCTCTTCTCTCTCGGTTTCTTCGATGACCTTGCCTGGTTCTGCTTCTCCGTCCACAACTTCCGTTATTAGTAAAGGTTCTGCCTCTTTTTCTACGGAAACTTCTGCCACAGGCTCTTCTGCTGTCGCGATAAGCTGTTCTTTCTCAAGTTCCTCAACGACATCTTCCCTATCAACAGCTTCTGGTATCAGCAGAGCTTCGAGTTTAGGCGAGACCGCTACTTGTAACGGTTCTTCTGCGGCCAGTGTTTCCACCTCACGTGATTCTGGTTCTTCCTTTGGCAACGCCAGTTCAACAGGTTCGAGTGGTTCGTCCTCAGCTGCTTCAAGTTCCTTCTCCTCAAATGGAGCCTCCTCTGCAACCGTTGCAGCTTCTGTAGGGGTAATTTCCTCGGCTAATACTTCCGATTCAACAGCTTCCAGTTCTGGTGATTCTGGTGCTGCAGGTTCTTGGGCTTCTCTCAAAGTGACTTCTGCAGCTACAGCTTCTACCTGCGGTTCCTCCTCTACAAATTCTTCTTCTACCGCTTTTTCTAAAGGCACTTCTACCACAGGCTCTTCTGCTGTCGCGATTAGCTGTTCTTTCTCGTGTTCCTCAACCAGATCTCCCCTATCAACAGCTTCAGGTATTAGCAGAGCTTCGAGTTTAGGCGAGACCGCTACTTGTAACGGTTCTTCTGCGGCCAGTGTTTCCACCTCACGTGATTCTGGTTCTTCCTTTGGCAACGCCAGTTGAACAGGTTCGAGTGGTTCTTCATCAGCTGCTTCAAGTTCCTTCTCCTCAAATGGAGCCTCCTCTGCAACCTTCGCAGCTTCTTTTGGAGTAATTTCCTCGACCAATACTACCGATTCAACAGCTTCCAGTTCTGGTGATTCTGGTGCTGCAGGTTCTTGGGCTTCTTTCAAAGTGACTTCTGCAGTTACAGCTTCTACCTGCGGTTCCTTTTCTACAATTTCTTCTTCTACATCCTTTTCTACAGGAACTTCTGCCACAGGCTCTTCTGGTGTCATGATTAGCTGTTCTTTCTCAAGTTCCTCAAAGACATCTTCCCTATCAACAGCTTCTGGTATTAGCAGAGCTTCGAGTTTAGGCGAGACCGCTACTTGTAACGGTTCTTCTGCGGCCAGTGTTTCCACCTCACGTGATTCTGGTTCTTCCTTTGGCAACGCCAGTTCAACAGGTTCGAGTGGTTCTTCCTCAGCTGCTTCAAGTTCCTTCTCCTCAAATGGAGCCTCCTCTGCAACCTTTGCAGCTTTTGTAGGGGTAATTTCCTCGGCTAATACTTCCGATTCAACAGCTTCCAGTTCTGGTGATTCTGGTGTTGCAGGTTCTTCAGCTTCTTCCAAAGTGACTTCTGCAGTTACAGCTTCTACCTGCGGTTCCTCTTCTACAATTTCTTCTTCTACCTCTTTTTCTACAGGCACTTCTGCCACAGGCTCTTCTGCTGTCGTGATTAGCTGTTCTTTCTCGAGTTCCTCAACCACATCTTCCCTATCAACAACTTCTTGTAATATCAGAGCTTCGAGTTTAGGCGAGACCGCTACTTGTAACGGTTCTTCTGCGGCTAGTGTTTCCACGTCACGTGATTCTGGTTCTTCCTTTGGCAACGCCAGTTCAACAGGTTCGAGTGGTTCTTCCTCAGCTGCTTCAAGTTCTTGTGTCAAAATCGCCAAATCCTCCGACGGCTCTTCCGTAGCAATTTCTTGAATTATTTCGACGGATTTTTGCTCAATTTCCTTCTCTTCAACTGGAGCCTCCTCTGCAAGCGTTGCAGCTTCTGTAGGGGTAATTTCCTCGGCTAATACTTCCGATTCAACAGCTTCCAGTTCTGGTGATTCTGGTGCTGCAGGTTCTTCAGCTTCTTTCAAAGTGACTTCTGCAGTTACAGCTTCTACATGCGGTTCCTTTTCTACAATTTCTTCTTCTACCTCTTTTTCTACAGGCACTTCTGCCACAGGCTCTTCTGGTGTCGCGATTAGCTGTTCTTTCTCGAGTTCCTCGACCACATCTTCCCTATCAACAACTTCTGGCATCAGCAGAGCTTCGAGTTTAGGCGAGACCGCTACTTGTAACGGTTCTTCTGCGGCCAGTCTTTCCACCTCACGTGATTCTGGTTCTTCCTTTGGCAACGCCAGTTCAACAGGTTCGAGTGGTTCTTCCTCAACTGCTTCAAGTTCTCGTGTCAAAATCGCCAAATCCTGCGTCGGCTCTTGAGTAGCAATTTCTTCAATTATTTCGACGGATTTTTGCTCAATTTCCTTCTCCTCAAATGGAGCCTCCTCTGCAACCTTTGCAGCTTCTGTTGGGGTAATTTCCTCCGCTAATACTTCCGATTCAACAGCTTCCAGTTCTGGTGATTCTGGTGCTGCAGGTTCTTCAGCTTCTTTCAAAGTGACTTCTGCAGTTACAGCTTCTACCTGCGGTTCCTTTTCTACAATTTCTTCTTCTACATCCTTTTCTATAGGAACTTCTGCCAAAGGCTCTTCTGCTGTCACGATTAGCTGTTCTTTCTCAAGTTCCTCAACGACATCTTCCCCATCAACAGCTTCTGGTATTAGCACAGCTTCGAGTTTAGGCGAGACCGCTACTTGTAACGGTTCTTCTGAGGCCAGTGTTTCCACCTCACGTGATTGTGGTTCTTCCTTTGGCAACGCCAGTTCAACAGGTTCGAGTGGTTCTTCCTCAGCTGCTTCAAGTTCCTTCTCCTCAAATGGAGCCTCCTCTGGAACCGTTGCAGCTTCTGTAGGGGTAATTTCCTCGGCTAATACTTCCGATTCAACAGCTTCCAGTTCTGGTGATTCTGGTGCTGCAGGTTCTTCAGCTTCTTTCAAAGTGACTTCTCCAGCTACAGCTTCTACCTGCGGTTCCTCTTCTACAATTTCTTCTTCTACAACCTTTTCTGCACGGACTTCTGCCACAGGCTCTTCTGGTGTCGCGATTAGCTGTTCTTTCTCGAGTTCCTCGACCACATCTTCCCTATCAACAACTTCTGGCATCAGCAGAGCTTCGAGTTTAGGCGAGACCGCTACTTGTAACGGTTCTTCTGCGGCCAGTGTTTCCACCTCACGTGATTCTGGTTCTTCCTTTGGCAACGCCAGTTCAACAGGTTCGAGTGGTTCTTCATCAGCTGCTTCAAGTTCCTTCTCCTCAAATGGAGCCTCCTCTGCAACCTTCGCAGCTTCTTTTGGAGTAATTTCCTCGACCAATACTACCGATTCAACAGCTTCCAGTTCTGGTGATTCTCGTGCTGCAGGTTCTTGGGCTTCTTTCAAAGTGACTTCTGCAGTTACAGCTTCTACCTGCGGTTCCTTTTCTACAATTTCTTCTTCTACATCCTTTTCTACAGGAACTTCTGCCACAGGCTCTTCTGGTGTCATGATTAGCTGTTCTTTCTCAAGTTCCTCAAAGACATCTTCCCTATCAACAGCTTCTGGTATTAGCAGAGCTTCGAGTTTAGGCGAGACCGCTACTTGTAACGGTTCTTCTGCGGCCAGTGTTTCCACCTCACGTGATTCTGGTTTTTCCTTTGGCAACGCCAGTTCAACAGGTTCGAGTGGTTCTTCATCAGCTGCTTCAAGTTCCTTCTCCTCAAATGGAGCCTCCTCTGCAACCTTTGCAGCTTTTGTAGGGGTAATTTCCTCGGCTAATACTTCCGATTCAACAGCTTCCAGTTCTGGTGATTCTGGTGCTGCAGGTTCTTCAGCTTCTTTCAAAGTGACTTCTGCAGTTACAGCTTCTACCTGCGGTTCCTCTTCTACAATTTCTTGTTCTACCAGTTCTTCTACAGGAACTTCTGCCACAGGCTCTTCTTGTGTCGCGATTAGCTGTTCTTTGTCGAGTACCTCAACCACATCTTCCCTATCAACAATTTCTGGTATCAGCAGAGCTTCGAGTTTAGGCGAGACCGCTACTTTTAATGGCTCTTCCTCTACTCGTGCAGAATGGTGGGGCTGTATTATCGTAGTTCTGTCGGAAAGTGTAGAAGAAACGCTGAAAATCAGTGTAGAATCAAAGGCTGACGAAAGGCTTTCGGAGTAAACATCAAACAATTCGCTGTATTCCGCTCTGTCCTCAACATCATGATCTAATTCTCTTTCCGTCTTCATCACTATTGCAGTTTCTGCTGTTACAACACGCTCTTCTCTCTCGGCTTCTTCGATGACCTCGCCTGGTTCTGCTTCTCCGTCCACAACTTCCGTTATTAGTAAAGGTTCTGCCTCTTTTTCTACGGGAACTTCTGCCACAGGCTCTTCTGCTGTCGTCATTAGCTGTTCTTTCTCAAGTTCCTCAACGACATCTTCCCTATCAACAGCTTCTGGTATTAGCACAGCTTCGAGTTTAGGCGAGACCGCTACTTGTAACGATTCCTCTGCGGCCAGGGTTTCCACCTCACGTGATTCTGGTTCTTCCTTTGGCAACCCCAGTTCAACAGGTTCGAGTGGTTCTTCCCCAGCTGCTTCAAGTTCTTGTGTCAAAATCGCCAAATCCTGCGACGGCTCTTGAGTAGCAATTTCTTCAGTTATTTCGACGGATTTTTGCTCAATTTCCTTCTCTTCAAATGGAGACTCCTCTGCAAGTGTTGCAGCTTCTGTAGGGGTAATTTCCTCGGCTAATACTTCCGATTCAACAGCTTCCAGTTCTGGTGATTCTGGTGCTGCAGGTTCTTGGGCTTCTTTCAAAGTGACTTCTGCAGTTACAGCTTCTACCTGCGGTTCCTTTTCTACAATTTCTTCTTCTACATCCTTTTCTACAGGAACTTCTGCCACAGGCTCTTCTGGTGTCGCGATTAGCTGTTCTTTCTCGAGTTCCTCAACGACATCTTCCCTATCAACAACTTCTGGTATTAGCAGAGCTTCGAGTTTAGGCGAGACCGCTACTTGTAACGGTTCTTTTGCGGCCAGTGTTTCCACGTCACGTGATTCTGGTTCTTCCTTTGGCAACGCCAGTTCAACAGGTTCGAGTGGTTCTTCATCAGCTGCTTCAAGTTCCTTCTCCTCAAATGGAGCCTCCTCTGCAACTTTCGCACCTTCTTTTGGAGTAATTTCCTCGGCCAATACTTCCGATTCAACAGCTTCCAGTTCTGGTGATTCTGGTGCTGCAGGTTCTTGGGCTTCTCTCAAAGTGACTTCTGCAGCTACAGCTTCTACCTGCGGTTCCTCCTCTACAAATTCTTCTTCTACCGCTTTTTCTAAAGGCACTTCTACCACAGGCTCTTCTGCTGTCGCGATTAGCTGTTCTTTCTCGTGTTCCTCAACCAGATCTTCCCTATCAACAGCTTCAGGTATTAGCAGAGCTTCGAGTTTAGGCGAGACCGCTACTTGTAACGGTTCTTCTGCGGCCAGTGTTTCCACCTCACGTGATTCTGGTTCTTCCTTTGGCAACGCCAGTTGAACAGGTTCGAGTGGTTCTTGATCAGCTGCTTCAAGTTCCTTCTCCTCAAATGGAGCCTCCTCTGCAACCTTCGCAGCTTCTTTTGGAGTAATTTCCTCGACCAATACTACCGATTCAACAGCTTCCAGTTCTGGTGATTCTGGTGCTGCAGGTTCTTGGGCTTCTTTCAAAGTGACTTCTGCAGTTACAGCTTCTACCTGCGGTTCCTTTTCTACAATTTCTTCTTCTACATCCTTTTCTACAGGAACTTCTGCCACAGGCTCTTCTGGTGTCATGATTAGCTGTTCTTTCTCAAGTTCCTCAAAGACATCTTCCCTATCAACAGCTTCTGGTATTAGCAGAGCTTCGAGTTTAGGCGAGACCGCTACTTGTAACGGTTCTTCTGCGGCCAGTGTTTCCACCTCACGTGATTCTGGTTCTTCCTTTGGCAACGCCAGTTCAACAGGTTCGAGTGGTTCTTCCTCAGCTGCTTCAAGTTCCTTCTCCTCAAATGGAGCCTCCTCTGCAACCTTTGCAGCTTTTGTAGGGGTAATTTCCTCGGCTAATACTTCCGATTCAACAGCTTCCAGTTCTGGTGATTCTGGTGCTGCAGGTTCTTCAGCTTCTTTCAAAGTGACTTCTGCAGTTACAGCTTCTACCTGCGGTTCCTCTTCTACAATTTCTTGTTCTACCAGTTCTTCTACAGGAACTTCTGCCACAGGCTCTTCTTGTGTCGCGATTAGCTGTTCTTTGTCGAGTACCTCAACCACATCTTCCCTATCAACAACTTCTGGTATCAGCAGAGCTTCGAGTTTAGGCGAGACCGCTACTTGTAACGGTTCTTCTGCGGCCAGTGTTTCCACCTCACGTGATTCTGGTTCTTCCTTTGGCAACGCCAGTTCAACAGGTTCGAGTGGTTCTTCCTCAGCTGCTTCAAGTTCTCTTGTCAAAATTGCCAAATCCTGCGTCGGCTCTTGAGTAGCAATTTCTTCAATTATTTCGACGGATTTTTGCTCAATTTCCTTCTCTTCAAATGGAGCCTCCTCTGGAAGCGTTGCAGCTTCTGCAGGGGTAATTTCCTCGGCTAATACTTCCGATTCAACAGCTTCCAGTTCTGATGATTCTGGTGCTAAAGGTTCTTCAGCTTCTTTCAAAGTGACTTCTGCAGTTACAGCTTCTACCTGCGGTTCCTCTTCTACAATTTCTTCTTCTACATCCTTTTCTACAGGAACTTCTGCCACAGGCTCTTCTAGTGTCGCGGTTAGCTGTTCCTTCTCGAGTTGCTCAACCACATCTTCCCTATCAACAACTTCTGGTATCAGCAGAGCTTCGAGTTTAGGCGATACCGCTACTTGTAACGGTTCTTCTGCAGCCTCCTCTGCAACCTTTGCAGCTTCTGTAGGGTTGATTTCCTCTGCTAATACTTCCGATTCAACAGCTTCCAGTTCTGGTGATGCTGGTGCTGCAGGTTCTTCAGCTTCTTTGAAAGTAACTTCTGCAGTTACACATTCTACCTGCGGTTCCTCTTTCACAGTTTCTTCTTCTACATCCTTTTCTACAGGAACTTCTGCCACAGGCTCTTCTGCTGTCGCGATAAGCTGTTCTTTCTCAAGTTCCTCAACGACATCTTCCCTATCAACAGCTTCTGGTATCAGCAGAGCTTCGAGTTTAGGCGAGACCGCTACTTGTAACGGTTCTTCTGCGGCCAGTGTTTCCACCTCACGTGATTCTGGTTCTTCCTTTGGCAACGCCAGTTCAACAGGTTCGAGTGGTTCTTCCTCCGCTGCTTCAAGTTCTTGTGTCAAAATCGCCAAATCCTCCGACGGCTCTTCCTTAGCAATTTCTTCAATTATTTCGACGGATTTTTGCTCAATTTCCTTCTGTTCAAATGGAGCCTCCTCTGCAAACGTTGCAGCTTCTGTAGGGGAAATTTCCTCGGCTAATACTTCCGATTCAACAGCTTCCAGTTCTGGTGATTCTGGTGCTGCAGGTTCTTGGGCTTCTTTCAAAGTGACTTCTGCAGTTACAGCTTCTACCTGCGGTTCCTTTTCTACAATTTCTTCTTCTACATCCTTTTCTACAGGAACTTCTGCCACAGGCTCTTCTGGTGTCATGATTAGCTGTTCTTTCTCGAGTTCCTCAACCACATCTTCCCTATCAACAACTTCTGGTATCAGCAGAGCTTCGAGTTTAGGCGAGACCGCTACTTGTAACGGTTCTTCTGCGGCCAGTGTTTCCACATCACGTGATTCTGATTCTTCCTTTGGCAACGCCAGTTCAACAGGTTCGAGTGGTTCTTCCTCCGCTGCTTCAAGTTCTTGTGTCAAAATCGCCAAATCCTCCGACGGCTCTTGCGTAGCAATTTCTTCAATTATTTCGGCAGATTTTTGCTCAATTTCCTTCTCTTCAAATGGAGCCTCCTCTGCAAACGTTGCAGCTTCTGTAGGGGTAATTTCCTCGGCTAATACTTCCGATTCAACAGCTTCCAGTTCTGGTGATTCTGGTGCTGCAGGTTCTTGGGCTTCTTTCAAAGTGACATCTGCAGTTACAGCTTCTACCTGCGGTTCCTTTTCTACAATTTCTTCTTCTACATCCTTTTCTACAAGAACTTCTACCACAGGCTCTTCCGGTGTCATGATTAGCTGTTCTTTCTCGAGTTCCTCAACCACATCTTCCCTATCAACAACTTCTGGTATCAGCAGAGCTTCGAGTTTAGGCGAGACCGCTACTTGTAACGGTTCTTCTGCGGCCAGTGTTTCCACGTCACGTGATTCTGGTTCTTCCTTTGGCAACGCCAGTTCAACAGGTTCGAGTTTTTCTTCCTCAGCTGCTTCAAGTTCCTTCTCCTCAAATGGAGCCTCCTCTGCAACCTTTTCAGGTTCTGTAGGGGTAATTTCCTCGGCCAATACTTCCGATTCAACAGCTTCCAGTTCTGGTGATTCTGGTGCTGCATGTTCTTCAACTTCTTTCAAAGTGACTTCTGCAGTTACAGCTTCTACCTGCGGTTCCTCTTCTACAATTTCTTGTTCTACCAGTTCTTCTACAGGAACTTCTGCCACAGGCTCTTCTCGTGTCGCGATTAGCTGTTCTTTCTCGAGTTCCTCAACCACATCTTCCCTATCAACAACTTCTGGTATCAGCAGAGCTTCGAGTTTAGGCGAGACCGCTACTTGTAATGGCTCTTCCTCTACTCGTGCAGAATGGTGGGGCTGTATTATCGTAGTTCCGTCGGAAAGTGTAGAAGAAACGCTGAAAATCAGTCTAGAATCAAAGGCTGAAGAAAGGCTTTCGGAGTAAACATCAAACAATTCGCTGTATTCCGCTCTGTCCTCAACCTCATGATCTAATTCTCTTTCCGTCTTCATCACTGTTGCAGTTTCTGCTGTTACAACACGCTCTTCTCTCTCGGTTTCTTCGATGACCTTGCCTGGTTCTGCTTCTCCGTCCACAACTTCCGTTATTAGTAAAGGTTCTGCCTCTTTTTCTACGGAAACTTCTGCCACAGGCTCTTCTGCTGTCGCGATAAGCTGTTCTTTCTCAAGTTCCTCAACGACATCTTCCCTATCAACAGCTTCTGGTATCAGCAGAGCTTCGAGTTTAGGCGAGACCGCTACTTCTAACGGTTCTTCTGCGGCCAGTGTTTCCACCTCACGTGATTCTGGTTCTTCCTTTGGCAACGCCAGTTCAACAGGTTCGAGTGGTTCTTCCTCCGCTGCTTCAAGTTCTTCTGTCAAATTCGCTAAATCCTCCGACGGCTCTTCCGTAGCAATTTCTTCAATTATTTCGACGGATTTTTGCTCAATTTCCTTCTCTTCAAATGGACCCTCCTCTGCAAACGTTGCAGCTTCTGTAGGGGTAATTTCCTCGGCTAATACTTCCGATTCAACAGCTTCCAGTTCTGGTGATTCTGGTGCTGCAGGTTCTTGGGCTTCTCTCAAAGTGACTTCTGCAGCTACAGCTTCTACCTGCGGTTCCTCCTCTACAAATTCTTCTTCTACCGCTTTTTCTAAAGGCACTTCTACCACAGGCTCTTCTGCTGTCGCGATTAGCTGTTCTTTCTCAAGTTCCTCAAAGACATCTTCCCTATCAACAGCTTCTGGTATTAGCAGAGCTTCGAGTTTAGGCGAGACCGCTACTTGTAACGGTTCTTCTGCGGCCAGTGTTTCCACCTCACGTGATTCTGGTTCTTCCTTTGGCAACGCCAGTTCAACAGGTTCGAGTGGTTCTTCCTCAGCTGCTTCAAGTTCCTTCTCCTCAAATGGAGCCTCCTCTGCAACCTTTGCAGCTTTTGTAGGGGTAATTTCCTCGGCTAATACTTCCGATTCAACAGCTTCCAGTTCTGGTGATTCTGGTGCTGCAGGTTCTTCAGCTTCTTTCAAAGTGACTTCTGCAGTTACAGCTTCTACCTGCGGTTCCTCTTCTACAATTTCTTGTTCTACCAGTTCTTCTACAGGAACTTCTGCCACAGGCTCTTCTTGTGTCGCGATTAGCTGTTCTTTGTCGAGTACCTCAACCACATCTTCCCTATCAACAACTTCTGGTATCAGCAGAGCTTCGAGTTTAGGCGAGACCGCTACTTGTAACGGTTCTTCTGCGGCCAGTGTTTCCACCTCACGTGATTCTGGTTCTTCCTTTGGCAACGCCAGTTCAACAGGTTCGAGTGGTTCTTCCTCAGCTGCTTCAAGTTCTCTTGTCAAAATTGCCAAATCCTGCGTCGGCTCTTGAGTAGCAATTTCTTCAATTATTTCGACGGATTTTTGCTCAATTTCCTTCTCTTCAAATGGAGCCGTTGCAGCTTCTGCAGGAGTAATTTCCTCGGCTAATACTTCCGATTCAACAGCTTCCAGTTCTGATGATTCTGGTGCTAAAGGTTCTTCAGCTTCTTTCAAAGTGACTTCTGCAGTTACAGCTTCTACCTGCGGTTCCTCTTCTACAATTTCTTCTTCTACATCCTTTTCTACAGGAACTTCTGCCACAGGCTCTTCTAGTGTCGCGGTTAGCTGTTCCTTCTCGAGTTGCTCAACCACATCTTCCCTATCAACAACTTCTGGTATCAGCAGAGCTTCGAGTTTAGGCGATACCGCTACTTGTAACGGTTCTTCTGCAGCCTCCTCTGCAACCTTTGCAGCTTCTGTAGGGGTGATTTCCTCTGCTAATACTTCCGATTCAACAGCTTCCAGTTCTGGTGATGCTGGTGCTGCAGGTTCTTCAGCTTCTTTGAAAGTAACTTCTGCAGTTACACATTCTACCTGCGGTTCCTCTTTCACAGTTTCTTCTTCTACATCCATTTCTACAGGAACTTCTGCCACAGGCTCTTCTGCTGTCGCGATAAGCTGTTCTTTCTCAAGTTCCTCAACGACATCTTCCCTATCAACAGCTTCTGGTATCAGGAGAGCTTCGAGTTTAGGCGAGACCGCTACTTGTAACGGTTCTTCTGCGGCCAGTGTTTCCACCTCACGTGATTCTGGTTCTTCCTTTGGCAACACCAGTTCAACAGGTTCGAGTGGTTCTTCCTCCGCTGCTTCAAGTTCTTGTGTCAAAATCGCCAAATCCTCCGACGGCTCTTCCTTAGCAATTTCTTCAATTATTTCGACGGATTTTTGCTCAATTTCCTTCTGTTCAAATGGAGCCTCCTCTGCAAACGTTGCAGCTTCTGTAGGGGAAATTTCCTCGGCTAATACTTCCGATTCAACAGCTTCCAGTTCTGGTGATTCTGGTGCTGCAGGTTCTTGGGCTTCTTTCAAAGTGACTTCTGCAGTTACAGCTTCTACCTGCGGTTCCTTTTCTACAATTTCTTCTTCTACATCCTTTTCTACAGGAACTTCTGCCACAGGCTCTTCTGGTGTCATGATTAGCTGTTCTTTCTCGAGTTCCTCAACCACATCTTCCCTATCAACAACTTCTGGTATCAGCAGAGCTTCGAGTTTAGGCGAGACCGCTACTTGTAACGGTTCTTCTGCGGCCAGTGTTTCCACATCACGTGATTCTGATTCTTCCTTTGGCAACGCCAGTTCAACAGGTTCGAGTGGTTCTTCCTCCGCTGCTTCAAGTTCTTGTGTCAAAATCGCCAAATCCTCCGACGGCTCTTGCGTAGCAATTTCTTCAATTATTTCGACAGATTTTTGCTCAATTTCCTTCTCTTCAAATGGAGCCTCCTCTGCAAACGTTGCAGCTTCTGTAGGGGTAATTTCCTCGGCTAATACTTCCGATTCAACAGCTTCCAGTTCTGGTGATTCTGGTGCTGCAGGTTCTTGGGCTTCTTTCAAAGTGACATCTGCAGTTACAGCTTCTACCTGCGGTTCCTTTTCTACAATTTCTTCTTCTACATCCTTTTCTACAGGAACTTCTACCACAGGCTCTTCTGGTGTCATGATTAGCTGTTCTTTCTCGAGTTCCTCAACCACATCTTCCCTATCAACAACTTCTGGTATCAGCAGAGCTTCGAGTTTAGGCGAGACCGCTACTTGTAACGGTTCTTCTGCGGCCAGTGTTTCCACCTCACGTGATTCTGGTTCTTCCTTTGGCAACGCCAGTTCAACAGGTTCGAGTGGTTCTTCCTCCGCTGCTTCAAGTTCCTTCTCCTCAAATGGAGCCTCCTCTGCAACCTTTGCAGGTTCTGTAGGGGTAATTTCCTCGGCTAATACTTCCCATTCAACAGCTTCCTGTTCTGGTGATTCTGGTGCTGCAGGTTCTTCAGCTTCTTTCAAAGTGACTTCTGCAGTTACAGCTTCTACCTGCGGTTCCTCTTCTACAATTTCTTGTTCTACCAGATCTTCTACAGGAACTTCTGCCACAGGCTCTTCTTGTGTCGCGATTAGCTGTTCTTTGTCGAGTACCTCAACCACATCTTCCCTATCAACAACTTCTGGTATCAGCAGAGCTTCGAGTTTAGGCGAGACCGCTACTTGTAACGGTTCTTCTGCGGCCAGTGTTTCCACCTCACGTGATTCTGGTTCTTCCTTTGGCAACGCCAGTTCAACAGGTTCGAGTGGTTCTTCCTCAGCTGCATCAAGTTCTCTTGTCAAAATTGCCAAATCCTGCGTCGGCTCTTGAGTAGCAATTTCTTCAATTATTTCGACGGATTTTTGCTCAATTTCTTTCTCTTCAAATGGAGCCTCCTCTGCAACCTTCGCAGCTTCTTTTGGAGTAATTTCTTCGACCAATACTACCGATTCAACAGCTTCCAGTTCTGGTGATTCTGGTGCTGCAGGTTCTTGGGCTTCTTTCAAAGTGACTTCTGCAGTTACAGCTTCTACCCGCGGTTTCTTTTCTACAATTTCTTCTTCTACATCCTTTTCTACAGGAACTTCTGCCACAGGCTCTTCTGGAGTCACGATTAGCTGTTCTTTCTCAAGATCCTCAACCACATCTTCCCTATCAACAGCTTCTGGTATTAGCAGAGCTTCGAGTTTAGGCGAGACCGCTACTTGTAACGGTTCTTCTGCGGCCAGTGTT
The DNA here is from genome assembly GCA_963556255.1 of Allolobophora icterica. NCBI lineage: Eukaryota > Metazoa > Annelida > Clitellata > Crassiclitellata > Lumbricidae > Allolobophora > Allolobophora icterica. The sequence goes on from OY744602.1 coordinate 81,575,853, forward strand.
TCCACCTCACGTGATTCTGGTTCTTCCTTTGGCAACGCCGGTTCAACAGGTTCGAGTGGTCCTTCCTCAGCTGCTTCAATTTCTCGTGTCAAAATTGCCAAATCCTGCGTCGGCTCTTGAGTAGCAATTTCTTCAATTATTTCGACGGATTTTTGCTCAATTTCCTTCTCTTCAAATGGAGCCTCCTCTGCAAGCGTCGCAGCTTCTGTAGGGGTAATTTCCTCGGCTAATACTTCCGATTCAACAGCTTCCAGTTCTGATGATTCTGGTGCTGCAGGTTCTTCAGCTTCTTTCAAAGTGACTTCTGCAGTTACAGCTTCTACCTGCGGTTCCTCTTCTACAATTTCTTGTTCTACCAGTTCTTCTACAGGAACTTCTGCCACAGGCTCTTCTGCTGTCGCGATTAGCTGTTCTTTCTCGAGTTCCTCAACCATATCTTCCCTATCAACAACTTCTGGTATCAGCAGAGCTTCGAGTTTAGGCGATACCGCTACTTGTAACGGTTCTTCTGCAGCCTCCTCTGCAACCTTTGCAGCTTCTGTAGGGGTGATTTCCTCGGCTAATACTTCCGATTCAACAGCTTCCAGTTCTGGTGACGCTGGTGCTGCAGGTCCTTCAGCTTCTTTCAAAGTAGCTTCTGCAGTTACAGATTCTACCTGCGGTTCCTCTTTCACAGTTTCTTCTTCTACTTCTTTTTCTACAGGCACTTCTGCCACAGGCTCTTCTTCTGTCGTGATTAGCTTTTCTTTCTCGAGTTCTTCAACGACATCGGATGGTTCCTCTTCCCTAACCATAACTTCTGGTATTAACAGAGCTTCGAGTTTAGGCGAGACCGCTACTTGTAATGGCTCTTCCTCTACTCGTGCAGAATGGTGGGGCTGTATTATCGTAGTTCCGTCGGAAAGTGTAGAAGAAACGCTGAAAATCAGTCTAGAATCAAAGGCTGAAGAAAGGCTTTCGGAGTAAACATCAAACAATTCGCTGTATTCCGCTCTGTCCTCAACCTCATGATCTAATTCTCTTTCCGTCTTCATCACTATTGCAGTTTCTGCTGTTACAACACGCTCTTCTCTCTCGGCTTCTTCGATGACCTCGCCTGGTTCTGCTTCTCCGTCCACAACTTCCGTTATTAGTGAAGGTTCTGCCTCTTTTTCTACGGGAACTTCTGCCACAGGCTCTTCTGCTGTCGTCATTAGCTGTTCTTTCTCAAGTCCCTCAACGACAGTTACAGCTTCTACCTGCGGTTCCTTTTCTACAATTTCTTCTTCTACATCCTTTTCTACAGGAACTTCTGCCACAGGCTCTTCTGGTGTCATGATTAGCTGTTCTTTCTTAAGATCCTCAACCACATCTTCCCTATCAACAACTTCTGGTATCAGCAGAGCTTCGAGTTTAGGCGAGACCGCTACTTGTAACGGTTCTTCTGCGGCCAGTGTTTCCACCTCACGTGATTCTGGTTCTTCCTTTGGCAACGCCAGTTCAACAGGTTCGAGTGGTTCTTCCTCAGCTGCTTCAAGTTCCTTCTCCTCAAATGGAGCCTCCTCTGCAACCTTTGCAGTTTTTGTAGGGGTAATTTCCTCGGCTAATACTTCCGATTCAACAGCTTCCAGTTCTGGTGATTCTGGTGCTAAAGGTTCTTCAGTTTCTTTCAAAGTGACTTCTGCAGTTACAGTTTCTACCTGCGGTTCCTTTTCTACAAATTCTTCTTCTGCATCCTTTACTACAGGAACTTCTGCCACAGGCTCTTCTGCTGTCGCGATTAGCTGTTCTTTCTCAAGTTCCTCAACGACATCTTCCCTATCAACAGCTTCTGTTATCAGCACAGCGTCGAGTTTAGGCGAGACCGCTACTTTTAACGGTTCTTCTTCTGCCAGTGTTTCCACCTCACGTGATTCTGGTTCTTCCTTTGGCAACGCCAGTTCAACAGGTTCGAGTGGTTCTTCCTCAGCTGCTTCAAGTTCTCGTGTCAAAATTGCCAAATCCTGCGTCGGCTCTTGAGTAGCAATTTCTTCAATTATTTCGACGGATTTTTGCTCAATTGCCTTCTCTTCAAATGGAGCCTCCTCTGCAAGCGTTGCAGCTTCTGTAGGGGTAATTTCCTTGGCTAATACTTCCGATTCAACAGGTTCCAGTTCTGATGATTCTGGTGCTGAAGGTTCTTCAGCTTCTTTCAAAGTGACTTCTGCAGTTACAGCTTCTACCTGCGGTTCATCCTCTACAAATTCTTCTTCTAACTCTTTTTCTACAGGCACTTCTACCACAGGCTCTTCTGGTGTCGCGATTAGCTGTTCTTTCTCGAGTTCCTCAACCACATCTTCCCTATCAACAACTTCTGGTATCAGCAGAGCTTCGAGTTTAGGCGAGACCGCTACTTGTAACGGTTCTTCTGCGGCCAGTGTTTCCACCTCACGTGATTCTGGTTCTTCCTTTGGCAACGCCAGTTCAACAGGTTCGAGGGGTTCTTCCTCAGCTGCTTCAAGTTCTCGTGTCAAAATTGCCAAATCCTGCGTCGGCTCTTGAGTAGCAAGTTCTTCAATTATTTCGACGGATTTTTGCTCAATTTCCTTCTCTTCCAATGGAGCCTCCTCTGCAAGCGTTGCAGCTTCTGCAGGGGTAATTTCCTCGGCTAATACTTCCGATTCAACAGCTTCCAGTTCTGATGATTCTGGTGCTAAAGGTTCTTCAGCTTCTTTCAAAGTGACTTCTGGAGTTACAGCTTCTACCTGCGGTTCCTTTTCTACAATTTCTTCTTCTACATCCTTTTCTACAGGAACTTCTGCCACAGGCTCTTCTAGTGTCGCGGTTAGCTGTTCCTTCTCGAGTTCCTCAAATATATCTTCCCTATCAACAACTTCTGGTATCAGCAGAGCTTCGAGTTTAGGCGATACCGCTACTTGTAACGGTTCTTCTGCAGCCTCCTCTGCAACCTTTGCAGCTTCTGTAGGGGTGATTTCCTCGGCTAATACTTCCGATTCAACAGCTTCCAGTTCTAGTGATGCTGGTGCTGGAGGTTCTTCAGCTTCTTTCAAAGTAACTTCTGCAGTTACAGATTCTACCTGCGGTTCCTCTTTCACAGTTTCTTCTTCTACTTCTTTTTCTACAGGCACTTCTGCCACAGGCTCTTCTGCTGTCGTGATTAGCTTTTCTTTCTCGAGTTCTTCAACGACATCGGATGGTTCCTCTTCCCTAACCATAACTTCTGGTTTTAGCAGAGCTTCGAGTTTAGGCGAGACCGCTACTTGTAACGGTTCTTCTGCGGCCAGTGTTTCCACCTCACGTGATTCTGGTTCTTCCTTTGGCAACGCCAGTTCAACAGGTTCGAGTGGTTCTTCCTCCGCTGCTTCAAGTTCCTTCTCCTCAAATGGAGCCTCCTTTGCAACCTTTGCAGGTTCTGTAGGGGTAATTTCCTCGGCTAATACTACCGATTCAACAGCTTCCTGTTCTGGTGATTCTGGTGCTGCAGGTTCTTCAACTTCTTTCAAAGTGACTTCTGCAGTTACAGCTTCTACCTGCGGTTCCTCCACTACAAATTCTTCTTCTACCTCTTTTTCTACAGGCACTTCTGCCACAGGCTCTTCTGGTGTCGCGATTAGCTGTTCTTTCTCGAGTTCCTCAACCACATCTTCCCTATCAACAACTTCTGGTATCAGCAGAGCTTCGAGTTTAGGCGAGACCGCTACTTGTAACGGTTCTTCTGCGGCCAGTGTTTCCACCTCACGTGATTCTGGTTCTTCCTTTGGCAACGCCAGTTCAACAGGTTCGAGTGGTTCTTCCTCAGCTGCATCAAGTTCTCTTGTCAAAATTGCCAAATCCTGCGTCGGCTCTTGAGTAGCAATTTCTTCAATTATTTCGACGGATTTTTGCTTAATTTCCTTCTCTTCAAATGGAGCCTCCTCTGCAACCTTCGCAGCTTCTTTTGGAGTAATTTCCTCGACCAATACTATCGATTCAACAGCTTCCAGTTCTGGTGATTCTGGTGCTGCAGGTTCTTGGGCTTCTTTCAAAGTGACTTCTGCAGTTACAGCTTCTACCCGCGGTTCCTTTTCTACAATTTCTTCTTCTACATCCTTTTCTACAGGAACTTCTGCCACAGGCTCTTCTGGTGTCGCGATTAGCTGTTCTTTCTCAAGATCCTCAACCACATCTTCCCTATCAACAGCTTCAGGTATTAGCAGAGCTTCGAGTTTAGGCGAGACCGCTACTTGTAACGGTTCTTCTGCGGCCAGTGTTTCCACCTCACGTGATTCTGGTTCTTCCTTTGGCAACGCCAGTTCAACAGGTTCGAGTGGTTCTTCATCAGCTGCTTCAAGTTCCTTCTCCTCAAATGGAGCCTCCTCTGCAACCTTCGCAGCTTCTTTTGGAGTAATTTCCTCGGCCAATACCTCCGATTCAACAGCTTCCAGTTCTGGTGATTCTGGTGCTGCAGGTTCTTCAACTTCTTTCAAAGTGACTTCTGCAGTTACAGCTTCTACCTGCGGTTCCTCTTCTACAATTTCTTGTTCTACCAGTTCTTCTACAGGAACTTCTGCCACAGGCTCTTCTGGTGTCGCGATTAGCTGTTCTTTCTCGAGTTCCTCAACCACATCTTCCCTATCAACAACTTCTGGTATCAGCAGAGCTTCGAGTTTAGGCGAGACCGCTACTTGTAACGGTTCTTCTGCGGCCAGTGTTTCCACCTCACGTGATTCTGGTTCTTCCTTTGGCAACGCCAGTTCAACAGGTTCGAGTGGTTCTTCCTCCGCTGCTTCAAGTTCCTTCTCAAATGGAGCCTCCTTTGCAACCTTTGCAGGTTCTGTAGGGGTAATTTCCTCGGCTAATACTACCGATTCAACAGCTTCCTGTTCTGGTGATTCTGGTGCTGCAGGTTCTTCAACTTCTTTCAAAGTGACTTCTGCAGTTACAGCTTCTACCTGCGGTTCCTCCACTACAAATTCTTCTTTTACCTCTTTTTCTACAGGCACTTCTACCACAGGCTCTTCTGGTGTCGCGATTAGCTGTTCTTTCTCGAGTTCCTCAACCACATCTTCCCTATCAACAACTTCTGGTATCAGCAGAGCTTCGAGTTTAGGCGAGACCGCTACTTGTAACGGTTCTTCTGCGGCCAGTGTTTCCACCTCACGTGATTCTGGTTCTTCCTTTGGCAACGCCAGTTCAACAGGTTCGAGTGGTTCTTCCTCAGCTGCTTCAAGTTCCTTCTCCTCAAATGGAGCCTCCTCTGCAACCTTTGCAGCTTCTGTAGGGGTAATTTCCTCGGCTAATACTTCCGATTCAACAGCTTCCAGTTCTGGTGGTTCTGGTGCTGCAGGTTCTTGGGCTTCTTTCAAAGTGACTTCTGCAGTTACAGCTTCTACCTGCGGTTCCTTTTCTACAATTTCTTCTTCTACCTCTTTTTCTACGGGAACTTCTGCCACACGCTCTTCTGCTGTCGCGATAAGCTGTTCTTTCTCAAGTTCCTCAACGACATCTTCCCTATCAACAGCTTCTGGTATCAGCAGAGCTTCGAGTTTAGGCGAGACCGCTACTTGTAACGGTTCTTCAGCGGCCAGTGTTTCCACCTCACGTGATTCTGGTTCTTCCTTTGGCAACGCCAGTTCAACAGGTTCGAGTGGTTCTTCCTCAGCTGCTTCAAGTTCCTTCTCCTCAAATGGAGCCTCCTCTGCAACCTTTGCAGGTTCTGTAGGGGTAATTTCCTCGGCTAATACTTCCCATTCAACAGCTTCCTGTTCTGGTGATTCTGGTGCTGCAGGTTCTTCAGCTTCTTTCAAAGTGACTTCTGCAGTTACAGCTTCTACCTGCGGTTCCTCTTCTACAATTTCTTGTTCTACCAGTTCTTCTACAGGAACTTCTGCCACAGGCTCTTCTGCTGTCGCGATTAGCTGTTCTTTCTCGAGTTCCTCAACCACATCTTCCCTATCAACAACTTCTGGTATCAGCAGAGCTTCGAGTTTAGGCGATACCGCTACTTGTAACGGTTCTTCTGCAGCCTCCTCTGCAACCTTTGCAGCTTCTGTAGGGGTGATTTCCTCGGCTAATACTTCCGATTCAACAGCTTCCAGTTCTGGTGACGCTGGTGCTGCAGGTTCTTCAGCTTCTTTCAAAGTAACTTCTGCAGTTACAGATTCTACCTGCGGTTCCTCTTTCACAGTTTCTTCTTCTACTTCTTTTTCTACAGGCACTTCTGCCACAGGCTCTTCTGCTGTCGTGATTAGCTTTTCTTTCTGGAGTTCTTCAACGACATCGGATGGTTCCTCTTCCCTAACCATAACTTCTGGTATTAACAGAGCTTCGAGTTTAGGCGAGACCGCTACTTGTAATGGCTCTTCCTCTACTCGTGCAGAATGGTGGGGCTGTATTATCGTAGTTCCGTCGGAAAGTGTAGAAGAAACGCTGAAAATCAGTCTAGAATCAAAGGCTGAAGAAAGGCTTTCGGAGTAAACATCAAACAATTCGCTGTATTCCGCTCTGTCCTCAACCTCATGATCTAATTCTCTTTCCGTCTTCATCACTATTGCAGTTTCTGCTGTTACAACACGCTCTTCTCTCTCGGCTTCTTCGATGACCTCGCCTGGTTCTGCTTCTACGTCCACAACTTCCGTTATAAGTAGAGGTTCTGCCTCTTTTTCTACGGAAACTTCTTCCACAGGCTCTTCTGCTGTCGCGATTAGCTGTTCTTTCTCAAGTTCCTCAACGACATCTTCCCCATCAACAGCTTCTGGTATCAGCAGAGCTTCGAGTTTAGGCGAGACCGCTACTTGTAACGGTTCTTCTGCGGCCAGTGTTTCCACCTCACGTGATTCTGGTTCTTCCTTTGGCAACGCCAGTTCAACAGGTTCGAGTGGTTCTTCCTCCGCTGCTTCAAGTTCTTGTGTCAAAATCGCCAAATCCTCCGACGGCTCTTCCGTAGCAATTTCTTCAATTATTTCGACAGATTTTTGCTCAATTTCCTTCTCTTCAAATGGAGCCTCCTCTGCAAACGTTGCAGCTTCTGTAGGGGTAATTTCCTCGGCTAATACTTCCGATTCAACAGCTTCCAGTTCTGGTGATTCTGGTGCTGCAGGTTCTTGGGCTTCTTTCAAAGTGACATCTGCAGTTACAGCTTCTACCTGCGGTTCCTTTTCTACAATTTCTTCTTCTACATCCTTTTCTACAGGAACTTCTGCCACAGGCTCTTCTGGTGTCATGATTAGCTGTTCTTTCTCGAGTTCCTCAACCACATCTTTCCTATCAACAACTTCTGGTATCAGCAGAGCTTCGAGTTTAGGCGAGACCGCTACTTGTAACGGTTCTTCTGCGGCCAGTGTTTCCACCTCACGTGATTCTGGTTCTTCCTTTGGCAACGCCAGTTCAACAGGTTCGAGTGGTTCTTCCTCCGCTGCTTCAAGTTCCTTCTCCTCAAATGGAGCCTCCTCTGCAACCTTTGCAGGTTCTGTAGGGGTAATTTCCTTGGCTAATACTTCCCATTCAACAGCTTCCTGTTCTGGTGATTCTGGTGCTGCAGGTTCTTCAGCTTCTTTCAAATTGACTTCTGCAGTTACAGCTTCTACCTGCGGTTCCTCTTCTACAATTTGTTGTTCTACCAGTTCTTCTACAGGACCTTCTGCCACAGGCTCTTCTTGTGTCGCGATTAGCTGTTCTTTGTCGAGTACCTCAACCACATCTTCCCTATCAACAACTTCTGGTATCAGCAGAGCTTCGAGTTTAGGCGAGACCGCTACTTGTAACGGTTCTTCTGCGGCCAGTGTTTCCACCTCACGTGATTCTGGTTCTTCCTTTGGCAACGCCAGTTCAACAGGTTCGAGTGGTTCTTCCTCCGCTGCTTCAAGTTCCTTCTCCTCAAATGGAGCCTCCTTTGCAACCTTTGCAGGTTCTGTAGGGGTAATTTCCTCGGCTAATACTACCGATTCAACAGCTTCCTGTTCTGGTGATTCTGGTGCTGCAGGTTCTTCAACTTCTTTCAAAGTGACTTCTGCAGTTACAGCTTCTACCTGCGGTTCCTCCACTACAAATTCTTCTTCTACCTCTTTTTCTACAGGCACTTCTGCCACAGGCTCTTCTGGTGTCGCGATTAGCTGTTCTTTCTCGAGTTCCTCAACCACATCTTCCCTATCAACAACTTCTGGTATCAGCAGAGCTTCGAGTTTAGGCGAGACCGCTACTTGTAACGGTTCTTCTGCGGCCAGTGTTTCCACCTCACGTGATTCTGGTTCTTCCTTTGGCAACGCCAGTTCAACAGGTTCGAGTGGTTCTTCCTCAGCTGCATCAAGTTCTCTTGTCAAAATTGCCAAATCCTGCGTCGGCTCTTGAGTAGCAATTTCTTCAATTATTTCGACGGATTTTTGCTTAATTTCCTTCTCTTCAAATGGAGCCTCCTCTGCAACCTTCGCAGCTTCTTTTGGAGTAATTTCCTCGACCAATACTACCGATTCAACAGCTTCCAGTTCTGGTGATTCTGGTGCTGCAGGTTCTTGGGCTTCTTTCAAAGTGACTTCTGCAGTTACAGCTTCTACCCGCGGTTCCTTTTCTACAATTTCTTCTTCAACATCCTTTTCTACAGGAACTTCTGCCACAGGCTCTTCTGGAGTCATGATTAGCTGTTCTTTCTCAAGATCCTCAACCACATCTTCCCTATCAACAGCTTCAGGTATTAGCAGAGCTTCGAGTTTAGGCGAGACCGCTACTTGTAACGGTTCTTCTGCGGCCAGTGTTTCCACCTCACGTGATTCTGGTTCTTCCTTTGGCAACGCCAGTTCAACAGGTTCGAGTGGTTCTTCATCAGCTGCTTCAAGTTCCTTCTCCTCAAATGGAGCCTCCTCTGCAACCTTCGCAGCTTCTTTTGGAGTAATTTCCTCGGCCAATACCTCCGATTCAACAGCTTTCAGTTCTGGTGATTCTGGTGCTGCAGGTTCTTCAGCTTCTTTCAAAGTGACTTCTGCAGTTACAGCTTCTACCTGCGGTTCCTCTTCTACAATTTCTTGTTCTACCAGTTCTTCTACAGGAACTTCTGCCACAGGCTCTTCTGGTGTCGCGATTAGCTGTTCTTTCTCGAGTTCCTCAACCACATCTTCCCTATCAACAACTTCTGGTATCAGCAGAGCTTCGAGTTTAGGCGAGACCGCTACTTGTAACGGTTCTTCTGCGGCCAGTGTTTCCACCTCACGTGATTCTGGTTCTTCCTTTGGCAACGCCAGTTCAACAGGTTCGAGTGGTTCTTCCTCCGCTGCTTCAAGTTCTTGTGTCAAAATCGCCAAATCCTCTGACGGCTCTTCCGTAGCAATTTCTTCAATTATTTCGACGGATTTTTGATCAATTTCCTTCTCTTCCAATGGAGCCTCCTCTGCAAACGTTGCAGCTTCTGTAGGGGTAATTTCCTCGGCTAATACTTCCGATTCAACAGCTTCCAGTTCTGGTGATTCTGGTGCTGCAGGTTCTTGGGCTTCTTTCAAAGTGACTTCTGCAGTTACAGCTTCTACCAGCGGCTCCTTTTCTAGAATTTCTACTTCTACATCCTTTTCTACAGGAACTTCTGCCACAGGCTCTTCTGGTGTCATGATTAGCTGTTCTTTCTCGAGTTCCTCAACCACATCTTCCCTATCAACAACTTCTGGTATCAGCAGAGCTTCGAGTTTAGGCGAGACCGCTACTTGTAACGGTTCTTCTGCGGCCAGTGTTTCCACCTCACGTGATTCTGGTTCTTCCTTTGGCAACGCCAGTTCAACAGGTTCGAGTGGTTCTTCCTCCGCTGCTTCAAGTTCCTTCTCAAATGGAGCCTCCTTTGCAACCTTTGCAGGTTCTGTAGGGGTAATTTCCTCGGCTAATACTACCGATTCAACAGCTTCCTGTTCTGGTGATTCTGGTGCTGCAGGTTCTTCAACTTCTTTCAAAGTGACTTCTGCAGTTACAGCTTCTACCTGCGGTTCCTCCACTACAAATTCTTCTTCTACCTCTTTTTCTACAGGCACTTCTGCCACAGGCTCTTCTGGTGTCGCGATTAGCTGTTCTTTCTCGAATTCCTCAACCACATCTTCCCTATCAACAACTTCTGGTATCAGCAGAGCTTCGAGTTTAGGCGAGACCGCTACTTGTAACGGTTCTTCTGCGGCCAGTGTGTCCACCTCACGTGATTCTGGTTCTTCCTTTGGCAACGCCAGTTCAACAGGTTCGAGTGGTTCTTCCTCAGCTGCTTCAAGTTGCTTCTCCTCAAATGGAGCCTCCTCTGCAACCTTTGCAGCTTCTGTAGGGGTAATTTCCTCGGCTAATACTTCCGATTCAACAGCTTCCAGTTCTGGTGGTTCTGGTGCTGCAGGTTCCTGGGCTTCTTTCAAAGTGACTTCTGCAGTTACAGCTTCTACCTGCGGTTCCTTTTCTACAATTTCTTCTTCTACATCTTTTTCTACAGGCACTTCTGCCACAGGCTCTTCTGGTGTCGCGATTAGCTGTTCTTTCTCGAGTTCCTCAACCACATCTTCCCTATCAACAACTTCTGGTATCAGCAGAGCTTCGAGTTTAGGCGATACCGCTACTTGTAACGGTTCTTCTGCAGCCTCCTCTGCAACCTTTGCAGCTTCTGTAGGGGTGATTTCCTCGGCTAATACTTCCGATTCAACAGCTTCCAGTTCTGGTGACGCTGGTGCTGCAGGTTCTTCAGCTTCTTTCAAAGTAATTTCTGCAGTTACAGATTCTACCTGCGGTTCCTCTTTCACAGTTTCTTCTTCTACTTCTTTTTCTACAGGCACTTCTGCCACAGGCTCTTCTGCTGTCGTGATTAGCTTTTCTTTCTGGAGTTCTTCAACGACATCGGATGGTTCCTCTTCCCTAACCATAACTTCTGGTATTAACAGAGCTTCGAGTTTAGGCGAGACCGCTACTTGTAATGGCTCTTCCTCTACTCGTGCAGAATGGTGGGGCTGTATTATCGTAGTTCCGTCGGAAAGTGTAGAAGAAACGCTGAAAATCAGTCTAGAATCAAAGGCTGAAGAAAGGCTTTCGGAGTAAACATCAAACAATTCGCTGTATTCCGCTCTGTCCTCAACCTCATGATCTAATTCTCTTTCCGTCTTCATCACTATTGCAGTTTCTGCTGTTACAACACGCTCTTCTCTCTCGGCTTCTTCGATGACCTCGCCTGGTTCTGCTTCTACGTCCACAACTTCCGTTATAAGTAGAGGTTCTGCCTCTTTTTCTACGGAAACTTCTTCCACAGGCTCTTCTGCTGTCGCGATTAGCTGTTCTTTCTCAAGTTCCTCAACGACATCTTCCCTATCAACAGCTTCTGGTATCAGCAGAGCTTCGAGTTTAGGCGAGACCGCTACTTGTAACGGTTCTTCTGCGGCCAGTGTTTCCACCTCACGTGATTCTGGTTCTTCCTTTGGCAACGCCAGTTCAACAGGTTCGAGTGGTTCTTCCTCCGCTGCTTCAAGTTCTTGTGTCAAAATCGCCAAATCCTCCGACGGCTCTTCCGTAGCAATTTCTTCAATTATTTCGACAGATTTTTGCTCAATTTCCTTCTCTTCAAATGGAGCCTCCTCTGCAAACGTTGCAGCTTCTGTAGGGGTAATTTCCTCGGCTAATACTTCCGATTCAACAGCTTCCAGTTCTGGTGATTCTGGTGCTGCAGGTTCTTGGGCTTCTTTCAAAGTGACATCTGCAGTTACAGCTTCTACCTGCGGTTCCTTTTCTACAATTTCTTCTTCTACATCCTTTTCTACAGGAACTTCTGCCACAGGCTCTTCTGGTGTCATGATTAGCTGTTCTTTCTCGAGTTCCTCAACCACATCTTTCCTATCAACAACTTCTGGTATCAGCAGAGCTTCGAGTTTAGGCGAGACCGCTACTTGTAACGGTTCTTCTGCGGCCAGTGTTTCCACCTCACGTGATTCTGGTTCTTCCTTTGGCAACGCCAGTTCAACAGGTTCGAGTGGTTCTTCCTCCGCTGCTTCAAGTTCCTTCTCCTCAAATGGAGCCTCCTCTGCAACCTTTGCAGGTTCTGTAGGGGTAATTTCCTTGGCTAATACTTCCCATTCAACAGCTTCCTGTTCTGGTGATTCTGGTGCTGCAGGTTCTTCAGCTTCTTTCAAATTGACTTCTGCAGTTACAGCTTCTACCTGCGGTTCCTCTTCTACAATTTGTTGTTCTACCAGTTCTTCTACAGGAACTTCTGCCACAGGCTCTTCTTGTGTCGCGATTAGCTGTTCTTTGTCGAGTACCTCAACCACATCTTCCCTATCAACAACTTCTGGTATCAGCAGAGCTTCGAGTTTAGGCGAGACCGCTACTTGTAACGGTTCTTCTGCGGCCAGTGTTTCCACCTCACGTGATTCTGGTTCTTCCTTTGGCAACGCCAGTTCAACAGGTTCGAGTGGTTCTTCCTCCGCTGCTTCAAGTTCCTTCTCCTCAAATGGAGCCTCCTTTGCAACCTTTGCAGGTTCTGTAGGGGTAATTTCCTCGGCTAATACTACCGATTCAACAGCTTCCTGTTCTGGTGATTCTGGTGCTGCAGGTTCTTCAACTTCTTTCAAAGTGACTTCTGCAGTTACAGCTTCTACCTGCGGTTCCTCCACTACAAATTCTTCTTCTACCTCTTTTTCTACAGGCACTTCTGCCACAGGCTCTTCTGGTGTCGCGATTAGCTGTTCTTTCTCGAGTTCCTCAACCACATCTTCCCTATCAACAACTTCTGGTATCAGCAGAGCTTCGAGTTTAGGCGAGACCGCTACTTGTAACGGTTCTTCTGCGGCCAGTGTTTCCACCTCACGTGATTCTGGTTCTTCCTTTGGCAACGCCACTTCAACAGGTTCGAGTGGTTCTTCCTCAGCTGCATCAAGTTCTCTTGTCAAAATTGCCAAATCCTGCGTCGGCTCTTGAGTAGCAATTTCTTCAATTATTTCGACGGATTTTTGCTCAATTTCCTTCTCTTCCAATGGAGCCTCCTCTGCAAACGTTGCAGCTTCTGTAGGGGTAATTTCCTCGGCTAATACTTCCGATTCAACAGCTTCCAGTTCTGGTGATTCTGGTGCTGCAGGTTCTTGGGCTTCTTTCAAAGTGACTTCTGCAGTTACAGCTTCTACCTGCGGTTCCTTTTCTACAATTTCTTCTTCTACATCCTTTTCTACAGGAACTTCTGCCACAGGCTCTTCTGGTGTCATGATCAGCTGTTCTTTCTCGAGTTCCTCAACCACATCTTCCCTATCAACAACTTCTGGTATCAGCAGAGCTTCGAGTTTAGGCGAGACCGCTACTTGTAACGGTTCTTCTGCGGCCAGTGTTTCCACCTCACGTGATTCTGGTTCTTCCTTTGGCAACGCCAGTTCAACAGGTTCGAGTGGTTCTTCCTCCGCTGCTTCAAGTTCCTGTGTCAAAATCGCCAAATCCTCCGACGGCTCTTCCGTAGCAATTTCTTCAATTATTTCGACGGATTTTTGCTCAATTTCCTTCTCTTCAAATGGAGCCTCCTCTGCAAACGTTGCAGCTTCTGTAGGGGTAATTTCCTCGGCTAATACTTCCGATTCAACAGCTTCCAGTTCTGGTGATTCTGGTGCTGCAGGTTCTTGGGCTTCTTTCAAAGTGACTTCTGCAGTTACAGCTTCTACCAGCGGCTCCTTTTCTAGAATTTCTACTTCTACATCCTTTTCTACAGGAACTTCTGCCACAGGCTCTTCTGGTGTCATGATTAGCTGTTCTTTCTCGAGTTCCTCAACCACATCTTCCCTATCAACAACTTCTGGTATCAGCAGAGCTTCGAGTTTAGGCGAGACCGCTACTTGTAACGGTTCTTCTGCGGCCAGTGTTTCCACCTCACGTGATTCTGGTTCTTCCTTTGGCAACGCCAGTTCAACAGGTTCGAGTGGTTCTTCCTCCGCTGCTTCAAGTTCGTTCTCAAATGGAGCCTCCTTTGCAACCTTTGCAGGTTCTGTAGGGGTAATTTCCTCGGCTAATACTACCGATTCAATAGCTTCCTGTTCTGGTGATTCTGGTGCTGCAGGTTCTTCAACTTCTTTCAAAGTGACTTCTGCAGTTACAGCTTCTACCTGCGGTTCCTCCACTACAAATTCTTCTTCTACCTCTTTTTCTTCAGGCACATCTACCACAGGCTCTTCTGGTGTCGCGATTAGCTGTTCTTTCTCGAGTTCCTCAACCACATCTTCCCTATCAACAACTTCTGGTATCAGCAGAGCTTCGAGTTTAGGCGAGACCGCTACTTGTAACGGTTCTTCTGCGGCCAGTGTTTCCATCTCACGTGATTCTGGTTCTTCCTTTGGCAACGCCAGTTCAACAGGTTCGAGTGGTTCTTCCTCAGCTGCTTCAAGTTCCTTCTCCTCAAATGGAGCCTCCTCTGCAACCTTTGCAGCTTCTGTAAGGGTAATTTCCTCGGCTAATACTTCCGATTCAACAGCTTCCAGTTCTGGTGGTTCTGGTGCTGCAGGTTCTTGGGCTTCTTTCAAAGTGACTTCTGCAGTTACAGCTTCTACCTGCGGTTCCTTTTCTACAATTTCTTCTTCTACATCTTTTTCTACGGGAACTTCTGCCACACGCTCTTCTGCTGTCGCGATAAGCTGTTCTTTCTCAAGTTCCTCAACGACATCTTCCCTATCAACAGCTTCTGGTATTAGCAGAGCTTCGAGTTTAGGCGAGACCGCTACTTGTAACGGTTCTTCAGCGGCCAGTGTTTCCACCTCACGTGATTCTGGTTCTTCCTTTGGCAACGCCAGTTCAACAGGTTCGAGTGGTTCTTCCTCAGCTGCTTCAAGTTCCTTCTCCTCAAATGGAGCCTCCTCTGCAACCTTTGCAGGTTCTGTAGGGGTAATTTCCTCGGCTAATACTTCCCATTCAACAGCTTCCTGTTCTGGTGATTCTGGTGCTGCAGGTTCTTCAGCTTCTTTCAAAGTGACTTCTGCAGTTACAGCTTCTACCTGCGGTTCCTCTTCTACAATTTCTTGTTCTACCAGTTCTTCTACAGGAACTTCTGCCACAGGCTCTTCTGGTGTCGCGATTAGCTGTTCTTTCTCGAGTTCCTCAACCACATCTTCCCTATCAACAACTTCTGGTATCAGCAGAGCTTCGAGTTTAGGCGAGACCGCTACTTGTAACGGTTCTTCTGCGGCCAGTGTTTCCACCTCACGTGATTCTGGTTCTTCCTTTGGCAACGCCAGTTCAACAGGTTCGAGGGGTTCTTCCTCAGCTGCTTCAAGTTCTTGTGTCAAAATCGCCAAATCCTCCGACGACTCTTCCGTAGCAATTTCTTCAATTATTTCGACGGATTTTTCCTCAATTTCCTTCTCTTCAAATGGAGCCTCCTCTGCAAGCGTTGCAGCTTCTGCAGGGGTAATTTCCTCGGCTAATACTTCCGATTCAACAGCTTCCAGTTCTGGTGATTCTGGTGCTGAAGGTTCTTCAGCTTCTTTCAAAGTGACTTCTGCAGTTACAGCTTCTACCTGCGGTTCCTCTTCTACAATTTCTTGTTCTACCAGTTCTTCTACAGGAACTTCTGCCACAGGCTCTTCTCGTGTCGCGATTAGCTGTTCTTTCTCGAGTTCCTCAACCACATCTTCCCTATCAACAACTTCTGGTATCAGCAGAGCTTCGAGTTTAGGCGAGACCGCTACTTGTAACGGTTCTTCTGCAGCCTCCTCCGCAACCGTTGCAGCTTCTGTAGGGGTGATTTCCTCGGCTAATACTTCCGATTCAACAGCTTCCAGTTCTGGTGATTCTGGTGCTGCAGGTTCTTGGGCTTCTTTCAAAGTGACTTCTGCAGTTACAGCTTCTACCTGCGGTTCCTCCTCTACAAATTCTTCTTCTACCTCTTTTTCTACAGGCAATTCTACCACAGGCTCTTCTGGTGTCGCGATTAGGTGTTCTTTCTCGAGTTCCTCAACCACATCTTCCCTATCAACAACTTCTGGTATCAGCAGAGCTTCGAGTTTAGGCGAGACCGCTACTTGTAACGGTTCTTCTGCGGCCAGTGTTTCCACCTCACGTGATTCTGGTTCTTCCTTTGGCAACGCCAGTTCAACAGGTTCGAGTGGTTCTTCCTCAGCTGCTTCAAGTTCTCGTGTCAAAATTGCCAAATCCTGCGTCGGCTCTTGAGTAGCAATTTCTTCAATTATTTCGTCGGATTTTTGCTCAATTTCCTTCTCTTCAAATGGAGCCTCCTCTGCAAGCGTTGCAGCTTCTGCAGGGGTAATTTCCTCGGCTAATACTTCCGATTCAACAGCTTCCAGTTCTGGTGATTCTGGTGCTGAAGGTTCTTCAGCTTCTTTCAAAGTGACTTCTGCAGTTACAGCTTCTACCTGCGGTTCCTCTTCTACAATTTCTTGTTCTACCAGTTCTTCTACAGGAACTTCTGCCACAGGTTCTTCTCGTGTCGCGATTAGCTGTTCTTTCTCGAGTTCCTCAACCACATCTTCCCTATCAACAACTTCTGGTATTAGCAGAGCTTCGAGTTTAGGCGAGACCGCTACTTGTAACGGTTCTTCTGCGGCCAGTGTTTCCACGTCACGTGATTCTGGTTCTTCCTTTGGCAACGCCAGTTCAACAGGTTCGAGGGGTTCTTCCTCAGCTGCTTCAAGTTCTCGTGTCAAAATTGCCAAATCCTGCGTCGGCTCTTGAGTAGCAATTTCTTCAATTATTTCGACGGATTTTTGCTCAATTTCCTTCTCTTCAAACGAAGCCTCCTCTGCAAGCGTTGCAGCTTCTGCAGGGGTAATTTCCTCGGCTAATACTTCCGATTCAACAGCTTCCAGTTCTGGTGATTCTGGTGCTGCAGGTTCTTCAGCTTCTTTCAAAGTGACTTCTGCAGTTACAGCTTCTACCTGCGGTTCCTCTTCTACAATTTCTTGTTCTACCAGTTCTTCTACAGGAACTTCTGCCACAGGCTCTTCTTGTGTCGCGATTAGCTGTTCTTTGTCGAGTACCTCAACCACATCTTCCCTATCAACAACTTCTGGTATCAGCAGAGCTTCGAGTTTAGGCGATACCGCTACTTGTAACGGTTCTTCTGCAGCCTCCTCTGCAACCTTTGCAGCGTCTGTAGGGGTGATTTCCTCGGCTAATACTTCCGATTCAACAGCTTCCAGTTCTGGTGATGCTGGTGCTGCAGGTTCTTCAGCTTCTTTCAAAGTAACTTCTGCAGTTACAGATTCTACCTGCGGTTCCTCTTTCACAGTTTCTTCTTCTACTTCTTTTTCTACAGGATCTTCTGCTGTCGTGATTAGCTTTTCTTTCTCGAGTTCTTCAACGACATCGGATGGTTCCTCTTCCCTAACCATAACTTCTGGTATTAGCAGAGCTTCGAGTTTAGGCGAGACCGCTACTTGTAATGGCTCTTCCTCTACTCGTGCAGAATGGTGGGGCTGTATTATCGTAGTTCCGTCGGAAAGTGTAGAAGAAACGCTGAAAATCAGTCTAGAATCAAAGGCTGAAGAAAGGCTTTCGGAGTAAACATCAAACAATTCGCTGTATTCCGCTCTGTCCTCAACCTCATGATCTAATTCTCTTTCCGTCTTCATCACTATTGCAGTTTCTGCTGTTACAACACGCTCTTCTCTCTCGGCTTCTTCGATGACCTCGCCTGGTTCTGCTTCTCCGTCCACAACTTCCGTTATTAGTAAAGGTTCTGCCTCTTTTTCTACGGGAACTTCTGCCACACGCTCTTCTGCTGTCACGATAAGCTGTTCTTTGTCAAGTTCCTCAACGACATGTTCCCTCTCAACAGCTTCCGGTATCAGCAGAGCTTCGAGTTTAGGCGAGACCGCTACTTGTAACGGTTCTTCTGCAGCCTCCACCGCAACCTTTGCAGCTTCTGTAGGGGTGATTTCCTCGGCTAATACTTCCGATTCAACAGCTTCCAGTTCTGGTGATTCTGGTGCTGCAGGTTCTTGGGCTTCTTTCAAAGTGACTTCTGCAGTTACAGCTTCTACCTGCGTTTCCTCCTCTACAAATTCTTCTTCTACCTCTTTTTCTACAGGCAATTCTACCACAGGCTCTTCTGGTGTCGCGATTAGGTGTTCTTTCTCGAGTTCCTCAACAACATCTTCCCTATCAACAACTTCTGGTATCAGCAGAGCTTCGAGTTTAGGCGAGACCGCTACTTGTAACGGTTCTTCTGCGGCCAGTGTTTCCACCTCACGTGATTCTGGTTCTTCCTTTGGCAACGCCAGTTCAATAGGTTCGAGTGGTTCTTCCTCAGGTGCTTCAAGTTCTCGTGTCAAAATTGCCAAATCCTGCGTCGGCTCTTGAGTAGCAATTTCTTCAATTATTTCGTCGGATTTTTGCTCAATTTCCTTCTCTTCAAATGGAGCCTCCTCTGCAAGCGTTGCAGCTTGTGTAGGGGTAATTTCCTCGGCTAATACTTCCGATTCAACAGCTTCCAGTGCTGGTGATTCTGGTGCTGCAGGTTCTTCAGCTTCTTTCAAAGTGACTTCTGCAGTTACAGCTTCTACCTGCGGTTGCTTTTCTACAATATCTTCTTCTACATCCTTTTCTACAGGAACTTCTGCCACAGGCTCTTCTGCTGTCGTGATTAGCTGTTCTTTCTCAAGTTCCTCAACGACATCTTCCCTATCAACAACTTCTGGTATTAGCAGAGCTTCGAGTTTAGGCGAGACCGCTACTTGTAACGGTTCTTCTGCGTCCAGTGTTTCCACGTCACGTGATTCTGGTTCTTCCTTTGGCAAAGCCAGTTCAACAGGTTCGAGTGGTTCTTCCTCAGCTGCTTCAAGTTCCTTCTCCTCAAATGGAGCCTCCTCTGCAACCTTTGCAGCTTCTTTTGGAGTAATTTCCTCGGCCAATACTACCGATTCAACAGCTTCCAGTTCTGGTGATTCTGGTGCTGCAGGTTCTTGGGCTTCTTTCAAAGTGACTTCTGCAGTTACAGCTTCTACCTGCGGTTCCTTTACTACAATTTCTTCTTCTACATCCTTTTCTACAGGAACTTCTGCCACAGGCTCTTCTGGTGTCATGATTAGCTGTTCTTTCTCAAGATCCTCAACCACATCTTCCCTATCAACAGCTTCAGGTATTAGCAGAGCTTCGAGTTTAGGCGAGACCGCTACTTGTAACGGTTCTTCTGCGGCCAGTGTTTCCACCTCACGTGATTCTGGTTCTTCCTTTGGCAACGCCAGTTCAACAGGTTCGAGTGGTTCTTCCTCAGCTGCTTCAAGTTCCTTCTCCTCAAATGGAGCCTCCTCTGCAACCTTTGCAGGTTCTGTAGGGGTAATTTCCTCGGCCAATACTTCCGATAAAACAGCTTCCTGTTCTGGTGATTCTGGTGCTGCAGGTTCTTCAACTTCTTTCAAAGTGACTTCTGCAGCTACACCTTCTACGTGCGGTTCCTCCTCTACAAATTCTTCTTCTACCTCTTTTTCTACAGGCACTTCTACCACAGGCTCTTCTGGTGTCGCGATTAGCTGTTCTTTCTCGAGTTCCTCAACCACATCTTCCCTATCAACAACTTCTGGTATCAGCAGAGCTTCGAGTTTAGGCGAGACCGCTACTTGTAACGGTTCTTCTGCGTCCAGTGTTTCCACGTCACGTGATTCTGGTTCTTCCTTTGGCAAAGCCAGTTCAACAGGTTCGAGTGGTTCTTCATCAGCTGCTTCAAGTACCTTCTCCTCAAATGGAGCCTCCTCTGCAACCTTCCAAGCTTCTTTTGGAGTAATTTCCTCGGCCAATACTACCGATTCAACAGCTTCCAGTTCTGGTGATTCTGGTGCTGCAGGTTCTTGGGCTTCTTTCAAAGTGACTTCTGCAGTTACAGCTTCTACCTGCGGTTCCTTTTCTACAATTTCCTCTTCTACACCCTTTTCTACAGGAACTTCTGCCACAGGCTCTTCTGGTGTCATGATTAGCTGTTCTTTCTCAAGATCCTCAACGACATCTTCCCTATCAACAGCTTCTGGTATCAGCAGAGCTTCGAGTTTAGGCGAGACCGCTACTTGTAACGGTTCTTCTGCGGCCAGTGTTTCCACCTCACGTGATTCTGGTTCTTCCTTTGGCAACGCCAGTTCAACAGGTTCGAGTGGTTCTTCCTCAGCTGCTTCAAGTTCTTGCGTCAAAATCGCCAAATCCTCCGACGGCTCTTCCGTAGCAATTTCTTCAATTATTTCGACGGATTTTTGCTCAATTTCCTTCTCTTCAAATGGAGCCTCCTCTGCAAGCGTTGCAGCAGCTTGTGTAGGGGTAATTTCCTCGGCTAATACTTCGGATTCAACAGCTTCCAGTTCTGGTGATTCTGGTGCTGCAGGTTCTTCAGCTTCTTTTAAAGTGACTTCTGCAGTGACAGCTGCTACCTGCGGTTCCTTTTCTACAATTTCTTCTTCTACATCCTTTTCTACAGGAACTTCTGCCACAGGCTCTTCTGGTTTCATGATTAGCTGTTCTTTCTCAAGATCCTCAACCACATCTTCCCTATCAACAGCTTCAGGTATTAGCAGAGCTTCGAGTTTAGGCGAGACCGCTACTTGTAACGGTTCTTCTGCGGCCAGTGTTTCCACCTCACTTGATTCTGGTTCTTCCTTTGACAGCGCCAGTTCAACAGGTTCGAGTGGTTCTTCCTCAGCTGCTTCAAGTTCCTTCTCCTCAAATGGAGCCTCCTCTGCAACCTTTGCAGGTTCTGTAGGGGTAATTTCCTCGGCTAATACTTCCGATTCAACAGCTTCCTGTTCTGGTGATTCTGGTGCTGCAGATTCTTCAACTTCTTTCAAAGTGACTTCTGCAGTTACAGCTTCTACCTGCGGTTCCTCCTCTACAAATTCTTCTTCTAACTCTTTTTCTACAGGCACTTCTACCACAGGCTCTTCTGGTGTCGCGATTAGCTGTTCTTTCTCGAGTTCCTCAACCACATCTTCCCTATCAACAACTTCTGGTATCAGCAGAGCTTCGAGTTTAGGCGAGACCGCTACTTGTAACGGTTCTTCTGCGGCCAGTGTTTCCACCTCACGTGATTCTGGTTCTTCCTTTGGCAACGCCAGTTCAACAGGTTCGAGGGGTTCTTCCTCAGCTGCTTCAAGTTCTCGTGTCAAAATTGCCAAATCCTGCGTCGGCTCTTGAGTAGCAATTTCTTCAATTATTTCGACGGATTTTTGCTCAATTTCCTTCTCTTCAAACGAAGCCTCCTCTGCAAGCGTTGCAGCTTCTGCAGGGGTAATTTCCTCGGCTAATACTTCCGATTCAACAGCTTCCAGTTCTGATGATTCTGGTGCTGAAAGTTCTTCAGCTTCTTTCAAAGTGACTTCTGCAGTTACAGCTTCTACCTGCGGTTCCTCTTCTACAATTTCTTGTTCTACCAGTTCCTCTACAGGAACTTCTGCCACAGGCTCTTCTGGTGTCGCGATTAGCTGTTCTTTCTCGAGTTCCTCAACCACATCTTCCCTATCAACAACTTCTGGTATCAGCAGAGCTTCGAGTTTAGGCGATACCGCTACTTGTAACGGTTCTTCTGCAGCCTCCTCTGCAACCTTTGCAGCTTCTGTAGGGGTGATTTCCTCGGCTAATACTTCCGATTCAACAGCTTCCAGTTCTGGTGATGCTGGTGCTGCAGGTTCTTCAGCTTCTTTCAAAGTAACTTCTGCAGTTACAGATTCTACCTGCGGTTCCTCTTTCACAGTTTCTTCTTCTACTTCTTTTTCTACAGGCACTTCTGCCACAGGCTCTTCTGCTGTCGTGATTAGCTTTTCTTTCTCGAGTTCTTCAACGACATCGGATGGCTCCTCTTCCCTAACCAGAACTTCTGGTATTAACAGAGCTTCGAGTTTAGGCGAGACCGCTACTTGTAATGGCTCTTTCTCTACTCGTGCAGAATGGTGGGGCTGTATTATCGTAGTTCCGTCGGAAAGTGTAGAAGAAACGCTGAAAATCAGTCTAGAATCAAAGGCTGAAGAAAGGCTTTCGGAGTAAACATCAAACAATTCGCTGTATTCCGCTCTGTCCTCAACCTCATGATCTAATTCTCTTTCCGTCTTCATCACTATTGCAGTTTCTGCTGTTACAACATGCTCTTCTCTCTCGGCTTCTTCGATGACCTCGCCTGGTTCTGCTTCTCCGTCCACAACTTCCGTTATTAGTAAAGGTTCTGCCTCTTTTTCTACGGGAACTTCTGCCACACGCTCTTCTGCTGTCGCGATTAGCTGTTCTTTCTCAAGTTCCTCAACGACATCTTCCCTCTCAACAGCTTCTGGTATCAGCAGAGCTTCGAGTTTAGGCGAGACCGCTACTTGTAACGGTTCTTCTGCGGCCAGTGTTTCCACCTCACGTGATTCTGGTTCTTCCTTTGGCAACGCCAGTTCAACAGGTTCGAGTGGTTCTTCCTCAGCTGCTTCAAGTTCTTGCGTCAAAATCGCCAAATCCTCCGACGGCTCTTCCGTAGCAATTTCTTCAATTATTTCGACGGATTTTTGCTCAATTTCCTTCTCTTCAAATGGAGCCTCCTCTGCAAGCGTTGCAGCAGCTTCTGTAGGGGTAATTTCCTCGGCTAATACTTCCGATTCAACAGCTTCCAGTTCTGGTGATTCTGGTGCTGCAGGTTCTTGGGCTTCTTTCAAAGTGACTTCTGCAGTTACAGCTTCTACCTGCCGTTCCTTTTCTACAATTTCTTCTTCTACATCCTTTTCTACAGGAACTTCTGCCACAGGATCTTCTGGTGTCGTGATTAGCTGTTCTTTCTCAAGTTCCTCAACGACATCTTCCCTATCAACAACTTCTGGTATTAGCAGAGCTTCGAGTTTAGGCGAGACCGCTACTTGTAACGGTTCTTCTGCGTCCAGTGTTTCCACGTCACGTGATTCTGGTTCTTCCTTTGGCAAAGCCAGTTCAACAGGTTCGAGTGGTTCTTCATCAGCTGCTTCAAGTTCCTTCTCCTCAAATGGAGCCTCCTCTGCAACCTTTGCAGCTTCTTTTGGAGTAATTTCCTCGGCCAATACTACCGATTCAACAGCTTCCAGTTCTGGTGATTCTGGTGCTGCAGGTTCTTGGGCTTCTTTCAAAGTGACTTCTGCAGTAACAGCTTCTACCTGCCGTTCCTTTTTTACAATTTCTTCTTCTACATCCTTTTCTACAGGAACTTCTGCCACAGGCTCTTCTGGTGTCATGATTAGCTGTTCTTTCTTAAGATCCTCAACCACATCTTCCCTATCAACAGCTTCAGGTATTAGCAGAGCTTCGAGTTTAGGCGAGACCGCTACTTGTAACGGTTCTTCTGCGGCCAGTGTTTCCACCTCACGTGATTCTGGTTCTTCCTTTGGCAACGCCAGTTCAACAGGTTCGAGTGGTTCTTCCTCAGCTGCTTCAAGTTCCTTCTCCTCAAATGGAGCCTCCTCTGCAACCTTTGCAGGTTCTGTAGGGGTAATTTCCTCGGCCAATACTTCCGATTCAACAGCTTCCTGTTCTGGTGATTCTGGTGCTGCAGGTTCTTCAACTTCTTTCAAAGTGACTTCTGCAGCTACAGCTTCTACCTGTGGTTCCTCTTCTACAATTTCTTGTTCTACCAGTTCCTCTACAGGAACTTCTGCCACAGGCTCTTCTGCTGTCGCGATTAGCTGTTCTTTCTCGAGTTCCTCAACCACATCTTCCCTATCAACAACTTCTGGTATCAGCAGAGCTTCGAGTTTAGGCGATACCGCTACTTGTAACGGTTCTTCTGCAGCCTCCTCTGCAACCTTTGCAGCTTCTGTAGGGGTGATTTCCTCGGCTAATACTTCCGATTCAACAGCTTCCAGTTCTGGTGATGCTGGTGCTGCAGGTTCTTCAGCTTCTTTCAAAGTAACTTCTGCAGTTACAGATTCTACCTGCGGTTCCTCTTTCACAGTTTCTTCTTCTACTTCTTTTTCTACAGGCACTACTGCCACAGGCTCTTCTGCTGTCGTGATTAGCTTTTCTTTCTGGAGTTCTTCAACGACATCGGATGGCTCCTCTTCCCTAACCAGAACTTCTGGTATTAACAGAGCTTCGAGTTTAGGCGAGACCGCTACTTGTAATGGCTCTTTCTCTACTCGTGCAGAATGGTGGGGCTGTATTATCGTAGTTCCGTCGGAAAGTGTAGAAGAAACGCTGAAAATCAGTCTAGAATCAAAGGCTGAAGAAAGGCTTTCGGAGTAAACATCAAACAATTCGCTGTATTCCGCTCTGTCCTCAACCTCATGATCTAATTCTCTTTCCGTCTTCATCACTATTGCAGTTTCTGCTGTTACAACACGCTCTTCTCTCTCGGCTTCTTCGATGACCTCGCCTGGTTCTGCTTCTCCGTCCACAACTTCCGTTATTAGTGAAGGTTCTGCCTCTTTTTCTACGGGAACTTCTGCCACACGCTCTTCTGCTGTCGCGATAAGCTGTTCTTTCTCAAGTTCCTCAACGACATCTTCCCTATCAACAGCTTCTGGTATCAGCAGAGCTTCGAGTTTAGGCGAGACCGCTACTTGTAACGGTTCTTCTGCGGCCAGTGTTTCCACCTCACGTGATTCTGGTTCTTCCTTTGGCAACGCCAGTTCAACAGGTTCGAGTGGTTCTTCCTCAGCTGCTTCAAGTTCTTGCGTCAAAATCGCCAAATCCTCCGACGGCTCTTCCGTAGCAATTTCTTCAATTATTTCGACGGATTTTTGCTCAATTTCCATCTCTTCAAATGCAGCCTCCTCTGCAAGCGTTGCAGCAGCTTCTGTAGGGGTAATTTCCTCGGCTAATACTTCCGATTCAACAGCTTCCAGTTCTGGTGATTCTGGTGCTGCAGGTTCTTCAGCTTCTTTCAAAGTGACTTCTGCAGTTACAGCTTCTACCTGCCGTTCCTTTTCTATAATTTCTTCTTCTACATCCTTTTCTACAGGAACTTCTGCCACAGGTTCTTCTGGTGTCGTGATTAGCTGTTCTTTCTCAAGTTCCTCAACGACATCTTCCCTATCAACAACTTCTGGTATTAGCAGAGCTTCGAGTTTAGGCGAGACCGCTACTTGTAACGGTTCTTCTGCGTCCAGTGTTTCCACGTCACGTGATTCTGGTTCTTCCTTTGGCAAAGCCAGTTCAACAGGTTCGAGTGGTTCTTCATCAGCTGCTTCAAGTTCCTTCTCCTCAAATGGAGCCTCCTCTGCAACCTTTGCAGCTTCTTTTGGAGTAATTTCCTCGGCCAATACTACCGATTCAACAGCTTCCAGTTCTGGTGATTCTGGTGCTGCATGTTCTTCAGCTTCTTTCAAAGTGACTTCTGCAGTTACAGCTTCTACCTGCCGTTCCTTTTCTACAATTTCTTCTTCTACATCCTTTTCTACAGGAACTTCTGCCACAGGCTCTTCTGGTGTCGTGATTAGCTGTTCTTTCTCAAGTTCCTCAACGACATCTTCCCTATCAACAACTTCTGGTATTAGCAGAGCTTCGAGTTTAGGCGAGACCGCTACTTGTAACGGTTCTTCTGCGTCCAGTGTTTCCACATCACGTGATTCTGGTTCTTCC
Source organism: Allolobophora icterica (assembly GCA_963556255.1). Taxonomy (NCBI): domain Eukaryota; kingdom Metazoa; phylum Annelida; class Clitellata; order Crassiclitellata; family Lumbricidae; genus Allolobophora; species Allolobophora icterica. The sequence continues at coordinate 81,601,275 of OY744602.1, forward strand.
TTTGGCAAAGCCAGTTCAACAGGTTCGAGTGGTTCTTCATCAGCTGCTTCAAGTTCCTTCTCCTCAAATGGAGCCTCCTCTGCAACCTTCCCAGCTTCTTTTGGAGTAATTTCCTCGGCCAATACTACCGATTCAACAGCTTCCAGTTCTGGTGATTCTGGTGCTGCAGGTTCTTGGGCTTCTTTCAAAGTGACTTCTGCAGTTACAGCTTCTACCTGCGGTTCCTGTTCTACAATTTCCTCCTCTACACCCTTTTCTACAGGAACTTCTGCCACAGGCTCTTCTGGTGTCATGATTAGCTGTTCTTTCTCTAGATCCTCAACGACATCTTCCCTATTAACAGCTTCTGGTATCAGCAGAGCTTCGAGTTTAGGCGAGACCGCTACTTGTAACGGTTCTTCTGCGGCCAGTGTTTCCACCTCACGTGATTCTGGTTCTTCCTTTGGCAACGCCAGTTCAACAGGTTCGAGTGGTTCTTCCTCAGCTGCTTCAAGTTCTTGCGTCAAAATCGCCAAATCCTCCGACGGCTCTTCCGTAGCAATTTTTTCAATTATTTCGACGGATTTTTGCTCAATTTCCTTCTCTTCAAATGGAGCCTCCTCTGCAAGCGTTGCAGCAGCTTGTGTAGGGGTAATTTCCTCGGCTAAAACTTCGGATTCAACAGCTTCCAGTTCTGGTGATTCTGGTGCTGCAGGTTCTTCAGCTTCTTTCAAAGTGACTTCTGCAGTGACAGCTTCTACCTGCGGTTCCCTTTCTACAATTTCTTCTTCTACATCCTTTTCTACAGGAACTTCTGCCACAGGCTCTTCTGGTGTCATGATTAGCTGTTCTTTCTCTAGATCCTCAACGACATCTTCCCTATCAACAGCTTCTGGTATCAGCAGAGCTTCGAGTTTAGGCGAGACCGCTACTTGTAACGGTTCTTCTGCGGCCAGTGTTTCCACCTCACTTGATTCTGGTTCTTCCTTTGGCAACGCCAGTTCAACAGGTTCGAGTGGTTCTTCCTCAGCTGCTTCAAGTTCTTGCGTCAAAATCGCCAAATCCTCCGACGGCTCTTCCGTAGCAATTTCTTCAATTATTTCGACGGATTTTTGCTCAATTTCCTTCTCCTCAAATGGAGCCTCCTCTGCAACCTTTGCAGGTTCTGTAGGGGTAATTTCCTCGGCTAATACTTCCGATTCAACAGCTTCCTGTTCTGGTGCTGCAGATTCTTCAACTTCTTTCAAAGTGACTTCTGCAGTTACAGCTTCTACCTGCGGTTCCTCCTCTACAAATTCTTCTTCTAACTCATTTTCTACAGGCACTTCTGCCACAGGCTCTTCTCGTGTCGCGATTAGCTGTTCTTTCTCGAGTTCCTCAACCACATCTTCCCTATCAACAACTTCTGGTATCAGCAGAGCTTCGAGTTTAGGCGAGACCGCTACTTGTAACGGTTCTTCTGCGGCCAGTGTTTCCACCTCACGTGATTGTGGTTCTTCCTTTGGCAACGCCAGTTCAACAGGTTCGAGGGGTTCTTCCTCAGCTGCTTCAAGTTCTCGTGTCAAAATTGCCAAATCCTGCGTCGGCTCTTGAGTAGCAATTTCTTCAATTATTTCGACGGATTTTTGCTCAATTTCCTTCTCTTCAAACGAAGCCTCCTCTGCAAGCGTTGCAGCTTCTGCAGGGGTAATTTCCTCGGCTAATACTTCCGATTCAACAGCTTCCAGTTCTGATGATTCTGGTGCTGAAGGTTCTTCAGCTTCTTTCAAAGTGACATCTGCAGTTACAGATTCTACCTGCGGTTCCTCTTCTACAATTTCTTGTTCTACCAGTTCCTCTACAGGAACTTCTGCCACAGGCTCTTCTGCTGTCGCGATTAGCTGTTCTTTCTCGAGTTCCTCAACCACATCTTCCCTATCAACAACTTCTGGTATCAGCAGAGCTTCGAGTTTAGGCGATACCGCTACTTGTAACGGTTCTTCTGCAGCCTCCTCTGCAACCTTTGCAGCTGCTGTAGGGGTGATTTCCTCGGCTAATACTTCCGATTCAACAGCTTCCAGTTCTGGTGATGCTGGTGCTGCAGGTTCTTCAGCTTCTTTCAAAGTAACTTCTGCAGTTACAGATTCTACCTGCGGTTCCTCTTTCACAGTTTCTTCTTCTACTTCTTTTTCTACAGGCACTTCTGCCACAGGCTCTTCTGCTGTCGTGATTAGCTTTTCTTTCTGGAGTTCTTCAACGACATCGGATGGCTCCTCTTCCCTAACCAGAACTTCTGGTATTAACAGAGCTTCGAGTTTAGGCGAGACCGCTACTTGTAATGGCTCTTTCTCTACTCGTGCAGAATGGTGGGGCTGTATTATCGTAGTTCCGTCGGAAAGTGTAGAAGAAACGCTGAAAATCAGTCTAGAATCAAAGGCTGAAGAAAGGCTTTCGGAGTAAACATCAAACAATTCGCTGTATTCCGCTCTGTCCTCAACCTCATGATCTAATTCTCTTTCCGTCTTCATCACTATTGCAGTTTCTGTTGTTACAACACGCTCTTCTCTCTCGGCTTCTTCGATGACCTCGCCTGGTTCTGCTTCTCCGTCCACAACTTCCGTTATTAGTAAAGGTTCTGCCTCTTTTTCTACGGGAACTTCTGCCACACGCTCTTCTGCTGTCGCGATAAGCTGTTCTTTCTCAAGTTCCTCAACGACATCTTCCCTATCAACAGCTTCTGGTATCAGCAGAGCTTCGAGTTTAGGCGAGACCGCTACTTGTAACGGTTCTTCTGCGGCCAGTGTTTCCACCTCACGTGATTCTGGTTCTTCCTTTGGCAACGCCAGTTCAACAGGTTCGAATGGTTCTTCCTCAGCTGCTTCAAGTTCTTGCGTCAAAATCGCCAAATCCTCCGACGGCTCTTCCGTAGCAATTTCTTCAATTATTTCGACGGATTTTTGCTCAATTTCCTTCTTTTCAAATGGAGCCTCCTCTGCAAGCGTTGCGGCAGCTTCTGTAGGGGTAATTTCCTCGGCTAATACTTCTGATTCAACAGCTTCCAGTTCTGGTGATTCTGGTGCTGCAGGTTCTTCAGCTTCTTTCAAAGTGACTTCTGCAGTTACAGCTTCTACCTGCCGTTCCTTTTCTACAATTTCTTCTTCTACATCCTTTTCTACAGGAACTTCTGCCACAGGCTCTTCTGGTGTCGTGATTAGCTGTTCTTTCTCAAGTTCCTCACCGACATCTTCCCTATCAACAACTTCTGGTATTAGCAGAGCTTCGAGTTTAGGCGAGACCGCTACTTGTAACGGTTCTTCTGCGTCCAGTGTTTCCACGTCACGTGATTCTGGTTCTTTTTTTGGCAAAGCCAGTTCAACAGGTTCGAGTGGTTCTTCATCAGCTGCTTCAAGTTCCTTCTCCTCAAATGGAGCCTCCTTTGCAACCTTTGCAGCTTCTTTTGGAGTAATTTCCTCGGCCAATACTACCGATTCAACAGCTTCCAGTTCTGCTGATTCTGGTGCTGCAGGTTCTTGGGCTTCTTTCAAAGTGACTTCTGCAGTTACAGCTTCTACCTGCGGTTCCTTTTCTACAATTTCTTCTTCTACATCCTTTTCTACAGGAACTTCTGCCACAGGATCTTCTGGTGTCGTGATTAGCTGTTCTTTCTCAAGATCCTCAACGACATCTTCCCTATCAACAACTTCTGGTATTAGCAGAGCTTCGAGTTTAGGCGAGACCGCTACTTGTAACAGTTCTTCTGCGTCCAGTGTTTCCACGTCACGTGATTCTGGTTCTTCCTTTGGCAAAGCCAGTTCAACAGGTTCGAGTGGTTCTTCATCAGCTGCTTCAAGTTCCTTCTCCTCAAATGGAGCCTCCTCTGCAACCTTTGCAGCTTCTTTTGGAGTAATTTCCTCGGCCAATACTACCGATTCAACAGCTTCCAGTTCTGGTGATTCTGGTGCTGCAGGTTCTTCAGCTTCTTTCAAAGTGACTTCTGCAGTTACAGCTTCTACCTGCCGTTCCTTTTCTACAATTTCTTCTTCTACATCCTTTTCTACAGGAACTTCTGCCACAGGATCTTCTGGTGTCGTGATTAGCTGTTCTTTCTCAAGTTCCTCAACGACATCTTCCCTATCAACAACTTCTGGTATTAGCAGAGCTTCGAGTTTAGGCGAGACCGCTACTTGTAACGGTTCTTCTGCGTCCAGTGTTTCCACGTCACGTGATTCTGGTTCTTCCTTTGGCAAAGCCAGTTCAACAGGTTCGAGTGGTTCTTCATCAGCTGCTTCAAGTTCCTTCTCCTCAAATGGAGCCTCCTCTGCAACCTTTGCAGCTTCTTTTGGAGTAATTTCCTCGGCCAATACTACCGATTCAACAGCTTCCAGTTCTGGTGATTCTGGTGCTGCAGGTTCTTGGGCTTCTTTCAAAGTGACTTCTGCAGTAACAGCTTCTACCTGCCGTTCCTTTTCTACAATTTCTTCTTCTACATCCTTTTCTACAGGAACTTCTGCCACAGGCTCTTCTGGTGTCATGATTAGCTGTTCTTTCTTAAGATCCTCAACCACATCTTCCCTATCAACAGCTTCAGGTATTAGCAGAGCTTCGAGTTTAGGCGAGACCGCTACTTGTAACGGTTCTTCTGCGGCCAGTGTTTCCACCTCACGTGATTCTGGTTCTTCCTTTGGCAACGCCAGTTCAACAGGTTCGAGTGGTTCTTCCTCAGCTGCTTCAAGTTCCTTCTCCTCAAATGGAGCCTCCTCTGCAACCTTTGCAAGTTCTGTAGGGGTAATTTCCTCGGCCAATACTTCCGATTCAACAGCTTCCTGTTCTGGTGATTCTGGTGCTGCAGGTTCTTCAACTTCTTTCAAAGTGACTTCTGCAGCTACAGCTTCTACCTGTGGTTCCTCTTCTACAATTTCTTGTTCTACCAGTTCCTCTACAGGAACTTCTGCCACAGGCTCTTCTGCTGTCGCGATTAGCTGTTCTTTGTCGAGTACCTCAACCACATCTTCCCTATCAACAACTTCTGGTATCAGCAGAGCTTCGAGTTTAGGCGATACCGCTACTTGTAACGGTTCTTCTGCAGCCTCCTCTGCAACCTTTGCAGCTTCTGTAGGGGTGATTTCCTCGGCTAATACTTCCGATTCAACAGCTTCCAGTTCTGGTGATGCTGGTGCTGCAGGTTCTTCAGCTTCTTTCAAAGTAACTTCTGCAGTTACAGATTCTACCTGCGGTTCCTCTTTCACAGTTTCTTCTTCTACTTCTTTTTCTACAGGCACTTCTGCCACAGGCTCTTCTGCTGTCGTGATTAGCTTTTCTTTCTGGAGTTCTTCAACGACATCGGATGGCTCCTCTTCCCTAACCAGAACTTCTGGTATTAACAGAGCTTCGAGTTTAGGCGAGACCGCTACTTGTAATGGCTCTTTCTCTACTCGTGCAGAATGGTGGGGCTGTATTATCGTAGTTCCGTCGGAAAGTGTAGAAGAAACGCTGAAAATCAGTCTAGAATCAAAGGCTGAAGAAAGGCTTTCGGAGTAAACATCAAACAATTCGCTGTATTCCGCTCTGTCCTCAACCTCATGATCTAATTCTCTTTCCGTCTTCATCACTATTGCAGTTTCTGCTGTTACAACACGCTCTTCTCTCTCGGCTTCTTCGATGACCTCGCCTGGTTCTGCTTTTCCGTCCACAACTTCCGTTATTAGTAAAGGTTCTGCCTCTTTTTCTACGGGAACTTCTGCCACACGCTCTTCTGCTGTCGCGATAAGCTGTTCTTTCTCAAGTTCCTCAACGACATCTTCCCTATCAACAGCTTCTGGTATCAGCAGAGCTTCGAGTTTAGGCGAGACCGCTACTTGTAACGGTTCTTCTGCGGCCAGTGTTTCCACCTCACGTGATTCTGGTTCTTCCTTTGGCAACGCCAGTTCAACAGGTTCGAGTGGTTCTTCCTCAGATGCTTCAAGTTCATGCGTCAAAATCGCCAAATCCTCCGACGGCTCTTCCGTAGCAATTTCTTCAATTATTTCGACGGATTTTTGCTCAATTTCCTTCTCTTCAAATGGAGCCTCCTCTGCAAGCGTTGCAGCAGCTTCTGTAGGGGTAATTTCCTCGGCTAATACTTCCGATTCAACAGCTTCCAGTTCTGGTGATTCTGGTGCTGCAGGTTCTTCAGCTTCTTTCAAAGTGACTTCTGCAGTTACAGCTTCTACCTGCCGTTCCTTTTCTATAATTTCTTCTTCTACATCCTTTTCTACAGGAACTTCTGCCACAGGCTCTTCTGGTGTCGTGATTAGCTGTTCTTTCTCAAGTTCCTCAACGACATCTTCCCTATCAACAACTTCTGGTATTAGCAGAGCTTCGAGTTTAGGCGAGACCGCTACTTGTAACGGTTCTTCTGCGTCCAGTGTTTCCACGTCACGTGATTCTGGTTCTTCCTTTGGCAAAGCCAGTTCAACAGGTTCGAGTGGTTCTTCATCAGCTGCTTCAAGTTCCTTCTCCTCAAATGGAGCCTCCTCTGCAACCTTTGCAGCTTCTTTTGGAGTAATTTCCTCGGCCAATACTACCGATTCAACAGCTTCCAGTTCTGGTGATTCTGGTGCTGCAGGTTCTTGGGCTTCTTTCAAAGTGACTTCTGCAGTTACAGCTTCTACCTGCGGTTCCTTTACTACAATTTCTTCTTCTACATCCTTTTCTACAGGAACTTCTGCCACAGGCTCTTCTGGTGTCATGATTAGCTGTTCTTTCTCAAGATCCTCAACCACATCTTCCCTATCAACAGCTTCAGGTATTAGCAGAGCTTCGAGTTTAGGCGAGAGCGCTACTTGTAACGGTTCTTCTGCGGCCAGTGTTTCCACCTCACGTGATTCTGGTTCTTCCTTTGGCAACGCCAGTTCAACAGGTTCGAGTGGTTCTTCCTCAGCTGCTTCAAGTTCCTTCTCCTCAAATGGAGCCTCCTCTGCAACCTTTGCAGGTTCTGTAGGGGTAATTTCCTCGGCCAATACTTCCGATAAAACAGCTTCCTGTTCTGGTGATTCTGGTGCTGCAGGTTCTTCAACTTCTTTCAAAGTGACTTCTGCAGCTACAGATTCTACCTGTGGTTCCTCTTCTACAATTTCTTGTTCTACCAGTTCCTCTACAGGAACTTCTGCCACAGGCTCTTCTGCTGTCGCGATTAGCTGTTCTTTGTCGAGTACCTCAACCACATCTTCCCTATCAACAACTTCTGGTATCAGCAGAGCTTCGAGTTTAGGCGATACCGCTACTTGTAACGGTTCTTCTGCAGCCTCCTCTGCAACCTTTGCAGCTTCTGTAGGGGTGATTTCCTCGGCTAATACTTCCGATTCAACAGCTTCCAGTTCTGGTGATGCTGGTGCTGCAGGTTCTTCAGCTTCTTTCAAAGTAACTTCTGCAGTTACAGATTCTACCTGCGGTTCCTCTTTCACAGTTTCTTCTTCTACTTCTTTTTCTACAGGCACTTCTGCCACAGGCTCTTCTGCTGTCGTGATTAGCTTTTCTTTCTGGAGTTCTTCAACGACATCGGATGGCTCCTCTTCCCTAACCAGAACTTCTGGTATTAACAGAGCTTCGAGTTTAGGCGAGACCGCTACTTGTAATGGCTCTTTCTCTACTCGTGCAGAATGGTGGGGCTGTATTATCGTAGTTCCGTCGGAAAGTGTAGAAGAAACGCTGAAAATCAGTCTAGAATCAAAGGCTGAAGAAAGGCTTTCGGAGTAAACATCAAACAATTCGCTGTATTCCGCTCTGTCCTCAACCTCATGATCTAATTCTCTTTCCGTCTTCATCACTATTGCAGTTTCTGCTGTTACAACACGCTCTTCTCTCTCGGCTTCTTCGATGACCTCGCCTGGTTCTGCTTCTCCGTCCACAACTTCCGTTATTAGTAAAGGTTCTGCCTCTTTTTCTACGGGAACTTCTGCCACACGCTCTTCTGCTGTCGCGATAAGCTGTTCTTTCTCAAGTTCCTCAACGACATCTTCCCTATCAACAGCTTCTGGTATCAGCAGAGCTTCGAGTTTAGGCGAGACCGCTACTTGTAACGGTTCTTCTGCGGCCAGTGTTTCCACCTCACGTGATTCTGGTTCTTCCTTTGGCAACGCCAGTTCAACAGGTTCGAGTGGTTCTTCCTCAGATGCTTCAAGTTCATGCGTCAAAATCGCCAAATCCTCCGACGGCTCTTCCGTAGCAATTTCTTCAATTATTTCGACGGATTTTTGCTCAATTTCCTTCTCTTCAAATGGAGCCTCCTCTGCAAGCGTTGCAGCAGCTTCTGTAGGGGTAATTTCCTCGGCTAATACTTCCGATTCAACAGCTTCCAGTTCTGGTGATTCTGGTGCTGCATGTTCTTCAGCTTCTTTCAAAGTGACTTCTGCAGTTACAGCTTCTACCTGCCGTTCCTTTTCTATAATTTCTTCTTCTACATCCTTTTCTACAGGAACTTCTGCCACAGGCTCTTCTGGTGTCGTGATTAGCTGTTCTTTCTCAAGTTCCTCAACGACATCTTCCCTATCAACAACTTCTGGTATTAGCAGAGCTTCGAGTTTAGGCGAGACCGCTACTTGTAACGGTTCTTCTGCGTCCAGTGTTTCCACGTCACGTGATTCTGGTTCTTCCTTTGGCAAAGCCAGTTCAACAGGTTCGAGTGGTTCTTCATCAGCTGCTTCAAGTTCCTTCTCCTCAAATGGAGCCTCCTCTGCAACCTTTGCAGCTTCTTTTGGAGTAATTTCCTCGGCCAATACTACCGATTCAACAGCTTCCAGTTCTGGTGATTCTGGTGCTGCAGGTTCTTGGGCTTCTTTCAAAGTGACTTCTGCAGTTACAGCTTCTACGTGCGGTTCCTCCTCTACAAATTCTTCTTCTACCTCTTTTTCTACAGGCACTTCTACCACAGGCTCTTCTGGTGTCGCGATTAGCTGTTCTTTCTCGAGTTCCTCAACCACATCTTCCCTATCAACAACTTCTGGTATCAGCAGAGCTTCGAGTTTAGGCGAGACCGCTACTTGTAACGGTTCTTCTGCGGCCAGTGTTTCCACCTCACGTGATTCTGGTTCTTCCTTTGGCAACGCCAGTTCAACAGGTTCGAGTGGTTCTTCCTCAGCTGCTTCAAGTTCTCGTGTCAAAATTGCCAAATCCTGCGTCGGCTCGTGAGTAGCAATTTCTTCAATTATTTGGTCGGATTTTTGCTCAATTTCCTTCTCTTCAAATGGAGCCTCCTCTGCAAGCGTTGCAGCTTCTGCAGGGGTAATTTCCTCGGCTAATACTTCCGATTCAACAGCTTCCAGTTCTGATGATTCTGGTGCTGAAGGTTCTTCAGCTTCTTTCAAAGTGACTTCTGCAGTTACAGCTTTTACATGCGGTTCCTTTTCTACAATTTCTTCTTCTACATCCTTTTCTACAGGAACTTCTGCCACAGGCTCTTCTGCTGTCGTGATTAGCTGTTCTTTCTCAAGTTCCTCAACGACATCTTCCCTATCAACAACTTCTGGTATTAGCAGAGCTTCGAGTTTAGGCGAGACCGCTACTTGTAACGGTTCTTCTGCGGCCAGTGTTTCCACGCCACGTGATTCTGGTTCTTCCTTTGGCAAAGCCAGTTCAACAGGTTCGAGTGGTTCTTCATCAGCTGCTTCAAGTTCCTTCTCCTCAAATGGAGCCTCCTCTGCAACCTTCGCAGCTTCTTTTGGAGTAATTTCCTCGGCCAATACTACCGATTCAACAGCTTCCAGTTCTGGTGATTCTGGTGCTGCAGGTTCTTGGGCTTCTTTCAAAGTGACTTCTGCAGTAACAGCTTCTACCTGTGGTTCCTTTTCTACAATTTCCTCTTCTACACCCTTTTCTACAGGAACTTCTGCCACAGGCTCTTCTGGTGTCATGATTAGCTGTTCTTTCTCAAGATCCTCAACGACATCTTCCCTATCAACAGCTTCTGGTATCAGCAGAGCTTCGAGTTTAGGCGAGACCGCTACTTGTAACGGCTCTTCTGCGGCCAGTGTTTCCACCTCACGTGATTCTGGTTCTTCCTTTGGCAACGCCAGTTCAACAGGTTCGAGGGGTTCTTCCTCAGCTGCTTCAAGTTCTCGTGTCAAAATTGCCAAATCCTGCGTCGGCTCTTGAGTAGCAATTTCTTCAATTATTTCGACGGATTTTTGCTCAATTTCGTTCTCTTCAAATGGAGCCTCCTCTGCAAGCGTTGCAGCAGCTTCTGTAGGGGTAATTTCCTCGGCTAATACTTCCGATTCAACAGCTTCCAGTTCTGGTGATTCTGGTGCTGCAGGTTCTTCAGCTTCTTTCAAAGTGACTTCTGCAGTTACAGCTTCTACCTGCGGTTCCTTTTCTACAATTTCTTCTTCTACATCCTTTTCTACAGGAACTTCTGCCACAGGCTCTTCTGGTGTCATGATTGGCTGTTCTTTCTCAAGATCCTCAACCACATCTTCCCTATCAACAGCTTCAGGTATTAGCAGAGCTTCGAGTTTAGGCGAGACCGCTACTTGTAACGGTTCTTCTGCGGCCAGTGTTTCCACCTCACGTGATTCTGGTTCTTCCTTTGACAACGCCAGTTCAACAGGTTCGAGTGGTTCTTCCTCAGCAGCTTCAAGTTCCTTCTCCTCAAATGGAGCCTCCTCTGCAACCTTTGCAGGTTCTGTAGGGGTAATTTCCTCGGCTAATACTTCCGATTCAACAGCTTCGTGTTCTGGTGATTCTGGTGCTGCAGGTTCTTCAACTTCTTTCAAAGTGACTTCTGCAGTTACAGCTTCTACCTGCGGTTCCTCCTCTACAATTTCTTGTTCTACCAGTTCTTCTACAGGAACTTCTGCCACAGGCTCTTCTCGTGTCGCGATTAGCTGTTCTTTCTCGAGTTCCTCAACCACATCTTCCCTATCAACAACTTCTGGTATCAGCAGAGCTTCGAGTTTAGGCGAGACCGCTACTTGTAACGGTTCTTCTGCGGCCAGTGTTTCCACCTCACGTGATTCTGGTTCTTCCTTTGGCAACGCCAGTTCAACAGGTTCGAGGGGTTCTTCCTCAGCTGCTTCAAGTTCTCGTGTCAAAATTGCCAAATCCTGCGTCGGCTCTTGAGTAGCAATTTCTTCAATTATTTCGACGGATTTTTGCTCAATTTCCTTCTCTTCAAACGAAGCCTCCTCTGCAAGCGTTGCAGCTTCTGCAGGGGTAATTTCCTCGGCTAATACTTCCGATTCAACAGCTTCCAGTTCTGATGATTCTGGTGCTGAAGGTTCTTCAGCTTCTTTCAAAGTGACATCTGCAGTTACAGCTTCTACCTGCGGTTCCTCTTCTACAATTTCTTGTTCTACCAGTTCCTCTACAGGAACTTCTGCCACAGGCTCTTCTGCTGTCGCGATTAGCTGTTCTTTCTCGAGTTCCTCAACCACATCTTCCCTATCAACAACTTCTGGTATCAGCAGAGCTTCGAGTTTAGGCGATACCGCTACTTGTAACGGTTCTTCTGCAGCCTCCTCTGCAACCTTTGCAGCTTCTGTAGGGGTGATTTCCTCGGCTAATACTTCCGATTCAACGGCTTCCAGTTCTGGTGATGCTGGTGCTGCAGGTTCTTCAGCTTCTTTCAAAGTAACTTCTGCAGTTACAGATTCTACCTGCGGTTCCTCTTTCACAGTTTCTTCTTCTACTTCTTTTTCTACAGGCACTTCTGCCACAGGCTCTTCTGCTGTCGTGATTAGCTTTTCTTTCTGGAGTTCTTCAACGACATCGGATGGCTCCTCTTCCCTAACCAGAACTTCTGGTATTAACAGAGCTTCGAGTTTAGGCGAGACCGCTACTTGTAATGGCTCTTTCTCTACTCGTGCAGAATGGTGGGGCTGTATTATCGTAGTTCCGTCGGAAAGTGTAGAAGAAACGCTGAAAATCAGTCTAGAATCAAAGGCTGAAGAAAGGCTTTCGGAGTAAACATCAAACAATTCGCTGTATTCCGCTCTGTCCTCAACCTCATGATCTAATTCTCTTTCCGTCTTCATCACTATTGCAGTTTCTGTTGTTACAACACGCTCTTCTCTCTCGGCTTCTTCGATGACCTCGCCTGGTTCTGCTTCTCCGTCCACAACTTCCGTTATTAGTAAAGGTTCTGCCTCTTTTTCTACGGGAACTTCTGCCACACGCTCTTCTGCTGTCGCGATAAGCTGTTCTTTCTCAAGTTCCTCAACGACATCTTCCCTATCAACAGCTTCTGGTATCAGCAGAGCTTCGAGTTTAGGCGAGACCGCTACTTGTAACGGTTCTTCTGCGGCCAGTGTTTCCACCTCACGTGATTCTGGTTCTTCCTTTGGCAACGCCAGTTCAACAGGTTCGAATGGTTCTTCCTCAGCTGCTTCAAGTTCTTGCGTCAAAATCGCCAAATCCTCCGACGGCTCTTCCGTAGCAATTTCTTCAATTATTTCGACGGATTTTTGCTCAATTTCCTTCTTTTCAAATGGAGCCTCCTCTGCAAGCGTTGCGGCAGCTTCTGTAGGGGTAATTTCCTCGGCTAATACTTCTGATTCAACAGCTTCCAGTTCTGGTGATTCTGGTGCTGCAGGTTCTTCAGCTTCTTTCAAAGTGACTTCTGCAGTTACAGCTTCTACCTGCCGTTCCTTTTCTACAATTTCTTCTTCTACATCCTTTTCTACAGGAACTTCTGCCACAGGCTCTTCTGGTGTCGTGATTAGCTGTTCTTTCTCAAGTTCCTCACCGACATCTTCCCTATCAACAACTTCTGGTATTAGCAGAGCTTCGAGTTTAGGCGAGACCACTACTTGTAACGGTTCTTCTGCGTCCAGTGTTTCCACGTCACGTGATTCTGGTTCTTTTTTTGGCAAAGCCAGTTCAACAGGTTCGAGTGGTTCTTCATCAGCTGCTTCAAGTTCCTTCTCCTCAAATGGAGCCTCCTTTGCAACCTTTGCAGCTTCTTTTGGAGTAATTTCCTCGGCCAATACTACCGATTCAACAGCTTCCAGTTCTGCTGATTCTGGTGCTGCAGGTTCTTGGGCTTCTTTCAAAGTGACTTCTGCAGTTACAGCTTCTACCTGCGGTTCCTTTTCTACAATTTCTTCTTCTACATCCTTTTCTACAGGAACTTCTGCCACAGGATCTTCTGGTGTCATGATTAGCTGTTCTTTCTCAAGATCCTCAACGACATCTTCCCTATCAACAACTTCTGGTATTAGCAGAGCTTTGAGTTTAGGCGAGACCGCTACTTGTAACGGTTCTTCTGCGTCCAGTGTTTCCACGTCACGTGATTCTGGTTCTTCCTTTGGCAAAGCCAGTTCAACAGGTTCGAGTGGTTCTTCATCAGCTGCTTCAAGTTCCTTCTCCTCAAATGGAGCCTCCTCTGCAACCTTTGCAGCTTCTTTTGGAGTAATTTCCTCGGCCAATACTACCGATTCAACAGCTTCCAGTTCTGGTGATTCTGGTGCTGCAGGTTCTTCAGCTTCTTTCAAAGTGACTTCTGCAGTTACAGCTTCTACCTGCCGTTCCTTTTCTACAATTTCTTCTTCTACATCCTTTTCTACAGGAACTTCTGCCACAGGATCTTCTGGTGTCGTGATTAGCTGTTCTTTCTCAAGATCCTCAACGACATCTTCCCTATCAACAGCTTCTGGTATCAGCAGAGCTTCGAGTTTAGGCGAGACCGCTACTTGTAACGGTTCTTCTGCGGCCAGTGTTTCCACCTCACGTGATTCTGGTTCTTCCTTTGGCAACGCCAGTTCAACAGGTTCGAGTGGTTCTTCCTCAGCTGCTTCAAGTTCTTGCGTCAAAATCGCCAAATCCTCCGACGGCTCTTCCGTAGCAATTTCTTCAATTATTTCGACGGATTTTTGCTCAATTTCCTTCTCTTCAAATGGAGCCTCCTCTGCAAGCGTTGCAGCAGCTTGTGTAGGGGTAATTTCCTCGGCTAATACTTCGGATTCAACAGCTTCCAGTTCTGGTGATTCTGGTGCTGCAGGTTCTTCAGCTTCTTTTAAAGTGACTTCTGCAGTGACAGCTGCTACCTGCGGTTCCTTTTCTACAATTTCTTCTTCTACATCCTTTTCTACAGGAACTTCTGCCACAGGCTCTTCTGGTTTCATGATTAGCTGTTCTTTCTCAAGATCCTCAACCACATCTTCCCTATCAACAGCTTCAGGTATTAGCAGAGCTTCGAGTTTAGGCGAGACCGCTACTTGTAACGGTTCTTCTGCGGCCAGTGTTTCCACCTCACTTGATTCTGGTTCTTCCTTTGACAACGCCAGTTCAACAGGTTCGAGTGGTTCTTCCTCAGCTGCTTCAAGTTCCTTCTCCTCAAATGGAGCCTCCTCTGCAACCTTTGCAGGTTCTGTAGGGGTAATTTCCTCGGCTAATACTTCCGATTCAACAGCTTCCTGTTCTGGTGATTCTGGTGCTGCAGATTCTTCAACTTCTTTCAAAGTGACTTCTGCAGTTACAGCTTCTACCTGCGGTTCCTCCTCTACAAATTCTTCTTCTAACTCTTTTTCTACAGGCACTTCTACCACAGGCTCTTCTGGTGTCGCGATTAGCTGTTCTTTCTCGAGTTCCTCAACCACATCTTCCCTATCAACAACTTCTGGTATCAGCAGAGCTTCGAGTTTAGGCGAGACCGCTACTTGTAACGGTTCTTCTGCGGCCAGTGTTTCCACCTCACGTGATTCTGGTTCTTCCTTTGGCAACGCCAGTTCAACAGGTTCGAGGGGTTCTTCCTCAGCTGCTTCAAGTTCTCGTGTCAAAATTGCCAAATCCTGCGTCGGCTCTTGAGTAGCAATTTCTTCAATTATTTCGACGGATTTTTGCTCAATTTCCTTCTCTTCAAACGAAGCCTCCTCTGCAAGCGTTGCAGCTTCTGCAGGGGTAATTTCCTCGGCTAATACTTCCGATTCAACAGCTTCCAGTTCTGATGATTCTGGTGCTGAAAGTTCTTCAGCTTCTTTCAAAGTGACTTCTGCAGTTACAGCTTCTACCTGCGGTTCCTCTTCTACAATTTCTTGTTCTACCAGTTCCTCTACAGGAACTTCTGCCACAGGCTCTTCTGGTGTCGCGATTAGCTGTTCTTTCTCGAGTTCCTCAACCACATCTTCCCTATCAACAACTTCTGGTATCAGCAGAGCTTCGAGTTTAGGCGATACCGCTACTTGTAACGGTTCTTCTGCAGCCTCCTCTGCAACCTTTGCAGCTTCTGTAGGGGTGATTTCCTCGGCTAATACTTCCGATTCAACAGCTTCCAGTTCTGGTGATGCTGGTGCTGCAGGTTCTTCAGCTTCTTTCAAAGTAACTTCTGCAGTTACAGATTCTACCTGCGGTTCCTCTTTCACAGTTTCTTCTTCTACTTCTTTTTCTACAGGCACTTCTGCCACAGGCTCTTCTGCTGTCGTGATTAGCTTTTCTTTCTGGAGTTCTTCAACGACATCGGATGGCTCCTCTTCCCTAACCAGAACTTCTGGTATTAACAGAGCTTCGAGTTTAGGCGAGACCGCTACTTGTAATGGCTCTTTCTCTACTCGTGCAGAATGGTGGGGCTGTATTATCGTAGTTCCGTCGGAAAGTGTAGAAGAAACGCTGAAAATCAGTCTAGAATCAAAGGCTGAAGAAAGGCTTTCGGAGTAAACATCAAACAATTCGCTGTATTCCGCTCTGTCCTCAACCTCATGATCTAATTCTCTTTCCGTCTTCATCACTATTGCAGTTTCTGCTGTTACAACATGCTCTTCTCTCTCGGCTTCTTCGATGACCTCGCCTGGTTCTGCTTCTCCGTCCACAACTTCCGTTATTAGTAAAGGTTCTGCCTCTTTTTCTACGGGAACTTCTGCCACACGCTCTTCTGCTGTCGCGATTAGCTGTTCTTTCTCAAGTTCCTCAACGACATCTTCCCTCTCAACAACTTCTGGTATCAGCAGAGCTTTGAGTTTAGGCGAGACCGCTACTTGTAACGGTTCTTCTGCGGCCAGTGTTTCCACCTCACGTGATTCTGGTTCTTCCTTTGGCAACGCCAGTTCAACAGGTTCGAGTGGTTCTTCCTCAGCTGCTTCAAGTTCTTGCGTCAAAATCGCCAAATCCTCCGACGGCTCTTCCGTAGCAATTTCTTCAATTATTTCGACGGATTTTTGCTCAATTTCCTTCTCTTCAAATGGAGCCTCCTCTGCAAGCGTTGCAGCAGCTTCTGTAGGGGTAATTTCCTCGGCTAATACTTCCGATTCAACAGCTTCCAGTTCTGGTGATTCTGGTGCTGCAGGTTCTTGGGCTTCTTTCAAAGTGACTTCTGCAGTTACAGCTTCTACCTGCCGTTCCTTTTCTACAATTTCTTCTTCTACATCCTTTTCTACAGGAACTTCTGCCACAGGATCTTCTGGTGTCGTGATTAGCTGTTCTTTCTCAAGTTCCTCAACGACATCTTCCCTATCAACAACTTCTGGTATTAGCAGAGCTTCGAGTTTAGGCGAGACCGCTACTTGTAACGGTTCTTCTGCGTCCAGTGTTTCCACGTCACGTGATTCTGGTTCTTCCTTTGGCAAAGCCAGTTCAACAGGTTCGAGTGGTTCTTCATCAGCTGCTTCAAGTTCCTTCTCCTCAAATGGAGCCTCCTCTGCAACCTTTGCAGCTTCTTTTGGAGTAATTTCCTCGGCCAATACTACCGATTCAACAGCTTCCAGTTCTGGTGATTCTGGTGCTGCAGGTTCTTGGGCTTCTTTCAAAGTGACTTCTGCAGTAACAGCTTCTACCTGCCGTTCCTTTTTTACAATTTCTTCTTCTACATCCTTTTCTACAGGAACTTCTGCCACAGGCTCTTCTGGTGTCATGATTAGCTGTTCTTTCTTAAGATCCTCAACCACATCTTCCCTATCAACAGCTTCAGGTATTAGCAGAGCTTCGAGTTTAGGCGAGACCGCTACTTGTAACGGTTCTTCTGCGGCCAGTGTTTCCACCTCACGTGATTCTGGTTCTTCCTTTGGCAACGCCAGTTCAACAGGTTCGAGTGGTTCTTCCTCAGCTGCTTCAAGTTCCTTCTCCTCAAATGGAGCCTCCTCTGCAACCTTTGCAGGTTCTGTAGGGGTAATTTCCTCGGCCAATACTTCCGATTCAACAGCTTCCTGTTCTGGTGATTCTGGTGCTGCAGGTTCTTCAACTTCTTTCAAAGTGACTTCTGCAGCTACAGCTTCTACCTGTGGTTCCTCTTCTACAATTTCTTGTTCTACCAGTTCCTCTACAGGAACTTCTGCCACAGGCTCTTCTGCTGTCGCGATTAGCTGTTCTTTCTCGAGTTCCTCAACCACATCTTCCCTATCAACAACTTCTGGTATCAGCAGAGCTTCGAGTTTAGGCGAGACCGCTACTTGTAATGGCTCTTTCTCTACTCGTGCAGAATGGTGGGGCTGTATTATCGTAGTTCCGTCGGAAAGTGTAGAAGAAACGCTGAAAATCAGTCTAGAATCAAAGGCTGAAGAAAGGCTTTCGGAGTAAACATCAAACAATTCGCTGTATTCCGCTCTGTCCTCAACCTCATGATCTAATTCTCTTTCCGTCTTCATCACTATTGCAGTTTCTGCTGTTACAACACGCTCTTCTCTCTCGGCTTCTTCGATGACCTCGCCTGGTTCTGCTTCTCCGTCCACAACTTCCGTTATTAGTGAAGGTTCTGCCTCTTTTTCTACGGGAACTTCTGCCACACGCTCTTCTGCTGTCGCGATAAGCTGTTCTTTCTCAAGTTCCTCAACGACATCTTCCCTATCAACAGCTTCTGGTATCAGCAGAGCTTCGAGTTTAGGCGAGACCGCTACTTGTAACGGTTCTTCTGCGGCCAGTGTTTCCACCTCACGTGATTCTGGTTCTTCCTTTGGCAACGCCAGTTCAACAGGTTCGAGTGGTTCTTCCTCAGCTGCTTCAAGTTCTTGCGTCAAAATCGCCAAATCCTCCGACGGCTCTTCCGTAGCAATTTCTTCAATTATTTCGACGGATTTTTGCTCAATTTCCATCTCTTCAAATGCAGCCTCCTCTGCAAGCGTTGCAGCAGCTTCTGTAGGGGTAATTTCCTCGGCTAATACTTCCGATTCAACAGCTTCCAGTTCTGGTGATTCTGGTGCTGCAGGTTCTTCAGCTTCTTTCAAAGTGACTTCTGCAGTTACAGCTTCTACCTGCCGTTCCTTTTCTATAATTTCTTCTTCTACATCCTTTTCTACAGGAACTTCTGCCACAGGCTCTTCTGGTGTCGTGATTAGCTGTTCTTTCTCAAGTTCCTCAACGACATCTTCCCTATCAACAACTTCTGGTATTAGCAGAGCTTCGAGTTTAGGCGAGACCGCTACTTGTAACGGTTCTTCTGCGTCCAGTGTTTCCACGTCACGTGATTCTGGTTCTTCCTTTGGCAAAGCCAGTTCAACAGGTTCGAGTGGTTCTTCATCAGCTGCTTCAAGTTCCTTCTCCTCAAATGGAGCCTCCTCTGCAACCTTTGCAGCTTCTTTTGGAGTAATTTCCTCGGCCAATACTACCGATTCAACAGCTTCCAGTTCTGGTGATTCTGGTGCTGCATGTTCTTCAGCTTCTTTCAAAGTGACTTCTGCAGTTACAGCTTCTACCTGCCGTTCCTTTTCTACAATTTCTTCTTCTACATCCTTTTCTACAGGAACTTCTGCCACAGGCTCTTCTGGTGTCGTGATTAGCTGTTCTTTCTCAAGTTCCTCAACGACATCTTCCCTATCAACAACTTCTGGTATTAGCAGAGCTTCGAGTTTAGGCGAGACCGCTACTTGTAACGGTTCTTCTGCGTCCAGTGTTTCCACATCACGTGATTCTGGTTCTTCCTTTGGCAAAGCCAGTTCAACAGGTTCGAGTGGTTCTTCATCAGCTGCTTCAAGTTCCTTCTCCTCAAATGGAGCCTCCTCTGCAACCTTCCCAGCTTCTTTTGGAGTAATTTCCTCGGCCAATACTACCGATTCAACAGCTTCCAGTTCTGGTGATTCTGGTGCTGCAGGTTCTTGGGCTTCTTTCAAAGTGACTTCTGCAGTTACAGCTTCTACCTGCGGTTCCTGTTCTACAATTTCCTCCTCTACACCCTTTTCTACAGGAACTTCTGCCACAGGCTCTTCTGGTGTCATGATTAGCTGTTCTTTCTCTAGATCCTCAACGACATCTTCCCTATTAACAGCTTCTGGTATCAGCAGAGCTTCGAGTTTAGGCGAGACCGCTACTTGTAACGGTTCTTCTGCGGCCAGTGTTTCCACCTCACGTGATTCTGGTTCTTCCTTTGGCAACGCCAGTTCAACAGGTTCGAGTGGTTCTTCCTCAGCTGCTTCAAGTTCTTGCGTCAAAATCGCCAAATCCTCCGACGGCTCTTCCGTAGCAATTTTTTCAATTATTTCGACGGATTTTTGCTCAATTTCCTTCTCTTCAAATGGAGCCTCCTCTGCAAGCGTTGCAGCAGCTTGTGTAGGGGTAATTTCCTCGGCTAAAACTTCGGATTCAACAGCTTCCAGTTCTGGTGATTCTGGTGCTGCAGGTTCTTCAGCTTCTTTCAAAGTGACTTCTGCAGTGACAGCTTCTACCTGCGGTTCCCTTTCTACAATTTCTTCTTCTACATCCTTTTCTACAGGAACTTCTGCCACAGGCTCTTCTGGTGTCATGATTAGCTGTTCTTTCTCTAGATCCTCAACGACATCTTCCCTATCAACAGCTTCTGGTATCAGCAGAGCTTCGAGTTTAGGCGAGACCGCTACTTGTAACGGTTCTTCTGCGGCCAGTGTTTCCACCTCACTTGATTCTGGTTCTTCCTTTGGCAACGCCAGTTCAACAGGTTCGAGTGGTTCTTCCTCAGCTGCTTCAAGTTCTTGCGTCAAAATCGCCAAATCCTCCGACGGCTCTTCCGTAGCAATTTCTTCAATTATTTCGACGGATTTTTGCTCAATTTCCTTCTCCTCAAATGGAGCCTCCTCTGCAACCTTTGCAGGTTCTGTAGGGGTAATTTCCTCGGCTAATACTTCCGATTCAACAGCTTCCTGTTCTGGTGCTGCAGATTCTTCAACTTCTTTCAAAGTGACTTCTGCAGTTACAGCTTCTACCTGCGGTTCCTCCTCTACAAATTCTTCTTCTAACTCATTTTCTACAGGCACTTCTGCCACAGGCTCTTCTCGTGTCGCGATTAGCTGTTCTTTCTCGAGTTCCTCAACCACATCTTCCCTATCAACAACTTCTGGTATCAGCAGAGCTTCGAGTTTAGGCGAGACCGCTACTTGTAACGGTTCTTCTGCGGCCAGTGTTTCCACCTCACGTGATTGTGGTTCTTCCTTTGGCAACGCCAGTTCAACAGGTTCGAGGGGTTCTTCCTCAGCTGCTTCAAGTTCTCGTGTCAAAATTGCCAAATCCTGCGTCGGCTCTTGAGTAGCAATTTCTTCAATTATTTCGACGGATTTTTGCTCAATTTCCTTCTCTTCAAACGAAGCCTCCTCTGCAAGCGTTGCAGCTTCTGCAGGGGTAATTTCCTCGGCTAATACTTCCGATTCAACAGCTTCCAGTTCTGATGATTCTGGTGCTGAAGGTTCTTCAGCTTCTTTCAAAGTGACATCTGCAGTTACAGATTCTACCTGCGGTTCCTCTTCTACAATTTCTTGTTCTACCAGTTCCTCTACAGGAACTTCTGCCACAGGCTCTTCTGCTGTCGCGATTAGCTGTTCTTTCTCGAGTTCCTCAACCACATCTTCCCTATCAACAACTTCTGGTATCAGCAGAGCTTCGAGTTTAGGCGATACCGCTACTTGTAACGGTTCTTCTGCAGCCTCCTCTGCAACCTTTGCAGCTTCTGTAGGGGTGATTTCCTCGGCTAATACTTCCGATTCAACAGCTTCCAGTTCTGGTGATGCTGGTGCTGCAGATTCTTCAGCTTCTTTCAAAGTAACTTCTGCAGTTACAGATTCTACCTGCGGTTCCTCTTTCACAGTTTCTTCTTCTACTTCTTTTTCTACAGGCACTTCTGCCACAGGCTCTTCTGCTGTCGTGATTAGCTTTTCTTTCTGGAGTTCTTCAACGACATCGGATGGCTCCTCTTCCCTAACCAGAACTTCTGGTATTAACAGAGCTTCGAGTTTAGGCGAGACCGCTACTTGTAATGGCTCTTTCTCTACTCGTGCAGAATGGTGGGGCTGTATTATCGTAGTTCCGTCGGAAAGTGTAGAAGAAACGCTGAAAATCAGTCTAGAATCAAAGGCTGAAGAAAGGCTTTCGGAGTAAACATCAAACAATTCGCTGTATTCCGCTCTGTCCTCAACCTCATGATCTAATTCTCTTTCCGTCTTCATCACTATTGCAGTTTCTGTTGTTACAACACGCTCTTCTCTCTCGGCTTCTTCGATGACCTCGCCTGGTTCTGCTTCTCCGTCCACAACTTCCGTTATTAGTAAAGGTTCTGCCTCTTTTTCTACGGGAACTTCTGCCACACGCTCTTCTGCTGTCGCGATAAGCTGTTCTTTCTCAAGTTCCTCAACGACATCTTCCCTATCAACAGCTTCTGGTATCAGCAGAGCTTCGAGTTTAGGCGAGACCGCTACTTGTAACGGTTCTTCTGCGGCCAGTGTTTCCACCTCACGTGATTCTGGTTCTTCCTTTGGCAACGCCAGTTCAACAGGTTCGAATGGTTCTTCCTCAGCTGCTTCAAGTTCTTGCGTCAAAATCGCCAAATCCTCCGACGGCTCTTCCGTAGCAATTTCTTCAATTATTTCGACGGATTTTTGCTCAATTTCCTTCTTTTCAAATGGAGCCTCCTCTGCAAGCGTTGCGGCAGCTTCTGTAGGGGTAATTTCCTCGGCTAATACTTCTGATTCAACAGCTTCCAGTTCTGGTGATTCTGGTGCTGCAGGTTCTTCAGCTTCTTTCAAAGTGACTTCTGCAGTTACAGCTTCTACCTGCCGTTCCTTTTCTACAATTTCTTCTTCTACATCCTTTTCTACAGGAACTTCTGCCACAGGCTCTTCTGGTGTCGTGATTAGCTGTTCTTTCTCAAGTTCCTCACCGACATCTTCCCTATCAACAACTTCTGGTATTAGCAGAGCTTCGAGTTTAGGCGAGACCGCTACTTGTAACGGTTCTTCTGCGTCCAGTGTTTCCACGTCACGTGATTCTGGTTCTTTTTTTGGCAAAGCCAGTTCAACAGGTTCGAGTGGTTCTTCATCAGCTGCTTCAAGTTCCTTCTCCTCAAATGGAGCCTCCTTTGCAACCTTTGCAGCTTCTTTTGGAGTAATTTCCTCGGCCAATACTACCGATTCAACAGCTTCCAGTTCTGCTGATTCTGGTGCTGCAGGTTCTTGGGCTTCTTTCAAAGTGACTTCTGCAGTTACAGCTTCTACCTGCGGTTCCTTTTCTACAATTTCTTCTTCTACATCCTTTTCTACAGGAACTTCTGCCACAGGATCTTCTGGTGTCGTGATTAGCTGTTCTTTCTCAAGATCCTCAACGACATCTTCCCTATCAACAACTTCTGGTATTAGCAGAGCTTCGAGTTTAGGCGAGACCGCTACTTGTAACAGTTCTTCTGCGTCCAGTGTTTCCACGTCACGTGATTCTGGTTCTTCCTTTGGCAAAGCCAGTTCAACAGGTTCGAGTGGTTCTTCATCAGCTGCTTCAAGTTCCTTCTCCTCAAATGGAGCCTCCTCTGCAACCTTTGCAGCTTCTTTTGGAGTAATTTCCTCGGCCAATACTACCGATTCAACAGCTTCCAGTTCTGGTGATTCTGGTGCTGCAGGTTCTTCAGCTTCTTTCAAAGTGACTTCTGCAGTTACAGCTTCTACCTGCCGTTCCTTTTCTACAATTTCTTCTTCTACATCCTTTTCTACAGGAACTTCTGCCACAGGATCTTCTGGTGTCGTGATTAGCTGTTCTTTCTCAAGTTCCTCAACGACATCTTCCCTATCAACAACTTCTGGTATTAGCAGAGCTTCGAGTTTAGGCGAGACCGCTACTTGTAACGGTTCTTCTGCGTCCAGTGTTTCCACGTCACGTGATTCTGGTTCTTCCTTTGGCAAAGCCAGTTCAACAGGTTCGAGTGGTTCTTCATCAGCTGCTTCAAGTTCCTTCTCCTCAAATGGAGCCTCCTCTGCAACCTTTGCAGCTTCTTTTGGAGTAATTTCCTCGGCCAATACTACCGATTCAACAGCTTCCAGTTCTGGTGATTCTGGTGCTGCAGGTTCTTGGGCTTCTTTCAAAGTGACTTCTGCAGTAACAGCTTCTACCTGCCGTTCCTTTTCTACAATTTCTTCTTCTACATCCTTTTCTACAGGAACTTCTGCCACAGGCTCTTCTGGTGTCATGATTAGCTGTTCTTTCTTAAGATCCTCAACCACATCTTCCCTATCAACAGCTTCAGGTATTAGCAGAGCTTCGAGTTTAGGCGAGACCGCTACTTGTAACGGTTCTTCTGCGGCCAGTGTTTCCACCTCACGTGATTCTGGTTCTTCCTTTGGCAACGCCAGTTCAACAGGTTCGAGTGGTTCTTCCTCAGCTGCTTCAAGTTCCTTCTCCTCAAATGGAGCCTCCTCTGCAACCTTTGCAGGTTCTGTAGGGGTAATTTCCTCGGCCAATACTTCCGATTCAACAGCTTCCTGTTCTGGTGATTCTGGTGCTGCAGGTTCTTCAACTTCTTTCAAAGTGACTTCTGCAGCTACAGCTTCTACCTGTGGTTCCTCTTCTACAATTTCTTGTTCTACCAGTTCCTCTACAGGAACTTCTGCCACAGGCTCTTCTGCTGTCGCGATTAGCTGTTCTTTGTCGAGTACCTCAACCACATCTTCCCTATCAACAACTTCTGGTATCAGCAGAGCTTCGAGTTTAGGCGATACCGCTACTTGTAACGGTTCTTCTGCAGCCTCCTCTGCAACCTTTGCAGCTTCTGTAGGGGTGATTTCCTCGGCTAATACTTCCGATTCAACAGCTTCCAGTTCTGGTGATGCTGGTGCTGCAGGTTCTTCAGCTTCTTTCAAAGTAACTTCTGCAGTTACAGATTCTACCTGCGGTTCCTCTTTCACAGTTTCTTCTTCTACTTCTTTTTCTACAGGCACTTCTGCCACAGGCTCTTCTGCTGTCGTGATTAGCTTTTCTTTCTGGAGTTCTTCAACGACATCGGATGGCTCGTCTTCCCTAACCAGAACTTCTGGTATTAACAGAGCTTCGAGTTTAGGCGAGACCGCTACTTGTAATGGCTCTTTCTCTACTCGTGCAGAATGGTGGGGCTGTATTATCGTAGTTCCGTCGGAAAGTGTAGAAGAAACGCTGAAAATCAGTCTAGAATCAAAGGCTGAAGAAAGGCTTTCGGAGTAAACATCAAACAATTCGCTGTATTCCGCTCTGTCCTCAACCTCATGATCTAATTCTCTTTCCGTCTTCATCACTATTGCAGTTTCTGCTGTTACAACACGCTCTTCTCTCTCGGCTTCTTCGATGACCTCGCCTGGTTCTGCTTCTCCGTCCACAACTTCCGTTATTAGTAAAGGTTCTGCCTCTTTTTCTACGGGAACTTCTGCCACACGCTCTTCTGCTGTCGCGATAAGCTGTTCTTTCTCAAGTTCCTCAACGACATCTTCCCTATCAACAGCTTCTGGTATCAGCAGAGCTTCGAGTTTAGGCGAGACCGCTACTTGTAACGGTTCTTCTGCGGCCAGTGTTTCCACCTCACGTGATTCTGGTTCTTCCTTTGGCAACGCCAGTTCAACAGGTTCGAGTGGTTCTTCCTCAGATGCTTCAAGTTCATGCGTCAAAATCGCCAAATCCTCCGACGGCTCTTCCGTAGCAATTTCTTCAATTATTTCGACGGATTTTTGCTCAATTTCCTTCTCTTCAAATGGAGCCTCCTCTGCAAGCGTTGCAGCAGCTTCTGTAGGGGTAATTTCCTCGGCTAATACTTCCGATTCAACAGCTTCCAGTTCTGGTGATTCTGGTGCTGCAGGTTCTTCAGCTTCTTTCAAAGTGACTTCTGCAGTTACAGCTTCTACCTGCCGTTCCTTTTCTATAATTTCTTCTTCTACATCCTTTTCTACAGGAACTTCTGCCACAGGCTCTTCTGGTGTCGTGATTAGCTGTTCTTTCTCAAGTTCCTCAACGACATCTTCCCTATCAACAACTTCTGGTATTAGCAGAGCTTCGAGTTTAGGCGAGACCGCTACTTGTAACGGTTCTTCTGCGTCCAGTGTTTCCACGTCACGTGATTCTGGTTCTTCCTTTGGCAAAGCCAGTTCAACAGGTTCGAGTGGTTCTTCATCAGCTGCTTCAAGTTCCTTCTCCTCAAATGGAGCCTCCTCTGCAACCTTTGCAGCTTCTTTTGGAGTAATTTCCTCGGCCAATACTACCGATTCAACAGCTTCCAGTTCTGGTGATTCTGGTGCTGCAGGTTCTTGGGCTTCTTTCAAAGTGACTTCTGCAGTTACAGCTTCTACGTGCGGTTCCTCCTCTACAAATTCTTCTTCTACCTCTTTTTCTACAGGCACTTCTACCACAGGCTCTTCTGGTGTCGCGATTAGCTGTTCTTTCTCGAGTTCCTCAACCACATCTTCCCTATCAACAACTTCTGGTATCAGCAGAGCTTCGAGTTTAGGCGAGACCGCTACTTGTAACGGTTCTTCTGCGGCCAGTGTTTCCACCTCACGTGATTCTGGTTCTTCCTTTGGCAACGCCAGTTCAACAGGTTCGAGTGGTTCTTCCTCAGCTGCTTCAAGTTCTCGTGTCAAAATTGCCAAATCCTGCGTCGGCTCGTGAGTAGCAATTTCTTCAATTATTTGGTCGGATTTTTGCTCAATTTCCTTCTCTTCAAATGGAGCCTCCTCTGCAAGCGTTGCAGCTTCTGCAGGGGTAATTTCCTCGGCTAATACTTCCGATTCAACAGCTTCCAGTTCTGATGATTCTGGTGCTGAAGGTTCTTCAGCTTCTTTCAAAGTGACTTCTGCAGTTACAGCTTTTACATGCGGTTCCTTTTCTACAATTTCTTCTTCTACATCCTTTTCTACAGGAACTTCTGCCACAGGCTCTTCTGCTGTCGTGATTAGCTGTTCTTTCTCAAGTTCCTCAACGACATCTTCCCTATCAACAACTTCTGGTATTAGCAGAGCTTCGAGTTTAGGCGAGACCGCTACTTGTAACGGTTCTTCTGCGGCCAGTGTTTCCACGCCACGTGATTCTGGTTCTTCCTTTGGCAAAGCCAGTTCAACAGGTTCGAGTGGTTCTTCATCAGCTGCTTCAAGTTCCTTCTCCTCAAATGGAGCCTCCTCTGCAACCTTCGCAGCTTCTTTTGGAGTAATTTCCTCGGCCAATACTACCGATTCAACAGCTTCCAGTTCTGGTGATTCTGGTGCTGCAGGTTCTTGGGCTTCTTTCAAAGTGACTTCTGCAGTAACAGCTTCTACCTGTGGTTCCTTTTCTACAATTTCCTCTTCTACACCCTTTTCTACAGGAACTTCTGCCACAGGCTCTTCTGGTGTCATGATTAGCTGTTCTTTCTCAAGATCCTCAACGACATCTTCCCTATCAACAGCTTCTGGTATCAGCAGAGCTTCGAGTTTAGGCGAGACCGCTACTTGTAACGGCTCTTCTGCGGCCAGTGTTTCCACCTCACGTGATTCTGGTTCTTCCTTTGGCAACGCCAGTTCAACAGGTTCGAGGGGTTCTTCCTCAGCTGCTTCAAGTTCTCGTGTCAAAATTGCCAAATCCTGCGTCGGCTCTTGAGTAGCAATTTCTTCAATTATTTCGACGGATTTTTGCTCAATTTCGTTCTCTTCAAATGGAGCCTCCTCTGCAAGCGTTGCAGCAGCTTCTGTAGGGGTAATTTCCTCGGCTAATACTTCCGATTCAACAGCTTCCAGTTCTGGTGATTCTGGTGCTGCAGGTTCTTCAGCTTCTTTCAAAGTGACTTCTGCAGTTACAGCTTCTACCTGCGGTTCCTTTTCTACAATTTCTTCTTCTACATCCTTTTCTACAGGAACTTCTGCCACAGGCTCTTCTGGTGTCATGATTGGCTGTTCTTTCTCAAGATCCTCAACCACATCTTCCCTATCAACAGCTTCAGGTATTAGCAGAGCTTCGAGTTTAGGCGAGACCGCTACTTGTAACGGTTCTTCTGCGGCCAGTGTTTCCACCTCACGTGATTCTGGTTCTTCCTTTGACAACGCCAGTTCAACAGGTTCGAGTGGTTCTTCCTCAGCAGCTTCAAGTTCCTTCTCCTCAAATGGAGCCTCCTCTGCAACCTTTGCAGGTTCTGTAGGGGTAATTTCCTCGGCTAATACTTCCGATTCAACAGCTTCGTGTTCTGGTGATTCTGGTGCTGCAGGTTCTTCTTTCAAAGTGACTTCTGCAGTTACAGCTTCTACCTGCGGTTCCTCCTCTACAATTTCTTGTTCTACCAGTTCTTCTACAGGAACTTCTGCCACAGGCTCTTCTCGTGTCGCGATTAGCTGTTCTTTCTCGAGTTCCTCAACCACATCTTCCCTATCAACAACTTCTGGTATCAGCAGAGCTTCGAGTTTAGGCGAGACCGCTACTTGTAACGGTTCTTCTGCGGCCAGTGTTTCCACCTCACGTGATTCTGGTTCTTCCTTTGGCAACGCCAGTTCAACAGGTTCGAGGGGTTCTTCCTCAGCTGCTTCAAGTTCTCGTGTCAAAATTGCCAAATCCTGCGTCGGCTCTTGAGTAGCAATTTCTTCAATTATTTCGACGGATTTTTGCTCAATT
This sequence comes from Allolobophora icterica, assembly GCA_963556255.1. Classification (NCBI taxonomy): domain Eukaryota; kingdom Metazoa; phylum Annelida; class Clitellata; order Crassiclitellata; family Lumbricidae; genus Allolobophora; species Allolobophora icterica. Next base: position 81,628,938 of record OY744602.1, read on the forward strand.
TCCTTCTCTTCAAACGAAGCCTCCTCTGCAAGCGTTGCAGCTTCTGCAGGGGTAATTTCCTCGGCTAATACTTCCGATTCAACAGCTTCCAGTTCTGATGATTCTGGTGCTGAAGGTTCTTCAGCTTCTTTCAAAGTGACATCTGCAGTTACAGCTTCTACCTGCGGTTCCTCTTCTACAATTTCTTGTTCTACCAGTTCCTCTACAGGAACTTCTGCCACAGGCTCTTCTGCTGTCGCGATTAGCTGTTCTTTCTCGAGTTCCTCAACCACATCTTCCCTATCAACAACTTCTGGTATCAGCAGAGCTTCGAGTTTAGGCGATACCGCTACTTGTAACGGTTCTTCTGCAGCCTCCTCTGCAACCTTTGCAGCTTCTGTAGGGGTGATTTCCTCGGCTAATACTTCCGATTCAACAGCTTCCAGTTCTGGTGATGCTGGTGCTGCAGGTTCTTCAGCTTCTTTCAAAGTAACTTCTGCAGTTACAGATTCTACCTGCGGTTCCTCTTTCACAGTTTCTTCTTCTACTTTTTTTTCTACAGGCACTTCTGCCACAGGCTCTTCTGCTGTCGTGATTAGCTTTTCTTTCTGGAGTTCTTCAACGACATCGGATGGCTCCTCTTCCCTAACCAGAACTTCTGGTATTAACAGAGCTTCGAGTTTAGGCGAGACCGCTACTTGTAATGGCTCTTTCTCTACTCGTGCAGAATGGTGGGGCTGTATTATCGTAGTTCCGTCGGAAAGTGTAGAAGAAACGCTGAAAATCAGTCTAGAATCAAAGGCTGAAGAAAGGCTTTCGGAGTAAACATCAAACAATTCGCTGTATTCCGCTCTGTCCTCAACCTCATGATCTAATTCTCTTTCCGTCTTCATCACTATTGCAGTTTCTGCTGTTACAACACGCTCTTCTCTCTCGGCTTCTTCGATGACCTCGCCTGGTTCTGCTTCTCCGTCCACAACTTCCGTTATTAGTAAAGGTTCTGCCTCTTTTTCTACGGGAACTTCTGCCACACGCTCTTCTGCTGTCGCGATAAGCTGTTCTTTCTCAAGTTCCTCAACGACATCTTCCCTATCAACAGCTTCTGGTATCAGCAGAGCTTCGAGTTTAGGCGAGACCGCTACTTGTAACGGTTCTTCTGCGGCCAGTGTTTCCACCTCACGTGATTCTGGTTCTTCCTTTGGCAACGCCAGTTCAACAGGTTCGAGTGGTTCTTCCTCAGCTGCTTCAAGTTCTTGCGTCAAAATCGCCAAATCCTCCGACGGCTCTTCCGTAGCAATTTCTTCAATTATTTCGACGGATTTTTGCTCAATTTCCTTCTCTTCAAATGGAGCCTCCTCTGCAAGCGTTGCAGCAGCTTCTGTAGGGGTAATTTCCTCGGCTAATACTTCCGATTCAACAGCTTCCAGTTCTGGTGATTCTGGTGCTGCATGTTCTTCAGCTTCTTTCAAAGTGACTTCTGCAGTTACAGCTTCTACCTGCCGTTCCTTTTCTATAATTTCTTCTTCTACATCCTTTTCTACAGGAACTTCTGCCACAGGCTCTTCTGGTGTCGTGATTAGCTGTTCTTTCTCAAGTTCCTCAACGACATCTTCCCTATCAACAACTTCTGGTATTAGCAGAGCTTCGAGTTTAGGCGAGACCGCTACTTGTAACGGTTCTTCTGCGTCCAGTGTTTCCACGTCACGTGATTCTGGTTCTTCCTTTGGCAAAGCCAGTTCAACAGGTTCGAGTGGTTCTTCATCAGCTGCTTCAAGTTCCTTCTCCTCAAATGGAGCCTCCTCTGCAACCTTTGCAGCTTCTTTTGGAGTAATTTCCTCGGCCAATACTACCGATTCAACAGCTTCCAGTTCTGGTGATTCTGGTGCTGCAGTTTCTTGGGCTTCTTTCAAAGTGACTTCTGCAGTTACAGCTTCTACCTGCGGTTCCTTTACTACAATTTCTTCTTCTACATCCTTTTCTACAGCAACTTCTGCCACAGGCTCTTCTGGTGTCATGATTAGCTGTTCTTTCTCAAGATCCTCAACCACATCTTCCCTATCAACAGCTTCAGGTATTAGCAGAGCTTCAAGTTTAGGCGAGACCGCTACTTGTAACGGTTCTTCTGCGGCCAGTGTTTCCACCTCACGTGATTCTGGTTCTTCCTTTGGCAACGCCAGTTCAACAGGTTCGAGTGGTTCTTCCTCAGCTGCTTCAAGTTCCTTCTCCTCAAATGGAGCCTCCTCTGCAACCTTTGCAAGTTCTGTAGGGGTAATTTCCTCGGCCAATACTTCCGATAAAACAGCTTCCAGTTCTGGTGATTCTGGTGCTGCAGGTTCTTCAACTTCTTTCAAAGTGACTTCTGCAGCTACAGCTTCTACGTGCGGTTCCTCCTCTACAAATTCTTCTTCTACCTCTTTTTCTACAGGCACTTCTACCACAGGCTCTTCTGGTGTCGCGATTAGCTGTTCTTTCTCGAGTTCCTCAACCACATCTTCCCTATCAACAACTTCTGGTATCAGCAGAGCTTCGAGTTTAGGCGAGACCGCTACTTGTAACGGTTCTTCTGCGGCCAGTGTTTCCACCTCACGTGATTCTGGTTCTTCCTTTGGCAACGCCAGTTCAACAGGTTCGAGTGGTTCTTCCTCAGCTGCTTCAAGTTCTCGTGTCAAAATTGCCAAATCCTGCGTCGGCTCGTGAGTAGCAATTTCTTCAATTATTTCGTCGGATTTTTGCTCAATTTCCTTCTCTTCAAATGGAGCCTCCTCTGCAAGCGTTGCAGCTTCTGCAGGGGTAATTTCCTCGGCTAATACTTCCGATTCAATAGCTTCCAGTTCTGATGATTCTGGTGCTGAAGGTTCTTCAGCTTCTTTCAAAGTGACTTCTGCAGTTACAGCTTCTACCTGCGGTTCCTCTTCTACAATTTCTTGTTCTACCAGTTCTTCTACAGGAACTTCTGCCACAGGCTCTTCTGGTGTCGCGATTAGCTGTTCTTTCTCGAGTTCCTCAACCACATCTTCCCTATCAACAACTTCTGGTATTAGCAGAGCTTCGAGTTTAGGCGAGACCGCTACTTGTAACGGTTCTTCTGCGTCCAGTGTTTCCACGTCACGTGATTCTGGTTCTTCCTTTGGCAACGCCAGTTCAACAGGTTCGAGTGGTTCTTCGTCAGCTGCTTCAAGTTTTCGTGTCAAAATCGGCAAATCCTGTGTCGGCTCTTGAGTTGCCATTTCTTCAATAATTTCGACGGATTTTTCCTCAATTTCCTTCTCTTCAAATGGAGCCTCCTCTGCAAACGTTGCAGCTTCTGTAGGGGTAATTTCCTCGGCTAATACTTCCGATTCAACAGCTTCCAGTTCTGGTGATTCTGGTGCTGCAGGTTCTTCAGCTTCTTTCAAAGTGACTTCTGCAGTTACAGCTTCTACCTGCGGTTGCTTTTCAACAATTTCTTCTTCTACATCCTTTTCTACAGGAACTTCTGCCACAGGCTCTTCTGCTGTCGTGATTAGCTGTTCTTTCTCAAGTTCCTCAACGACATCTTCCCTATCAACAACTTCTGGTATTAGCAGAGCTTCGAGTTTAGGCGAGACCGCTACTTGTAACGGTTCTTCTGCGTCCAGTGTTTCCACGTCACGTGATTCTGGTTCTTCCTTTGGCAAAGCCAGTTCAACAGGTTCGAGTGGTTCTTCCTCAGCTGCTTCAAGTTCCTTCTCCTCAAATTGAGCCTCCTCTGCAACCTTCGCAGCTTCTTTTGGAGTAATTTCCTCGGCCAATACTACCGATTCAACAGCTTTCAGTTCTGGTGATTCTGGTGCTGCAGGTTCTTGGGCTTCTTTCAAAGTGACTTCTGCAGTGACAGCTTCTACCTGCGGTTCCTTTTCTACAATTTCTTCTTCTACATCCTTTTCTACAGGAACTTCTGCCACAGGCTCTTCTGGTGTCATGATTAGCTGTTCTTTCTCAAGATCCTCAACCACATCTTCCCTATCAACAGCTTCAGGTATTAGCAGAGCTTCGAGTTTAGGCGAGACCGCTACTTGTAACGGTTCTTCTGCGGCCAGTGTTTCCACGTCACGTGATTCTGGTTCTTCCTTTGGCAACGCCAGTTCAACAGGTTCGAGGGGTTCTTCCTCAGCTGCTTCAAGTTCTCGTGTCAAAATCGCCAATTCCTCCGACGGCTCTTCCGTAGCAATTTCTTCAATTATTTCGACGGATTTTTGCTCAATTTCCTTCTCTGCAAATGGAGCCTCCTCTGCAAGCGTTGCAGCTTCTGTAGGGGTAATTTCCTCGGCTAATACTTCCGATTCAACAGCTTCCTGTTCTGGTGATTCTGGTGCTGCAGGTTCTTCAGCTTCTTTCAAAGTGACTTCTGCAGTTACAGTTTCTACCTGCGGTTCCTTTTCTACAATTTCTTCTTCTACATCCTTTTCTACAGGAACTTCTGCCACAGGCTTTTCTGCTGTCGTGATTAGCTGTTCTTTCTCAAGTTCCTCAACGACATCTTCCCTATCAACAACTTCTGGTATTAGCAGAGCTTCGAGTTTAGGCGAGACCGCTACTTGTAACGGTTCTTCTGCGGCCAGTGTTTCCACGTCACGTGATTCTGGTTCTTCCTTTGGCAACGCCAGTTCAACATCAGCTGCTTCAAGTACCTTCTCCTCAAATGAAGCCTCCTCTGCAACCTTCGCAGCTTCTTTTGGAGTAATTTCCTCGGCCAATACTTCCGATTCAACAGCTTCCAGTTCTGGTGATTCTGGCGCTGCAGGTTCTTCAACTTCTTTCAAAGTGACTTCTGCAGTTACAGCTTTTACCTGCGGTTCTTCTTCTACAATTTCTTGTTCTACCAGTTCTTCTACAGGAACTTCTGCCACAGGCTCTTCTGGGGTCGAGATTAGCTGTTCTTTCTCAAGTTCCTCAACCACATCTTCCCTATCAGCAACTTCTGGTATCAGCAGAGCTTCGAGTTTAGGCGAGACCGCTACTTGTAACGGTTCTTCTACAGCCTCCCCTGCAACCTTTGCAGCTTCCGTAGGGGTAATTTCCTCGGCTAGGACTTCCGATTCAACAGCTTCCAGTTCTGGTGATTCTGGTGCTGCAGGTTCTTCAGCTTCTTTTAAAGTGATTTCTGGAGTTACAGTTTCTACCTGCGGTTCCTTTTCTACAATTTCTTCTTCTACATCCATTTCTACAGGAACTTCTGCCACAGGCTCTTCTGCTGTCGTGATTAGCTGTTCTTTCTCCAGTTCCTCAACAACATCTTCCCTATCAACAACCTCTGGTATTAGCAGAGCTTCGAGTTTAGGCGAGACCACTACTTGTAACGGTTCTTCTGCGGCCAGTGTTTCCATCTCACGTGATTCTGGTTCTTCCTTTGGCAACGCCAGTTCAACAGGTTCGAGTGGTTCTTCGTCAGCTGCTTCAAGTTTTCGTGTCAAAATCGGCAAATCCTGTGTCGGCTCTTGAGTTGCCATTTCTTCAATTATTTCGACGGATTTTTCGTCTTGCTCAATTTCCTTCTCCTCAAATGGAGCGTCCTCTGCAACCTTTGCAGCTTCTGTTGGGGTAATTTCTTCCGCTAATACTACCGATTCAACAGCTTCCAGTTCTGGTGATTCTCGTGCTGCAGGTTCTTCAGCTTGTTTCAAAGTGACTTCTGCAGCTACAGCTTCTACCTGCGGTTCCTCTTCTACAATTATTTCTTCTACCTCTTTTTCTACAGGCACTTCTGCCACAGGCTCTTCTTCTGTCGCGATTAGCTGTTCTTTCTGGAGTTCCACAACGACATCTTCCCTATCAACAACTTCCGGTATTAGCAGAGCTTCGAGTTCAGGCGAGACCGCTACTTGTAACGGTTCTTCTGCGGCCAGTGTTTCCACCTCACGTGATTCTGGTTCCTTTGGCAACGCCAGTTCAACAGGTTCGAGTGGTTCTTCGTCAGCTGCTTCAAGTTTTCGTGTCAAAATCGGCAAATCCTGTGTCGGCTCTTGAGTTGCCATTTCTTCAATTATTTCGACGGATTTTTCGTCTTGCTCAATTTCCTTCTCCTCAAATGGAGCGTCCTCTGCAACCTTTGCAGCTTCTGTTGGGGTAATTTCTTCCGCTAATACTACCGATTCAACAGCTTCCAGTTCTGGTGATTCCGGTGCTGAAGGTTCTTCAGCTTCTTTCAAAGTTACTTCTGCAGTTACAGCTTCCACCTGCAGTTTCTCTTCTACAATTTCTTGTTCTACCTGTTCTTGAACAGGAACTTCAGCCAGAGGCTCTTCTCCTGTCGCGATTAGCTGTTCTTTCTCCAGTTCCTCAACCACATCTTCCCTATCAACAACTTCTGGTATTAGCAGAGCTTCGAGTTTAGGCGAGACTGCTACTTGTAACGGTTCTTCTGCGGCCAGTGTTTCCACCTCACATGATTCTGGTTCTTCCTTTGGCAACGCCAGTTCAACTGGTTCGAGGGGTTCTTCCTCAGCTGCTTCAAGTTCTCGTGTCAAAATCGCCAAATCCTGCGTCGGCTCTTGAGTAGCAATTTCTTCAATAATTTCGACATTTTTTTCCTCTTGGTCAATTTCCTTCTGTTCAAATGGAGCCTCCTCTGCAACCGTTGAAGCTTCTGTAGGGGTAATTTCCTGGGCTAATACTTCCGATTCAACAGCTTCCAGTTCTGATGGTTTTATTGGTGCAGGTTCTTCAGCTTCTTTCAAGGTGACTCCTGGAGTTACAGCTTCTACCTGCGGTTCCTCTTCTACAATTTCTTCTTCTACCTGTTTTTCTACAGGCACTTCTGCCACAGGCTCTTCTGCTGTCATGATTAGCTGCTCTTTCTCTAGTTCCTCAACCACATCGGATGGTTTCTCTTCCCTATCTACAACTTCTGGTATTATTAGAACTTTGGGTTTAGGCGAGACCGGTACTTGTAACGGTTCTCCTGTGGCCAGTGTTTCCGCCTCACATGATTCTGGTTCTTCCTTTAACAACGCCAGCTGAAGAGGTTCGACTGGTTCTTCTGGTACTTCTTTTTGAACATCTTCTTCAATTATCTCACTGTGTTCTTTTGGCTGAGGTCGAACAATTCTGTCTTTTTCATAAGCAACTGCGAGTGACTGATCTTTTTGCTTCTTCCCACTTGCTTGCTTTTCATCTTTTTTGAGGATAGACAACAAAAGAAAACAATTAAAAATGAAATTCTGATACATTCATTATTGATTGTAGTTAAGTGGTTGAATACTTTAGAGAAGATGAGTAGGGCAAGCTGAAAGAAAACTTCCACATTAAAATGAAGCAGAAATGAAACATAAATTAGTCTTTCATTGTGTTATGATAATCATGTGATACTGGAGCAAGCCTGATGTATTCATTTAAATTAGTTTTGTTTTTGTACAGCCCTAAAACAAAATATCTTGAGAAATTTCAGACAGATTGGCAAATGTAAATTACCAGTATTTAGGTGATAATGATAGTATCATGTTTGTCGAAAGTAAGTAACAGAGGTTTCAAAGCTTTATTTAAGCAACTTTATGTTAATGTTAGCATCATTCCACACGAAAAAACTGAGACAGATTATACTCAACAGGGATATTGAACGAAAAAAGATTCAAGGTAATTTACGGGAAGTAGCGGCTGCATTCAAAGCGTGCTGCTACTGGCATTGTCAGCGGCACAATCATGCAAAAACACCAGCCTCAAACTGAGTATAAAGTTAAAGGCCAGGCAAGCCATACACCAGCTACCAATTCTTGCCATTCACTGCAATCTGAAAATAGCAATGCTAATCTATAGCGTCATAGAAAATATGTAGCATGACAACAATGGATTTGAAGTTCAAAACCCAGTCTCCAAAGTGCATGAATAAGCCTAAAAGCAAGTCATGCTGCAACAGTTTACAAATTCTACCTTCTGCCTCCTCAGACTCCACCAATCCTTCTGAGGTAAGCAGTACTGCAAAGAAAATCATCATAATACATGAATTTCTCAAGTTTTCAGTCTATTAAAGATTATTAATTTATTCAGATTTTAGAGATAAAGACAGTTGGATGTATATAAATATTTAGTGGACTGTACTATGAAAGAGTAGACTTTTTGTGAGCCAATTAAAATATACAGCTTGGGCGTTCAATTTAACAATTTAAAATTTCTTCATAAGCTATAAGAAAATGAACATCAGTAAAAGCAGTTATAGAAATGTACGAATTTTTCACATTAGTCTTGGATATAGCAGTCCACTGAATATTTACACAGCCAAATTTAAATGTTGTGACTCACCAGACTGTTAGTGGAGATTCTTCTTGGTAGTGTAATCACAAGAAACAGTTGGTCAAAGTACAGTCTTCTGAAAGAGTCCTTTTGTTGGATATCCTAACTACTGTAGTACTTTATAAGAAAAAGTTTAACTTTTACACCTCCAGATACCGACATTGTCTCGATGCATATTTATGTGTGCATTTACAAAAGATCAAAACAAGCACTATTACAATTAAAAATCCATGCCTAAACACCAAAATAGTACATACACACGGAACAAAACCATTTTAAAAATCTAACAAATCCCAAAACATCGCTGCAACTAAGTTGAAGAAACCAATCATTAACACAATTGCTAGTTGTTGTAACCATGATACCAATAACAGTAAAATGTAAACTCGTTGAACTGTAATTCTTAATTCAAAAACAGTGTACATTTAACAGGTTTTTAGTAAAGATTTTCGGAATAAACCATCAGATTAACTGGTAACATCTTTATAAGACATACAGTTCACTAGTATCTGCATTGTCTGACTCAACAATTTCTGTTCTGGAAATAGTCTCCACGTTCTTTGAATTCCAGCAAAGTAATGATAACCAATATGTATGTTTGTGCCTTGGCATGTGAATCTCGACCTCTACAAGGCTGACAGTTTTTCATCAGTTTTGCGGTTAAGCACCTTTGTGGACAACATTTACTGTCGAGCATCTCTGATGAGTCTGTCTTGAAGTGGCGCTATATAAATCTGCAATTACCATTACCATTACAATGCACCTTAATCTGTCTGCCTAAAACGACTTTACATAGAGATTTCTTTATTAGAAAATGCTAACTGAACCAAGTCATAAAAATAACTATGAATGATAAGTAACTTAAGTCAATGTTTTTAAAATTAGTTTAATACTAAGGAGCATTAAATCTGTCAAGATAATTTCTTTTCTCTGAAAACTCATTAGGCTATTTAGACAATAAAGGAAGTCTTCATAATGTCATTATTCCAACATAAACCAACTACCCTGCAAGCAAGGCGACATTCTGAAGTTTCAAACAGACCATAGAGCATTATACTTTAAAGAAATGTCTCACTTACTGGCATCGGTTTCACTTCCTGAAATTAGTTTTTCATCTGAAATAAAAAATAATTTGTACAAGTAGGGGGATATATATGAAACATCCTTATTAAGCCTTGACATAATATAGCCGGCTGGCTGTTGAGCAGTGCCTTTACGACCGGACCTGGTGGCCTGAGAGGTAGTGGGAGACTGGTACTCTCATAGTGGATGAGCATAACTGTGTACTTTTGACTTTCATTCACTGTCCTAATTCCTCAATAAGGATAGTGTATATTTGGAACAAAAACTCAACTATAGTGCAAAAAGTTGCCTACCATTCGTATCTACAATTTGTTTAAACTACCACTTTTAAGAAATTCACATTTTAGTAGCTCTAAATATGGTCAGTGCTACCCAAGAAAAACAATAGCAAAAACTCAAAATATTCAACTGCTCAGGTTACCAAATAAGACAAACCGTGATTTTGAATTTCATGACTCTGAAATAATCTATAAGTTATCTTTTACCACAACTTGTGGGCACCAGAAAAAGGCAGAGGGCAGAGAAACTTCTCTAACTCAGTCTACAACATTGACAAATCCAAGTCTCGCTCATACTGCAAAGTCGGATTACGCTTAAGTACCTAGCTTTCAACATTCCTATCAACAGCTAACAGCGAATGCCACAAAATAATATGTTTAAAGTGACTTATTACATGTATTTAAAAGGAGTAATAGAGTAAATATAGTAAAATGTAGAGAAACAATCATGATCTTTGGTATTAAGTTAACTTAATCAAACTGAAATGTTACTATAGCTACCTTTTTCACCTTCTGATTTCATTCTCTCATGAGCTGTTTTTGGGAACTGAATTTCAGCTGGCATTTTCTCTGTAATAATTAAGTAAAAATATACAGCAGCAATCACATGATGTCACTTAAAAAAATCATTTAAAACAGAAATATGTAACTAAATAAATATAGGCCTACTGAAATACCTAAGATAAATTTACTCACAAAGTGAAGTAAATTCCTAGTCTGCTGATAATATTCACTAGCTGCATTTAACCAGCTCATCTCTGTATTGATACTTCAAGGTATATGTGGTATTAACCATATTGATGATAAGCTATTGTTTAATTTATACTGCAAAATTCGTTATTTCAGCTGTTAAGTTTTTTAAAGTAAGGACAAATGAGCATACAAGAACAAGAAAGGACTTTGCCACTTACCAACATCCTTTGCTGCTTCAAAGCCCTTCAGCATTTCAGATATCTCTTCCTCACTATGAACATCATCTAATGGCCCATGCATGCTGAAAACCATTCTTTCCGTGAGTAGCTGCTGTTCAACAGTCTTCTTGACAGTCTTCCTAACCACAGTACCATCAGATTGCACTTCTTCACTGAACTGTACATCTTGTGTTACTTGCGGTTCTTCATAGCTTCGAGCAGAATATCTACTAAATTGTGGAGACTCAGACTCAGACTGTGACATGACGAAATGTGAACTCATATCCAGAACGTCCAAGTCTTCTTCTGGACCTTCAAGCACTACTTTTTTTGTTACAGTCTGTTTCTGTCTTGTCTGAACAAGCTTACGATGAACAGTTGTGCCATCTGGCAGTGTATCTTCATATTCCGTCAATTCAGTCTCAAACTTTGGCTCTTCTTCTACAGTATCAGTGTACACACTAATGGTGGCTGCCTCTTGTTCAAATTCCGTGAGACAAAGTTCACTTTTGTCAGGACTTTCACTTACACTGGACCTTGGGCTATAACTTTCAGGTACATCAGAGACCTCTTCTCTGGTTAACTTTTCTAAGATCTCTCCATCTGGTGCAACTGTTCGAATAATTTTTGTTATGTACTTTTTCTCAATACTTAGTGGTCGCTTGGGTCGAAGAACTTCTTGTGAAACCCCTTCCGCTACAGGTGAAGATGGCAACGGCTCATGTTCGAAAGGTTCAAGCAGTAATTCAAAATCTGCAGCACGCGAAACTGATACCTTTTCATCTGCCTTAGTCTGATACAACTCAGGTTGTGCTGTATCCACTACACTGTCATCATGAAAAACATGTTTCTCCAGACTAACGTCACTTTCAGCTAAAATTTGTTCACTAATATAGTCTACATCCCTTATCTCATCAGCAGATAATTCAGTTAAAATCAACTTTTGTTCAGAATCCTCCCACGATTTTTCTTCATTAACATCAGCCACTGCTGCAGGGCCAGACTCAACAACAGCATTTAAAACTGAGCACACAACTTCAAAAGCTACTTTCTCAACTGGTGAAGCAGATTCTTCTAATTGATCTTCCTCTGGAATGCTAGAAACTACTTCAGGTAAAACATCTGACTCTTCATACTGTGCAGCAGGTGTCTTCTCATGAATGTGAAGTTTCTCCAGAAATGAATCACCTGGGGCATCTTCCCGATTTTTGTCTTCACTGTGGTATGTTCTGCTTGAAGCTGCATCTAGCATATCAGTTTCAGATTCCAGAAGTGGTAAAGTTATTGGTATATCACCAAAAGACTTACCAGATGACATCAGTATGTGTACATCACGTTCTTCAGGACGTCTCGTTTCAGGAAGAGATCCTGACAACAAAGCATCAGTTAAAGAAAGTTCTGTCTCTGTAACCATTTTCTCATCCACTTCATGAATCTGAAACTTTGATTCCTCCACAACTACCAACTTTTGTGGTTTCTCACAAATATTTCCATCGGGGAAAGCAGCCGTTCCAGATACAATATCCTCAACAATTTCTACATCACATACACTTTCTGGAAGATAATCACCTTCTCTTTCTATAACTTGCAAAGCCACTAATGTAGACTCAATAGTTTTAGCAGATTTATCTTCACGCTCAACATCCTTCTCTTCAGACGAAGCCTCTGCAACTGCAGCAGCTACAGTAGAGACAACTTCATCTGGCAATGCTTCAGGTTCAACATCTTCCAATTCTTGTTCCCATGATTCGAGTACTACAGGTACCTCAACTTCTTTCTCAGTTACTTCTGGCTCTATAGCATCTACATTCGCTTCTTCGTCCACAATATCCTCCTTTGTGTCAACATCAACTTCTGTCACCTTGTCTTGCACTATCGTTTTAGGGATTTCTTCCTCAAACTTTTTAAACACATCTGCCCTCTCAACAACTTCTCGAAATTCTGGAGCTTCAAGCTTAGCCGAGATTGCCGTTTGTAACACATCATCGAACGCCAGTGTTTCCACTTCGTGTGATTCTGGTTCCTCCTTTTGCAATTGCATGCCAACAGTTTGGACTACTTCTTCTTCAGTCGCTACACCTTCTTGCATCGTAACCGCTCCCTTCAAAATGGGCCCTTCAATACCAAAGTCCTCAATTATTTCTGAAGGCTGTTCTTCAAGCTCAATTTCCTTCTCATCCATTGCCCCCTCTGCAACTATAGAAGATTCTGTATGAACAAATTCCTCGGCTAATACTTCTGGTTCTGCAGCTTCCAGTTGTAGCTCTTCTGATTCTGGTGCTACAGGTTCTTCAACTTCTTCCAAAGTGACTTCTGCACCTACAGCTTCTGCCTGCGGTTTCCCTTCCACAATTTCTTCTACCTCTTTTCCTACAGGCACTTCTGCCACAGGCTCTTCTCCTGTCGTGATCAGCTGTTCTTTCTCGCATTCTTCAATGACATCAGATGGTTCCTCTTCCCTATCCACAACTTCTGGTATTAGAGCAGCTTCAAGTTTAGGCGAGACCGCTACTTGTAATGGTTCTTCTGTGACCAGTGCTTCCACCTCACGTGATTCTGGTTCTGCCTTTCTCAACTCCAGGCCAACAGGTTCGAGTGGTTCTTCCTCCAACGGCTCTTCGGTAATAAATTCTTCAAATATTTCGACATCTTTTTCCTCCAGCTCAATTTCTTTCTCTTCAAGTGGAGACTCCTCGGCAACCGTTGCAGCTTCTATGAGGGTAATTTCCTCAGCTATTGCTTCAGCCTCAACAGCTTCCAGTTCTAGTTCTTGTGATTCTGGTGCTACAGGTTTCTCAGCTTCTTTCAAAGTGACTTCTGCAGCTTCAGCTTCTACCTGCGGTCCCTCTTCCACAATTTTTTCAACTTTCTTTTCTAATGGCACTTCTGCCACAGGCTTTTCTGCTGTCGTGATTAGCTGTTCTTTCTCGAGTTCTTCAACCATCTCGGATGGTTCCTCTTCCCTATCGAGAACTTCTGGTACTAGCGCAGCTTCAAGTTTAAGTGAGGCAGCTACTTGGAACGGTTCTTCTGTGGCCATTGCTTCCAGCTCACGCGATTCTGGTTCTTCTTTTTGCAACTCTAGGCCAACAAGTTCAAGTGGTTCTTCCTCAGCTGCTTCGAGTTCTTTTGTAAAAATCGCAGAATCCTCCAACGGCTCTTCAGTAGCTATTTCTTTAAATATTTCTACAGCTTTTTCTTCCAGCTCAAATTCTTTCTCTTCAACTGTTGGCTCCTCATCAACTGGAGACTCCTCTGCAACTGTTGCAGCTTCTTTATGGGTGATTTCCTCGTCCAATGCTTCAGTTCCAACAGCTTCTAGTTCTAGTTCTTGTGATTCTGGTGCTACAGGTTCTTCAGCTTCTTTCAAAGTGACTTCTGTAGCTACAGCTTCTACCTGCGGTTCCACTTCCACAATTTCTTCAACTTCCTCTTCTAATGGAACTTCTGCCACAGGCTCTTCTGCTGTAGCTACAGGTTCTACATGCGGTTCCTCTTCCACAATTTTTTCAAATTTCTTTTCTAAAGGCACTTCTGCCACAGGCTTTTCTGCTGTCGTGATTAGCTGTTCTTTCTCGACTTCTTCAACCATCTCGAATGGTTCCTCTTCCCTATCCAGAACTTCTGGTATTAGCACAGCTTCAAATTTAGGCGAGACAGCTTCTTGGAATGGTTCTTCTGTGGTCAGTGCTTCCACCTCACGTGATTTTGGTTCTTCTTTTCGCAACTCCAGGCCAACAAGTTTGAGTGGTTCTTCCTCAGCTGCTTCAAGTTCTTGTGTCAAAATCGCAGAATCCTCTAACGGCTCTTCAGTAGTAATTTCTTCAATTATTTCAACAGCTTTTTCCTCTGGCTCAAATGTAGCCTCTTCTTCAACTGCTGGGACAAACTCTTCGGCTAATATTTCTGATTCAATAACTTCCAGTTCCAGTTCTTGTGGTTCTTCTGCCGCAGTTTCTTCAGCTTCTTTCAAAGTGACTTCTGTACCTACAGCTTCTACCTGCGGTTCCTCTTCCACAATTTCTTCAACTTCCTTTTCTAATGGCACGTCTTCCAGAGGCTTTTCTGCTGTCGTGATTAACTGTTCTTTCTCGAGTTCTTCAACCATCTCGGATGGTTCCTCTTCCCTATCGAAAACTTCTGGTACTAGCGCAGCTTCAAGTTTAAGTGAGACAGCTACTTGGAACGGTTCTTCTGTGGCCATTGCTTCCACCTCAGGTGATTCTGGTTCTTTTTTTCGCAACTCCAGGCCAATAAGTTCAAGTGGTTCTTCCTCAGCTGCTTCGAGTTCTTGTGTCAAAATCTCTAAATCCTCCAACGACTCACCAGTAGCAATTTCTTCTAATATTTCTACAGCTTTTCCTTCCCGCTCAAATTCTTTCTCTTCAACTGTTGGCTCCTCATCAACTGGAGGCTCCTCTGCAACCGTTGCAGCTTCTTTATGGGTGATTTCCTCATCCAATGCTTCAGTTCCAACAGCTTCTAGTTCTAGTTCTTCTGATTCTGCTGCTAAAGGTTCTTCAGCTTCATTCAAAGTGACACCTGTAGCTACAGCTTCTACCTGGGGTTCTTCTTCCACAATTTCTACAACTTCCTTTTCTAATGGCACTACTGCGACAGGCTCTTCTGCTGTCGTGACTAGCTGTTCAATCTCGAGTTCTTTGACCATCTCGAATGGTTCCTCTTCCCTATCCTCAATTTCTCGTATTAGCACAGCTTCAAGTTTAGGCGAGACTGCTACTTGTAACAGTTCTTCTGTGGTCAGTGCTTCAACCTCACGTGATTCTGGTTCTTCCTTTCTCAACTCCAGCTCATCAAGTTCGAGTGGTTCTTCCTCAGCTGCTTCAAGTTCTTGTGTCAAGATCGCAGAATCCTCCAACCGCTCTTCAGTAGTACTTTCTTTAAACATTTCCACAGCTTTTTCTTCCATCCCAATTTCTTTCTCATCAACTGGAGGCTCGTCGGCAATCGTTGCAGCTTCTGTATGGGTAATTTTCTCAGGTAATGCTTCAGCTTCAACAGCTTCCAGTTCTAGTTCTTGTGATTCTTCTGCTGCAGTTTCTGCAGCTTCTTTTACAGTTACTTCTCCAGGTATAGCTTCGACCTGCGGTTCTTCTTCCACAATTTCTTCTTCTACCTCTTTTTCTACAGGCACTTCTGCCACAGGCTCTTCTGCTGTCGTGATTAGCTGTTCTATCTCGAGTTCTTCAACCATCTCGAATGGTTCCTCTTCCCTATCCAGAACGTCTGGTATTAGCACAGTTTCAAATTTAGGTGAGACAGCTTCTTGGAATGGTTCTTCTGTGGTCAGTGCTATCACCTCACGTGATTCTGGTTCTTCTTTTCGCAACTCGAGGCCAACAACTTTGAGTGGTTCTTCCTCAGCTGCTTCAAGTTCTTGTGTCAAAATCACAGAATCCTCTAACGGCTCTTCAGTAGTAATTTCTTCAATTACTTCAACAGCTTTTTCCTCTGGCTCAACTGTAGCCTCTTCTTCAACTGCTGGGACAAACTCTTCGACTAATATTTCTGATCCAACGACTTCCAGTTCCTGTTCTTGTGGTTCTTGTGCTGCAGTTTCTTCAGCTTCTTTCAAAGTGACTTCTGCAGCTACAGCTTCTACCTGCGGTTCCTCTTCCACAACTTCTTCGGATTCCTTTTCTAATGGTAGTTCTACCAAAGGCTTTTCTGTTGTCGCGATTAACTGTTCTTTCTCGAGTTCTTCAACCACATCGGATGGTTCCTCTTCCATTTCCACAAATTCTGGGATTAGCGCAGCTTCAAGTTTAGGCGAGACTGCTACTTGTAACGGTTCTTCTGTGGTTAGTGCTTCCACCTCACGTGATTCTGGTTCTTCCTTTCGCAACTCCAGGTGAACAAGTTCGAGTGGTTCTGCCTCAGCTGCTTCAAGTTCTTGTGTCAAAATCGCCGTATCCTCCAACCACTCTTCAGTAGTACTTTCTTCAAGCAGTTCCACAGCTTTTTCTTCCAAACCAATTTCTTTCTCTTCAACTGGAGGCTCCTCGGCAATCGTTGCAGCTTCTCTAGGGGAAATTTCTTCAGGTAGTACTTCAGCTTCAACAGCTTCCAGTTCTAGTTCTTGTGATTCTTCTGCTGCAGTTTCTTCAGCTTCTTTCAAAGTGACTTTTGCAGGTACAGCTTCTGCCTGCAGTTCCTCTTCCACAATTTCTTCAACTTCCATTTCTAGTGGCATTTCAGCCACAGGCTCTTCTGCTGTCGTGATTAGCTGTTCTTTGTCGAGTTCTTCAACCACATCCGATGGTTCCTCTTCCCTATCCACAATTTCTGGTATTAGTGCAGCTTCAAGTTTAGGCGAGACAGCTTCTTGGAACGGTTCTTCTGTGGTCGTTGCTTCCACCTCACGTGATTCTGGTTCTTCCTTTTGCAACTCCAGGCCAACACGTTCAAGTGGTTTTTCCTCAGCCACCTCAAGTTCTTGTGTCGAAATCTCCAAATGCTCTAACGGCTTTTCAGTAGCAATTTCTTCAATTATTTCGACAGCTTTTTCTTCTGGCTCAAATGTAGTCTCTTCTTTGACAGCTGCAGATTCTGTAGGGACAAAGTCTTCGGCTAATACTTCTGATTCAACAGCTTCCAGGTCTAGTTCTTCAGATTCTAGTGCTACGGGTCCTTTGGATTCTTTCAAAGTGACTTCTGCAGCTACAGCTTCCTCTTCCACAATTTCTTCTTCTATCTCTTTTTCTACCGGCACTTTTGCAACATGTTCTGCTATCATGATTAGCTGCTCTTTCTCAAGTTCTTCAACCACATCAGATGGTTCCTCTTCTTTATACACAACTTCTGGTATTAGAGCAGCTTCAAGTATAGGCGAGACAGCTCCTTCTAACGGTTCTTCTCTGGTCAATGCTTCCACTTCACGTGATTTTGAGTCTTCCTTTCTCAACTCCATGTCAACAAATTCAAGAGGTTCTTCCTCAGCTGCTTCAACTTCTCGTGTCAAAATCGCAGAATCCTCCAACTGCTCTTCAGTAGTAATTTCTTCTATCATTTCTACAGCTTTTTCTTCCAAGTGAATTTCTTTATCTTCAACTGGAGGCTCCTCTGCAACCGCTGCAGCTTCATTATGGGTGATTTCCTGGTGTAATGCTTCAGCTTCAACAGCTTCCAGTTTCAGTTCTTGTGGTTCCTCTGCTGCAGTTTCGTCAGTTTCTTTCAAAGTGTATTCTGCAGCTACAGCTTCTACCTGCGGTTCCTCTTCCACAATTTCTTCAACTTCCTTTTCTAATGGCAGTTCTAACACAGGTTCTTCTGCTGTCGTGATTCGCTGTTCTTTCTCAAGTTCTTCAACCACATCGGATGCTTCGTCTTTCCTCTCCACAACTTCTGGTTTTAGCGCAGCTTCAAGTTTAGGCGAGACTGCTACTTCTAACGGTTCTTCTGTGGTCAGTGCTTCCACTTCACGTGATTCTGGTTCTTCCTTTTGCAACTCCAGGCCAACGATTTCGAGTGGTTCTTCCTCAGCTGCTTCAAGTTCTTGTGTCAAAATCGCAGAATCCTCCAACCGCGCTTCAGTAGTAATTTCTTCAAATATTTGTTCAGCTTTTCCTTCCAACTCAATTTCTCTCTCTTCAACTGTTGGCTCCTCTGCAACCGTTGCACCTTCTACAGGAGTGATTTCCTCGGCTAGTGCTTCATCTTCAACAGCTTCAAGTTCTATTTCTTGTGATTCGAGTGCTGCAGTTTCTTCAGCTTCTTTCAAAGTGACTTCTGCAGCTACAGCTTCTACCTGTAGCTCCTCTTTCACAATTTCCTCTGCAACCTCTTTTTCTACAGGCACTTCTGCCACAGGTTCTTCTGCTGTAATGATTAGCTGCTCTTTCTCAAGTTCTTCAACCACACTGGATGGTTCCTCTTCCCTATCCACAACTTCTGGTATTAGCACAGCTTCAAGTTTAGGCGAGACAGCTACTTGTAACAGTTCTTCCTTGGCCACTGTTTCCACCTCACGTGATTCTGGTTCTTTCTTTGACAACGCCTGTTGAACAGGTTCTACTGGTTCTTCCTCAGCTGCTTCAAGTTCTTGTGTCAAAATTGGAGAATCCTCCAACGGCTGTTGAGTAGCAATTTCTTCTAATATTTCTACAGCCTTTCCTTCCAACTCAATTTCTTTCTCTTCAACTGGAGGTTCCTCTGCAACGACATCACCTGGTTTATCTTCCACATGCAACACTTCTGGTGAAAGCAAAGCTTCGAGGTCAGGCGAGATCGGTTCTTGTAAAAGTTCCTCGGGTGCCATTATTTCAACTTCACATGATTCTGGTTCCTCCATTGGAAATTCCAGAGTATAGCTTTTGTCTAGTTCATCCTCAGTCAGTTTGGCTTCTTGAGTTGTCATCATCGTGTCCTCGTCTGGTTCTTCGAAAGTTATTTCTTCACTTATTTGAGCACGTTGTTCTTCGTGGTCAATTTCCTTCTCGTCAAATATAGCCTGTCCAATGGTAGAAGCTTCTGTAGACACAAATTGCCTGGCTTCAGATTCAACCACTTTCAGATCTAGTTCTTTCACCTCAGGTGATACAGGTTCTTCGGCTTCTTTTAAAGTGACTTCTGCAGCTATAGCTTTTGTGTCCTGTTCCTCTTGCAAAATTTCTGCTTCTGCTCCTACTGAGATTTCTGCCACAGTTATAAGCTGTTCTTTCTCGACTTCTTCAACGACTTTAGCTGGCTCTAATTCCCTGTTGACAACTTCGAGTTTAGGCGAGATTGCTTGTTTTAAAGGTTCTTCTGCAGAAAGTGTTTTAGAAGCAACTTCTTGAGTTACTTTGACAGGATGCTCTTCGGACTCAATATCCTTTTCGAATGGACCTTCTGCACCTACATGTGCATGTTCTTCATCTCCTTTCCATATGACTCCTGCAGTGACTGCTTCTGCCTCTGGTTCCTCTTTCATAATTTCATCTTCTGCCTCTGCTTCCACTGGTATTTCAGCAAAAGTGTCTTCTGCAGTTCTTGCGAGCTGTTCTTTCTTGAGTTCTTCAAGCACCTTTGCAGGTTCCTCTATTCTGTCCACAGCTTCAGGTATGAACATAGCTTCGAGGTCAGGTGAGATTGTCTCTTGAATGAAGTCCTTACTGGTTAGTATTTCCACTTTATGTGATTCTGGTCCCACTAGGGCCAATTCCAAATCGAAGTGTTCATCTGGTTCTTTCTCAAACAGTTCACCTTGTTGCACCGACACCACGACTTCCTCATTTGGCTCTTCTGGAGCAAATTGTTCACTCATTTTTGCAAGTTGTTCCTCATGCTCAATTTTCTTCACTTCAAATGGAACCTCTGCAAATGTTGCAGCTTCTGTAGGAACCAATTTCTCAGCTAATACTTCGGGTTCAACCGTTTCCAGTTCTATTGATTCTGGTGCCACAACTTCACCAGCTTCGTTCCAAGTGACTTCTGCATCTAGAGCTTCCACCTCCGGTTCCTCTCGCACAATTTCTGCTTCTCCTAACATTTCTGGTACAGTCTCTTCTTCTGCCATAATAAGCTCTTTTTTCTCTAGTTCTTCAGGCACCTTTATAGGTTCCTCTTCCAAGTCTACAACTTTTGGTATTAACAAAGCTTCCAGTTCAGGCAAAAATCCTACTTGTAAAGGTTTACCTGCAGCCAGTGTTTCCACTTCACGCAATTCTGGTTCCTCCTTTAGGAATTCCTTGCCTGCAGCATTTAATAGTTCTTCATCAATGGGTTGGGTTCCTTCCTTAGTGAACACAACCTTCTGAATGGGCTCTTCACCAGCAAGTTCCTCGCTGATTTCAGTAGGTTGTTCTTCGGGCTCAATTGCCTTCTCTTCAAACGCAGCCTCTGTAGGTGCAAATTCCTCAGCGAATACTTCTGATACAGCCACTTCTAATTCTAGTTCTCTTGATTCAGGTGCTAAAGGTTCTGCAGCTACTTTCCAACAGACTTCTGCAGCTACAGCTTTTGCCTCTGGTTCCTCTTCTTCTTGTACTGGCACTTCTGACAGGATTACAGTTACTCCTTTTTGCTCAGCCTTCTTTGAAATGCTCTGGACTGACTCTTCTTCCACAAGATGGCAAGGCTGTATAACCATAGTTCCATCAAAAAGTGTTGAAGAAACACTTAAGATAAGTTCAGAGGCATAGGCTGGAGGAAAGCTCTCAGTAACAACATCGAATGATTCTCTGTATTCCACTACATCTTCAATCTCTTGTTCAAGTTCTCTTTTTATCTCCACCAAACGTGAAGATTCTGCTGCCACTGCATCCATTTCATCCTCAAATTCTTCAAGGACCTCGGCTACTTCCGCTTCTCTGTCTGAAACTTCCATTATTTGTGAAACTTCAGGTTTATGATATATATCAACTTCAGAAGCTTCTTCCATCAGTTTTTCCACTTCGGGTGATTCTAGCTCCTCCATTGGCAATTCGAGGCCGAGATCTTTGACTCGTGTATAAGTTGGTTCAGCTTCCTGCAACATTAACGGTGATTCCTCATCCAACTCTTCAGAAGCAATTTCAACAATTGCTTCGGCAGGTTGTTCTTCGTGTGAAATTTCCTTCTCTTCAAATGAAGTTTCCACAACTGTAGCAAATTCCTCTAATACTTCGGGTTGTACACTTTCCAGGTCTAGTTCTAGTGGTTCAGGTGTTTCTTCAAAATGGTGGGGCTGTATTATCGTTGTTCCGTCAGAAAGTGTAGAAGAAACGCTCTTAATCACTCTAGAATCAAACGCAGAACGAAGGCACTCAATTCGTTCTTCACTCTGTTCGCCCGCTTCTGTCGTCACTGCCGGCTCCTTGTAATCAATTGTTTTGATAGGTGAGACTGGTTCTTCATCAGCTACTTCAAATTCTTGTGTCAAAATCTCTAAATCCTCCAACGACTTTTCAGTAACAATTTTTTCAATTATTTCAGCGGGTTCTTCTTCAGTCTCAATTTCCTTCTCTTCAAATGGAAATTCTGCAACCATTTCAGCTTCAGTAGGAAGAATTTTCTCGGCTAAGACTTCCGATAAAGCAGCTTCAATTCCTTCTATCTCAAAGTCTGCCCCTGTAACGTCACTAGCTGCTAACGGTTGAAATTCTTCCCTGGCTTCGATTGCTTCAATTTGTCTTTCGTGTGACTCTCGTCCTACACCTTTTTCATATTCTTTCTCTAGTATTTCTGTAACAACAGCTCTTCCATCAGTCACTCCCTTTAAGATGTGCTCAACTGACTCCGCTTCTGCAAAATGTTGAGGCTGCATTATCGCAGTTCCGTCGGAAAGCCTTGAAGAAATGCTTAAAATCACTTTAAATTCAAAGGCTGAAGGAAGGCTCTCTTCAGATTGTACACCGGCCTGTGTCGTGACAGCGGCCTCCTCTTTGTCCAGATCAATTACGTTCTCTTCCAAGAAACTCTCTGCAACCCTTCCAGCCTCTCTAAAGGCATATTCCTCTGCTAATACATCAGACTCAACAGCTTCATGTTCTAGTTCTAATGATTCTGGTGATGCAGGTTCTTCAGCTTCTTTCAAAGTGACTTCTGCAGCTACAGTTTCTGCCTGTGGTTCTTCCTCCACAATTTCTTCTTCTAATGCTTTTTCGACTGGCACTTCTGCCACAGGCTCTTCTGCTGTCTTGATTAGCTGTTCTTTCTCAAGTTCTTCAACAACAAGCTCTTCCCTATCCACAACTTCTGGTATTAGCAGAGCTTCGAGTTTAGGCGAGACCGCTACTTGTAATGGCTCTTCCTCTACTCGTGCAGAATAGTGGGGCTGTATTATCGTAGTTCCGTCGGAAAGTGTAGAAGAAACGCTGAAAATCAGTCTAGAATCAAAGGCTGAAGAAAGGCTTTCGGAGCAAACATCAAACAATTCGCTGTATTCCGCTCTGTCCTCAACCTCATGATCTAATTCTCTTTCCGTCTTCATCACTATTGCAGTTTCTGATGTTACAACACGCTCTTCTCTCACGAGTTCTTCGATGACCTCGCCTGGTTCTGCTTCTCCGTCCACAACTTCCGTTATTAGTAAAGGTTCTCCCTCTTTTTCTACGGGAACTTCTGCCACAGGCTCTTCTGCTGTCGTGATTAGCTGTTCTTTCTCGAGTTCCTCAAGCACATCTTCCCTATCAACAACTTCTGGTATCAGCAGAGCTTCAACTTTATGAGAGTCTGCTACTTGTAACGATTTCTCCTCGGCCAGAGTTTCCACCTCACGTGATTCTGGTTCTTCCTTTGCTAACCCCACGTCAACAGGTTCGACTTGTTCTTCCTCAGCTGCTTCAAGTTCTTGTGTTAAAATCGCCAAATCTTCCGTTGACTCTTCAGTAGCAATTTCTTCAATAATTTCAATAGCTTTTTCCTCCAGCTCAAATGCCTTCTCTTCCAGTGGCGCCTCCTCTGCAACCGTTGCAGCTTTTGTAGGGGTAATTTCCTCGGCTAATACTTCCGATTCAATAGCTTCCTGTTCTAGTTCTTGTGATTCTGGTGCTACAGGTTCTTCAGCTTCTTTCAAAGTGACTTCTGCAGATACAGCTTCTGCCTGCGGTTCCCCTTCCACAATTTCTTCTTCTACATGTTTTTCTACTGGCACTTTTGCCACAGGCTCTCCTGCTACCGTGATTAACTGTTCTTTCTCGAGTTCTTCAACGACATCGAGTAGTTTCTCTTCCCTATCCAGAACTTCTGGTGTTAGCTCAGCTTCATGTTTAGGCGAGACCGCTACTTGAAACGGTTCTTCTCTGGCCAGTGTTTCCACCTCACATGGTTCTGGTTCTTCCTTTGGCAACTCTAGTCCAGCAGATACGACAGGTTGTTCCTCAGCTGCCTCAAGCTCTTGTGTCAAAATCGCCAAACCCTGTACAGACTCTTCAGCAGCAATTTCTTTAATTATTCCAACAGCTTTTTCCTCCAGCTCAAGTTCCTTCTCTTCGAATGGAGCCTCCACTACAATCGTTGCAGCTTCTGTAGGGGTAATTTCTTCGACTAATACTTCCGATTCAACAGCTTCCAGTTCTAGTTCTTGTGATTCTGGTGCTACAGGTTCTTCAGGTTCTTTCAAAGTGACTTCTGCCACAACAGTTTCTACCTGCGGTTCCTCTTCCACAATTACTTCTACCTCTTTTTCTACCAGCACTTCAGTTGTCATGACCAGCTGTTCCTTCTCGAGTTCTTCCAGTTGATCGGCTGGTTCCTTTTCCTTGTCTACAAATTCTGGTATCAGCATAGCTTCAAGTTTAGGCGAGACCGCTACTTGTAACGGTTCTTCCTCGGCCAGTGTTTCCACCTCACGTGATTCTGGTACTTCCTTTTGCAACTCCAGGCCAACAGGTTCGACTGGTTCTTCCTCAGCTGCTTCAAACTCTTGTGTCACAATTGCCAAATCCTCCAAATGCTCTTCAGCAGGTACTCCCTCCCTCATTTCCACATCTTTTTCTTCCAGCTCAATTTCCTTCTCTTCAAACCGAGCCTCCTCTGCAAGACTTGCAGCATCTGTAGGGCTGATTTCTTTGGCTAATGCTTCACCTTCAACAGCTTCCAGTTGCAGTTCTTGTGATTCTTCTGCTGCAGCTTCTTCAGCTTCTTTCAAAGTGACTTCTTCAGCTACAGTTTCTATCTGTGGTTCCCCTTCCACAATTTCTTGTTCAACCTCCTTTCCTAATGACACTTCTGCCACAGGCGCTTCTTCTGTCGTGATTAGCTGTTCTTTCTCGAGTTCTTCAACCAAATCGGATGGTTCCTCTTCCCTATCCACAACTTCTGGTTTTAGCAGAGCTTCGAGCTTAGGCGTGACCGCTACTTGTAACGGTTCTTCAGTAGTCAGTGCTTCCTCCTCACGTGATTCTAGTTGTTGCTTTCCCAACACCAGACCAACAGGTTCGTCGGGTTCTTCCTCTCCTGCTTCAAGTTCTTGCACCAAAATCGCTGATTCTTCTAACGGCTCTTCAGTAGCAAATTCTTCAAATATTTTGACAGCTTCTCCCTCTTGCTTAATTTCCTTCTCTTCAAATCGAGCCTTCTCTGCAACTGCTGCAGCTTCTATAGTAATAAGTTCCTCGGTTAATGCTTCAGCTTCAACAGCTTCCAGTCTTAGTTCTTGTGATTCTTCTGCCTCAGGTTCTTCAGCTTCTTTGAAAGTGACTTCTTCAGCTACAGCTTCTATCTGTGGTTCCCCTTCCACAATTTCTTCTTCAACCTCCTTTCCTATTGACACTTCTGCCACAGGCTCTTCTTCTGTCATGATTAGCTGTTCTTTCTCGAGTTCTTCAACCACATCGGATGGTTCCTCTTCCCTATCCACAATCTCTGGTTTCTGCAAAGCTTCGAGCTTAGGCGTGACCGCTACTTGTAACGGTTCTTCTTCGAGCAATGCTTCCACCTCACGTGATTCTGGTTCTTCCTTTCGCAACTCCAGGCCAACAGCTTCGACTGGTTCTTCCTCTGCTGCTTCAAGTTCTTGTGCCAAAATCGTTGAATCCTCTAACGGCTCTTCAGTAGCATATTCTTCAAATATTTTCACACCTTTTCCCTCTTGCTTAATTTCCTTCTCCTCAACTTGAGCCTCCTCTGCAACTGCTGCAGCTTCTGTAGGAGTAAGTTCCTCGGTCAATACTTCAGCTTCAACAGCTTCATGCCTTCGTTCTTGTGATTCTTCTGTCTCAGGTTCTTCAGTTTCTTTGAAAGTGACTTCTTCAGCTACAGCTTCAATCTGTGGTTCCCCTTCCACAATTTCTTCTTCAACCTCCTTTTCTAGTGGCAGTTCCGCCACAGGCGCTTCTTCTGTCGTGATTAGCTGTTCTTTCTCGAGTTCTTCAACCACATCGGATGGTTCCTCTTCCCTATCCACAACTTCTGGTTTTAGCAGAGCTTCGAGCTTAGGCGTGACCGCTACTTGTAACGGTTCTTCAGTAGTCAGTGCTTCCTCCTCACGTGATTCTAGTTGTTGTTTTCCCAACTCCAGACCAACAGGTTCGTCGGGTTCTTCCTCTGCTGCTTCAAGTTCTTGTGCCAAAATCGCTGATTCTTCTAACGGCTCTTCAGTAGCATATTCTTCAAATATTTTGACAGCTTCTCCCTCTTGCTTAATTTCCTTCTCTTCAAATCGAGCCTTCTCTGCAACTGCTGCAGCTTCTATAGGAGTAAGTTCCTCGGTTAATGCTTCAGCTTCAACAGCTTCCAGTCTTAGCTCTTGTGATTCTTCTGTCTCAGGTTCTTCAGCTTCTTTGAAAGTGACTTCTTCAGCTACAGCTTCAATCTGTGGCTCCCCTTCCACAATTTCTTCTTCAATCTCCTTTTCTAGTGGCAGTTCCGCCACAGGCGCTTCTTCTGTCGTGATTAGCTGTTCTTTCGCGAGTTCTTCAACCACATCGGATGGTTCCTCTTCCCTATCCACAACTTCTGGTTTTAGCAGAGCTTCGAGCTTAGGCGTGACCGCTACTTCTAACGGTTCTTCAGTAGTCAGTGCTTCCTCCTCACGTGGTTCTAGTTGTTGCTTTCCCAACTCCAGACCAACAGGTTCGTCGGGTTCTTCCTCTCCTGCTTCAAGTTCTTGCGCCAAAATCGCTGATTCTTCTAACGGCTCTTTAGTAGCAAATTCTTCAAATATTTTGACAGCTACTCCCTCTTGCTTAATTTCCTTCTCTTCAAATCGAGCCTTCTCTGCAACTGATGCAGCTTCTGTTGGAGTAAGTTCCTCGGCTAATGCTTCAGCTTCAAAAGCCTCCAGTTCCATTTCTTGTGATTCTTGTGCTGCAGGTTCTTCGGCTTCTTTGAAAGTGGCTTCTGCAGCTACAGGTTCTACATGTGCTTCCTCTTCCACAATTTCTTCTTCTACCTCTTTTTCTACAGGCACTTCTGCCACAGGCCTTTCTGCCGTCGTAATTAGATGTTCTTTCTCATGATCTTCAACATCTGCTGTTTTCTCTTCCCTGTCCACAACTTCTCGTATTAGACGAGCTTCCAGTCTTAGCTCTTGTGACTCTTGTGCTGCAGGTTCTTCGGCTTCTTTGAAAGTGGCTTCTGCAGCTACAGGTTCCAGATGTGCTTCTTCTTCCACAATTTCTTCTACTACCTCCTTTTCTAATCGGACTTCTGCCAAAGGCTCTTGTCCTGTCGTTATTAGCTCTACTCTCTCGAGTTCTTCAACCAAATCGGATGGTTCCTCTTCCTTTTCGACAACTTCTGGCATTAGCGCAGCTTCAAGTTTAGGCGAGACCGCTACTTGTAACGGTATTTCTGTGGCCAGTGCGTCCACCTCACGTAATTCTGGTTCTTCTTTTCGCAACTCCAGGCCAACAGCTTCTACTGGTTCTTCCTCTGCTGCTTCAAAATGTTGTGACAAAATCGCTAAATCCTGTTCTGACTCTTCAGTAGTAAATTCTTCAAATATTTTGACAGCTTCTCCCTCTGGCTCAATTTCCTTCTCTTCAAGTCGACCCTCCTCTGCAACTGTTGCAGCTTCTGTAGGGGTCAGTTCCTCGGCTAATGCTTCAGCTTCAACAGCTTCCAGTTCTAGTTCTTGTGATTCTGGTGGTGCAGGTTCTTCAGCAGCTTTCAAAGTGACTTCTGCAGCTACAGCTTCTATCTGCGGTTCCTCTTCCACAATTTCTTCTTCTACCTCTTTTTCTACTGGCACTTCTGTCACAGGCCTTTCTGCCGTCGTAATTAGATGTTCTTTCTCGTGATCTTCAACATCTGCTGCTTCCTCTTCCCTGTCCACAACTTCTCGTATTAGACGAGCTTCAAGTTTAGGCGAGACCGCTACTTGTAACGGTTCTTCTTCAGGCAATGCTTCCACCTCACGTGATTGTGGTTCTTCCTTTCGCAACTCCAGGCCAACAGCTTCGACTGGTTCTTCCTCTGCTGCTGCAAGTTCTTGTGCCGAAATCGCTGAATCCTCTAACGGCTCTTCAGTAGCATATTCTTCAAATATTTTCACAGCTTTTCCCTCTTGCTTAATTTCCTTCTCTTCAAATTGAGCCTCCTCTGCAACTGCTGCAGCTTCTGTAGGAGTAAGTTCCTCGGTTAATGCTTCAGCTTCAACAGCTTCCAGTCTTAGTTTTTGTGATTCTTCTGTCTCAGGTTCTTCAGCTTCTTTGGAAGTGACTTCTTCAGCTACAGCTTCAATCTGAGGTTCCCCTTCCACAATTTCTTCTTCAACCTCCTTTTCTAGTGGCAGTTCTGCCACAGGCGCTTCTTCTGTCGTGATTAGCTGTTCTTTCGCGAGTTCTTCAACCACATCAGATGTTTCCTCTTCCCTATCCACAATCTCTGGTTTCTGCAAAGCTTTGAGCTTAGGCGTGACCGCTACTTGTAACGGTTCTTCTTCGGGCAATGCCTCCACCTCACGTGATTCTGGTTCTTCCTTTCGCAACTCCAGGCCAACAGATTCGATGGGTTCTTCCTCTGCTGCTTCGAGTTCTTGTGCCAAAATCGCTGATTCTTCTAACGGCTCTTCAGTTGCAAATTCTTCAAATATTTCGCCAACTTCTCCCTCTTGTTTTATTTCCTTCTCTTCAAATCGAGCCGCCTCTGCAACTAAGGCAGCTTCTGTTGGAGTAAGTTTCTCGGCTAATGCTTCCGCTTCAACAGCTTCCAGTTCCATTTCTTGTGATTCTTGTGCTGCAGGTTCTTCGGCTTCTTTGAAAGTGGCTTCTGCAGCTACAGGTTCTACATGTGCTTCCTCTTCCACAATTTCTTCTTCTACCTCTTTTTCTACAGGCACTTCTGCCACAGACCTTTCTGCCGTCGTAATTAGATGTTCTTTCTCATGATCTTCAACATCTGCTGTTTTCTCTTCCCTGTCCACAACTTCTCGTATTAGACGAGCTTCAAGTTTAGGCGAGACCGCTACTTGTAACGGCTCTTCTTCAGGCAATGCTTCCACCTCACGTGATTCTGGTTCTTCCTTACCCAGCTCCAGGCCAACAGGTTGGACTGGTTCTTCCTCTGCTGCTTCAAGTTCTTGTGTCACAATCGCAGAATCCTCTAGCGGCTCTTCAGTAGCAAATTCTTCAATTATTTTGAGAGCTTCTCCCTCTTGCTTAATTTCTTTCTCTTCAAATCGAGCTAATGCTTCGGCTTCAACAGCTTCCAGTTCCAGTTCTTGTGATTCTGGCAGTGCAGGTTCTTCAGCAGGTTTCAAAGTGATTTCTGCAGCTACAGCTTCTACCCGCGGTTCCTCTTTCGCAATTTCTTCTTCTACCTCTTTTTCTCCTGGCACTTTTGCCACAGGCTCTTCTGCTGTCGTGATTAGCTGTTCTTTCTCGAGTTCTTCAACCACATCGGATAGCTCCTCTTCCCTATCGACAACTTCTGGTATTAGAAGAGCTTCACCTTTAGGCGAAACAGCTACTTGTAACGGTTCTCCAGTGTCCAGTGCTTCCACCTCACGTGATTCTGGTTCTTCTTTTCGCAACTTCAGGCCAACAGGTTCGACTGGTTCTTTCTCTGCTGCTTCAAGTTCTTGTGCCAAAATCGCTGAATCCTGTACCTCCTCTTGAGTGGCAAATTCTTCAAATATTTCTACAGCTTTAAGCTCTTGCTCGGTTTCCTTCTCCTCAAATCGGGTCTCCTCTGCAACTGTCGCAGCTTCTGTAGGGGTAAGTTCCTCGGCTAATTCTTCAGCTTCAACAGCTTCCAGTTCTATTTGTTGTAATTCTGGCGGTGCAGGTTCTTCAGCTGCTTTCAAAGTGATTTCTGCAGCTACAGCTTCTACCTGCGGTTTCTCTTCCGCAATTTCTTCTTCTACCTCTTTTTCTACTGGCACTTCTGCCACCAGCTCTTCTGCTGTCCTGATTAGCTGTTCTTTCTCGAGTTCTTCAATCACATCGGATGGCTCCCCTTCCCTATCCACAACTTCTGGCGTTAATGCAGCTACTTGTAGTGGTTCCTCTGCTTCTACTTCACGCGATTCTGGTTCTTCCTTCTGTAACTCCAAGCCAGCGAGTTCAAGTGGTTCTTTCTGAGCTGCTTCAAGTTCTTGTGTCAAAATCGCAGAATCCTCCAACCGTTCTTCAGTAAGAATTTCTTCAAATATTTGTACAGCTTTTTCTTCCAACTCAATTTCTTTCTCTTCAACTCTTGGCTCCTCTGCAACTGATGCAGCTTCTATGGGGGTGATTTCTTCGTCTTTTGCTTCAGCTTCAACAGCTTCCAGTTGTAGTTCTTGTGATGCTGCTACTGCAGGTTCTTCAGCTTCTTTCAAAGTGACTTCTGCAGCTTCAACTTCTACCTCTTCCACAATTTCTTCAACTTCCTTTTCTAATGATTCTTCAGCCACAGGCTCTTCTGCTGTTGTGATTAGCTGTTCTTTCTCGAGTTTTTCAACCCCATCGGATGGTTCCTCTTCCCTCTCCACAACCTCTGGTATTAGTGTAGCTTCAAGTTTAGACGAGACAGCTACATGTAACGGTTCTCCTGTGGTCATTTCTTCCACCTCACGTGATTGTGGTTCTTTTTCGAACACCAGGCCAACAAACTCGAGTGGTTCTTCCTCAGCTGCTTCGAGTTCTTGTGTCAAAATCGCAGAATCCTCCATTGGCTCTTCAGTAGCAATTTCTTCAATTATTTCGACAGCTTTCTTTTCTGGCTGAACTTGCTTCTCTTCAACTGGAGCCTCTTCTACAACCTGTGCCCATTCTGTGGGGACAAAATCTTCGGCTAATACTTCTGATTCAACAGCTTCCAGTTCTAGTCCTCGATATTCTGGAGCTAGAGGTTCTTCTGCTTCTGCTTCTTTCAAAGTGACTTCTGCAGCTACAGCTTCTGCCTGCACTTCCTCTTCCACAATTTCTTCTTCTACCTCTTTTTCTACTGGCACTTTTGCTACAGGCTCTTCTGCTGTGATGATTAGCTGTTCTTTCTTGAGTTCTTCAGCCACATCGGATGGCTCCTCTTCCTTATGCACAACTTCTGGCGGTAACGCAGCTTCAACTTTGCACGAGACAGCTACTTGTAACGGTTCTTCAGTAGTCAGTGCTTCCACCTCACGTGATTCTAGTTCTTCCATTCGCAACTCCATGCCAACAGGTTCAACTGGTTCTTCCTCTGCTGCTTCAAGTTCTTGTGTCAAAATCGCCAAATCCCGTAACGGCTTTTCAGTAGTAAATTCTTCATATATTTCGAGAGCTTCTCCCTCTTTCCCAATTTCCTTCTCTTCAAATCGAGCCTCCTTTACAACTGTTGCACCTTCTGCAAGGGTAAGTTCCTCGCTTAATGCTTCAGCTTCAGCAGCTTCTATTTCTAGTTCTTGTTCTAGTTCCGACGGCTTTTCAGTACCAATTTCTTCAAATATTTCTACTGCTTTTCCTTCCAACTCAATTTCTTCCTGTTCAACTGGAGGCTCCTCTTCAGCCATTGCAGCTTCTATATAGGTGATTTTCTTGGCTAATGCTTCAGCTTCAACAGCTTCCAGTTCTAGTTCTTGTGATTCTGGTGCTGTAGGTTCTTCAGCTTCTTTCAAAGTGACTTCTGCAGCTACAGGTTCTACCTGTGGTTCCTCTTCCACAATTTCTTCTACAACCTCTTTTTCTAATGGCACATCTGCCGTCATGATTAGCTGTTCTTTCTCGAGTTCATCAACGACATCATATGGTTGTTCTTCCCTATCCAAAACTTCTGGTTCTAGTGCAGCTTCAAGTTTAGGCGAGACAGCTTCTTGTAACGGTTCTCCTGTGGCCAGTGGTTCCACCTCACGTGATTCTGGTTCTTCCTTTCGCAACTCCAGGCCAACAAGTTTGTGTGGTTCTATCTCAGCTGCTTCAAGTTCTTGTGTCAAAATCTCCAAATCCCCTAACGGCTCCAGAGTAGCAATTTCTTCAGTTATTTCGACAGCTTTTTGCTCTGGCTCAATTTCCTTCTCTTCAACTGGAGCTTCTTCTGCAATCGCTGGAGATTCTGTAGGGACGAATTCTTCGGATAATACTTTTGATTCAACAGCTTCCTGTTCTAGTTCTTGTGATTCTGGTGCTGCAGGTTCTTCAGCTTCTTTGAGAGTGACTTCTGCAGCTACTTGTTCTGCCTGCGGTTCCTCTTCCACAATTTCTTCTTCTACTTTAGCTGTTTCCTCTTCTCTGTCCAGAACTTCTGGTATTAGCACAGCCTCGAGTTTAGGCGAAACCGCTACTTGTGACGGTTCTTCTGTGACCAGTGTTTCCACCTCACGTGATTCTGGTTCTTCCTTTGGCAACTCCTGGCCAACAGGTTCGGTTGGTTTTTCATCAGCTGCTTCAAATTCTTGTGTCAAACTCGCCAAAGCAGCACTTTCTTCAATTTTCTTTGTAGGCTCTTCCTGAGGCACAATTTTCTTGTCAAATGCAGCCTCTTCAACCGTCGAAGCTTCTGTAGGGGCAAATTGCTCAGCTGGAGCTTCGGCTTCAACCACTTCTAGTTTTTCTGAATCTGGTTTCACAGTTTCTGCAGCTTCTGTCAAAATGACTGCTGCAGCTACAGTTTCTGGCTGCTGTTCTTCTTGCGCAATTTCTTTCTTCACCTCTGCTTCTACTGCCACTTCTGCCACCATTTCTTGTGTAAACATAGGACCCTGCATAGTTGCAAATTCCTCAGGTAATTCTTCGGTTTTAACAGCTTTCAGTTCAATTTCGGGTGATTCTTGTGCTATGTGTACTCGAGATTCTTTCATGATGGCTTCTGTAGTTACTGCTTCTGCCTTGAAATCCTTTTGTTCCTCTAGTTGTTCTTCTGCTTCTGCTTCTATTGGCGCTTCTGCCACCCTATATTCTGCTTTTGCCATAAGCTCCTCTGTCTGAAGTTCTTGAATCACCTCTGCTTGTTTCTCTGGCTTTTCGACAATTTCCATCATTAGCGAAGCTTCATGTTTTGACAAGATTGTTTCTTGTAAAAATTCTTCTATGGCCAGTGTTTTTACCTCATATGATTCTGGTTCCTCCTTTGGTAATTCCCAACTAGCATTTTCAACTAGTTCTTTCTCAGCTGGTTCAGGTTGTTGCATCTTGACCGCTGGCTCCTCATCCGGCACTTGAGGAAGAATTACCTGAATTTTTTCATAAGGTTTTTCTTCTTGTTCAATATCCTGTAATAATTCAGTTTTGGCAGATTGGAATTCTCCTAGGCGTGATTCTGATGGTGGATGATCCACAGCTTCTTTCTCGGTTACTTCGTCAGCTATAAGTTTTTCATGTAGCAATTCTGTTTTCTCTTCAACCAATCCTATTTTAATCAATCCTGCTTCAGGGACGATGGCTTCCCAGTTTTCAGCCTCAGTAATTAGTTGATCAGCATCAACAAGATCTTCATCAGAAATGTCAGTGGGTGCCAACTCTTCTCCGACTGTCTGTTGTTCTTGGCTAACAATTTCTTTTTCCATTTGGATTGCTTCATCAAGAATATCATATGGAAGTTCATGAGGAACCATTTCCACTTGCTGTTGTGTTAACTCGAGATGAATGTCAGTTTCAGCTACTTTCTCTGGAAATGCAATTAGTGTTTGATCTGGCAACTCTTCTATTGTGAAGGAAAGTTCTTCAGACAGTTCAGCGTGGGTTTGAGATGCTGGTAGATCTTTAATTATTTCTGTACTTAGTTCTTCTTTAGTACCTGTGTCTATAGACATTCTTGAAATTTCTGTTCTCACTTGATAAGCAATTCCAGCAGCAGTTAGTTCTACAGGAAGAGTTTCGTCTTTAATTTGAGGAGTTTCTATCTCTGGTTTGGCACGTAATGCTGTTTCTGCTACACTGGAGACATTATCAAAGTCTAAGTTATCTTCTGCTGCCAATCTAGGAACAACCTCGAACTCCTCTTCTGAAGTCTCTTCTTTTGTAACGTCCATATCTGCTTGCAATATTTCTGTAGTTGAGATTTCAACTTCAGGTAATTTCTCCTGTCTTAGCTTTGAAATGTCAAGTTGGTAATCTTCAGGCAAAGATTTTGTGTCTATTTCTTCAGGACTAAGAGTCTCCTGACAGACGGCATTAGACTCTAGAAGACTGACTTCTTTCATCAATTCTTCCGGTTGTAACTTTTCTATACCAGTATCAGAAATCTCAGAAACTGTGTCAATAACTAAACTTGATTTTGCACCCTCTTCTATTTCAACAACTTCAAATTCCTCCTCTGACGCCTCTTTGTCTGCTTCATCCACAACAGCAACTTGCTGTGGAGGGAGTTTTATATCCAAATTCCGTTGTTCATGTTCTTCTGTCCCAGAAGTAATTGTCACTGTTTTTTCAAACACTGTTCTGACAGGCATTTCAGCTTTGACATATTCTTCTGCTTCTGTAATTTCTTCAGTGGCTGCTTCTAACATAGCAGTTTCCAACTCTCTAGTTACAGTTTCCCTGTAGTGTTCCTCAACTTCTGAACTTACAGCTGCTGTATCTTCCTCAGCAGTTTCTAAACCTCTTTGGAAATCAGTTGTTTTTAAGACATCTTGTGAAAGATCCTTGACTTCCAGTTCTGCTGTCTGCAAGACAGGCATTGCAGCCTCTACGTCTTTGGTTTTCAGTTTATCCTCTTTAACCTTTTCAGGCTCTAATTCATCTTGAATGATTTGTTGAAAACTAGGCTCCTTATCGGTCTCTTTGGCTTCCTGCCAATATGTTTCTTGTTTCTCCATTTCCACAACAACAAACGTTTCCTCTTCAGTTGTAGCATCTGTTATCCCTGCATCAGTTGGCTGTTCTTCCATTTTAGATGTTACATGTTCCAGCCTTGTTAGTTCTATTTCCTTGTCTGAGACTTGCTCCATTACTTCCAGTGGAGAAGTAACTGGAGTCAGCTCTACTGCTGCTGCTTCTTTAAAAGTCAAATTATCATCGATGATTGGTTTCTCAGGCGTCTCTTCAGAAACTTCTATGTCTGTATCCGTATGAGGAATGATTGTAGTCTCTTTCACTGGAGAGAGATCGATCATGGCTTCTTTTATAAAATCTAAGCACTCATCTGAAGGCAATGAGATTTGCAGCTGTGGTTTCTGTTCAGGCACTTCCACTGAAATGTCATCTGCTGCTTGCTGCAGCAACATACTGACTGATGTTTCATCTAGTACACCTTTACCTACTTGTGTGTCTGGTAAATGGACTGCAGTTTCTTGGGAATACTGTAGTTCTTCATGAGGCACAAACTGGCGTATAAGGTTTTCAGTGATTGGCTGTTCTGCTGCGCTTTCAGTAGTCACACGTTCTCGTAGCTCTTTATCCCACTGTAACTGTTCCCCAGTTACTGTGACAAAGTCTTTCATAAATTCCACCTGTGCAACTGACACTTCCTCTTGCAGTATGTCCTCTCTTAGAGAGGCTTGTGTTCTTTTAACTCTTTTTCGAACCCATGTTCCATCTGTCAGTACCTCTTCCATATGTTCTTCTGATTCTGTAATGCAAAGATCATCTCTCATAAGAGTATCAATTCCTGGAGGAAGTTCAACTACATCTTCGTTAATTTCTTGACCTATAATTTCATCAGTGATATGTCTTTCGGTTTCAATGCCATTAAGTCTGGTTATCTCGATGTTAGGTTTGATATGTGTCACCGTTGAGACGGTCCTACTTATAGTTGAGCCATCAGCCATCACTTCTTTTTCTGTAGTCATCTCTTCCCGTGTTTCAACAAAACCTTCTACAACATCCTTAGTAATTTCAGGTTCTTCTGTTGGGCTTAAGAGCTCCACTTGTTCTGGATAAGGCAAGGACTGTGGAATGTGTTCTCCTTGAACTGCACTGATAATAACAGCATCTGTTGGGCTGTATACCTTTTCAGTCAGTTCAGGAATGCAAACAAAAGAGTCTTCTCCAGAAACCAGCACTGATTTATCTTGCAAAACAATGTCTCCTATTTGGTCTTGCGTAAATCGAAAATCGGTGCTGGAAATTAAGTCCTCGTTCTGGATTATTATAAAACTTTCTGGCGGTGAAGGGCTTATCTGAATAGAGCTTTCCAACATTGCTTGCTCTGGTTGTGAAAGAGCTTGTTGGTCTACTGTCTCTACTGTCTTGTCATAGTCTGGTTCCCAGAAGCCTGTATCTTCACTGCTGGTCATGTCCATCACAATTTCTACAAAATCAGCCAAATATTTCTAAATACTCTTAAACCCTACATAAGTTTACCTTAACATGAACATTCGTATATAAGGTATACCCATTTCAAAAAGGATTAAAGACAAGCAATTTTTATATAATTGCAGGGTATGCTAAATTGCAATAGGAAAAGCGGACAACTGTAGAAAATGTCACATTTTAGATTAAAACATTTCTGCAGTAATATTCATAAATACAAGGTGAAAACCATTCCGGCAAGTGATCAAATATAAATAAAGAAGTCCGAAGACCAATGCAGTGTTAAAATATAACATGAATTTGAAAACAGTGCATAGCCCAGAATTAATATTAAGCACTGCAGAAACTCGCTACAAATGTTGTCTTTGGACAACACAGCTAGAACCACCTTATAACGAACGAGACTGTGTTAAAAGCAATTTTTTGATCCAGCTGAACTAATTTTGAGATTCATGTTCCTGACCACGTCATATCAGATTCATATTGCAGTGGAGCATATCATAATGAGTCTTTGGTGCAACTGCACATTTATATAGCACCTACTGCAGGATGAAGAAAAAAAGAGTAACAGTAGCTGCTATTACAATTTAAAAACATCAACTATAAAATCACTGTTAATTAAATTCTGTAATTCTTTAACACATACCTGCTCTAGTTTGGCCAGCTTTAGTTGTTTTGATTATCTCCTCAACAACTGGAGGTTTACCAGTTGATGGTTGACCTTGCTTGACATCTTAAATATATAGCATTTTCTGATATTACTATTTTAGTCCTACAGATCTTAATTGTCTTCTAACGATACCTGCAAGTAGACCAGTTTTATGGAGAGGATAGAATGATGTTCAGGGTATCAGAGTCAACTACTGTCAGAGGCATTATGAAACTTCAGTTTTGCTGTTTCTTCCAACCCCTTTTTTATAATACTCTCCTTTGAAGCCACATCAGTTATTCATAGGCATAGCAGCAGCTTGTGAGCTTTTAATAATTAGACACGTTCACACACATTGTACAATGCTATAACAAGGTTACAATATAATTAATTTAATTTAAGGCTTCTGTCATAATGCACAATGTACCAACTCAGCAGAGCCCCAACTGAAAAAGAGTCTACAATAATAAACCACACTATTATTGTAATTCATTAGAGAAGTCCTGTCACAGTACATCAACGATATCAGAAAGCGGCTACAGTTCAAAAGTAAGCTGGAATAGATCAGTCAGGACTTAAGACCTGACTGTTTTAATGAGACTGCATTTGAAAGCTAATAATCAGACTTCGTGTTCCCTATTAATGTTATAAGATATGCACTAAATTGATGTATGTTACAGAATATCACACAGAAGCAGTTCTGCTAGATTATGCATTGTCCCTGGCTGTCAACATTCTGCTGTACGTGACCAATGTCTTGATTAAAGTGTAAAGCAGATTCACTGCATCATAAACAAGTAATAAGTTTCACTTTGGCGGGTTGGAATATATTTATGATATTACTAAATATTATATGTTTAAGCAAAACAGTCAAGCATAAATATCATGCAGCCACAGATAGCATTACTTCATAGCCAAATCATAACATATCATTCATAAATAGTTTAAATAGTTAAAAATAACAAAGCAAAATGATCTGCATAATATGTCTGAAGAAAAAGTGCACACCTGTTTTTCTATCTTTGGCTTTTTTGCCCTCGGCGAAATCAGAAAGCGAGTCATCCATCCCAAATAATTGTTCTCGCATCTCAGACGAAATAAGCTCATCAATTCGTGGCTTTGGAGGGCATATCACAGGAGAGATCTCTTCTTCTGTTACACCTGGGCGTGAAACTGTTGATCACAGAAGAACTTAATTAATCTTTATCCATTTAATACTAAGTATTGCATCAGTTGCATAGATTCATGAAAAACTAAAGGCTAATACCAGAATGGCATCAAATACAAAATTATTTCATACAAACCAGTATTTCATTTATCCATTTAAGAAAAGTGAATGAAATATCTGCTGAATGGCAAATCCGTTCAATTGACGTTTATTTTTGAAGTAAATGTAAATGCTAACAGTGACATTATTAGTTAACTAGTTAACTATTGGGAGGAAGAGAAAAGCCAATACCGTCTTTGATGTCCTCAAATAAAATGTATACTTACCCTTGGTTTACCAAAGCTGAGCAAAACTGGAATGTCACCTATTATACATTTTAAGATAATTATACTTTTATCGCTATTCAAAATGCAAAAAAACACATGCAAGTGAAACTATAAACCTGTTTTAGGTCTTTCTGGCTCAACAAATTCTAAACTTCGGAATAGAGCATCGTAAGCCTCTTCTTTCGATTGGTATTTCATTTTTTCCTCGTCCTCCTTCTCTTCTTTCCTTCGAACAGCTTTTGTTCTTGTGTCGTCTATCACAGGTACAATATATTCTTCGACGTCTTGGTCGATTGCTGAAAATAATTTAGAAACTTTATCAGAACCTCAGAATATATGGTAGCAATTTAAGTATTTTGATTTTTCTGTAGGAATATTTCCTTTTGTCTGTTCTGTGGCTGACGAAAAGTAGATGCTTAAGTATTTTAGTGTGACTGCACGATATAAAGTCAAAACACAGAACCTGCATTTATGAAAAATCAACTTTAACCGATTCTAGCCAAACAGACCACAAATATATTTGTAAACCTTATCTCAACTTACCTACCTTTATTAGCCTAACCTCTGGATTGTCTTGCCTAGAGGAATTTAATCTGACTTGTCCAACAGATCATGATTTGTGGTTATAATATCACTTGCAGTGACCATTGACTGCTCCCTTGGACATTGTGATAATGACAGTATAAATGTCACTACATTAGATTTTATTAGAATACTTAATGCTTACGGCTTAAATGTGTAGCCAAACAACTGTAGGTAATATGAATGGACCTGATTCTATTTATAAACATAAAATGATCTTGCTACTTGTCAGAGGATAAATAACAAAGGTAGACTGCCTTTAAATTCATCGCCTTAACATCTGATATTTTTAGATTGATTGATTGATTGATTGGTTGATGGATTGATTGATTGATTGATTGATTGATTGATTGATTGATTGATTGATTGATTGATTGATATACTGGCACAAAACATTTTCTTAACTAAAGAACTTTGAGTCAGCTTATTTTCTTGAATTTTTAGTTAACTCAAGAAATGTTTAGAACATGATTACGATTACGAATACCAGTAAACACATCTACAAATCTCTCATAAAAATATCATTAGTGCATTTGATACATGAGAATGCTTCAGCTTTTTTGAAAAACTATCTACTCAAGTTTCTGAAAAAGTTTTTTCCAACTTACAAGGCTTATGCTTGAACTGATTGCTTAGTTCAACGTTGATTTCTGAAATAGCATTCTCGCTGGACAGATGCTTTTTGACAATATCTGTTCGACCAATGTGCGTGAGATGCCGTTTGAGATCTTCTGCCATGTTTTGTGCTGCCTTGCTTTGTCCCCAGAGCTGAAGCGCAGCTCTTGCTTGGTCATTTGAGTAGGGATACTCCATTTGAATTTTTAAAATGTCTTTATCAGTCAAATTTAGGTGGTGGGCCAGTGTTAACCAGTCAGAATCGAGCATATCGGAAATTTGCGGGAGGTGCAGTTCGATGCATGGAGCGACATCTTCTGGTGCTACAAAGCCAACATTCACACATCATGGAACATCATACAGCGGCAAAGCAGAGTAGAAAGTTGTTAAGAGAACAGAATAATAAAGACTCAAACAACAAACTATGTATGCGTTCAATGTATGTGTACATCTGGACATTTGTATAATGTCTTCCAAGAATCTCTTGAAAAGGAATTCAATATAAGATGAAATAACGTTAGAGTTCGTCAAGAAACACATATTCATCCACAGGCAATGATACGAATAACTGTACACAAAGTTGTAAACAACATTTGACTGGTAATACCATGCTGAACCTAGAGTTACTGTGCAGTGCTGACAATTCACAGATTGCCTGGCAACTAACAAAGATGAAGACTATGAAAGTCAGTCTCACAAGGGAGACTCTGGCTCACCAAAGCAGCATTAAACCCGTAATTTCCCATTCACAGGTGGCATGCAACTCTGGACTTGGAACTGTCCAAATAGGTAAAATCATGTGACACACTCTGAACATATGAGCCAATCACTCAAAATGGTGGCTTGGGGTTCATCACGAGACTAGTTCAGACACTTTTTCGAACTGCAAAGACTCTTAGGCAAACTGGAGGAATCTCACACACAGAGGTACCATGAATACGTAACAATTATTTAGCAAACACTGTAAAAATATTATACAATATTGAACGAGGTAAGATTATATTCTTTATCATGCAACTTCAATTACTGGTATAAGTTTTTATGTTAAAGGACTACGTCAGTAGTGATAATCTGTAGTTTTTGACATTTTTGACTGAAAACAGCTGCACAAATATTATCCAGCTGCGGCACCCCTAGAACAGGTTCATGGCACTTTTGGGTACCACAGCACCCAGGTTCGAAAACACTGTCCTAAATTCTAAATACAGTTTGTTTGAAACACGCCATACCTGTCGAAACGGGATATTTGGTTTCTGGTGATTCCTGTTCTGCTGTCTCTGGCCTTTCGAGGTCGGGTAAAGTGATGTTGAGATTGCAAATAGGAATCAGAGGAGCTTCACCCCGAGCCACCTTTGGCTCCTGCATAAAGGCCACTCGCCCAACAGGCTCTTCGTTGCTGTCACGAATTCTGACAATGAACGGTAGACGGTTTTCTCGGAAGGAATGGAAGTTCATATAGAGTTGTTCCCCTGATTTTGTCACTGGTACTAAATTGCCACCCATTTCTAAATACAGGTGTTTGCCCTCTAGTACCTACAAATTACACATTTCTGTTAATTATCTGCAGCAAAATAAATTGTTTTAAACTTTGAAAGCTTCTGTACACTGCTTATGTACTGAATTCTTTAGCCATCATACACCATAAGTAACAAAGTGAATAACAAAATTATCTTAAACAGGGCATCGCTGTATGATAGTGGTATTACTTAGTGCATGAGATTTGCCCTGGGATGTTTGCAAGCAGTGCAAACTACAGAAATTAGTTGAGATTGACATCTTATCTACACACTCAGATTTATAAGTCAGAAATACAAATCTTGAATTACCAAATACCATCTGCTGTTATACAGTATATTTTTTTTAGTAAAATACACAGCAAAATATTTTCCAACAAGAACATAGTTGAATAATGAAATGCAAAACATAACCAGCTGGAAGTCTCTTAAACTCAAATTCTTAAACCTACCTCTACATCCCGACTTCTGGCGACTTCAGAGAACCGCTCCTGACTTTCAAGAGTTTTGTCTGTTTTATCGTCTGTCATGCAGAAGACTCGAAGTTGGGCCTCCATGAGGTCATGACGTTTTGCGAACACAACAAACTTGGACATAAATGGTACGGCTATCGCTTCTCGATATAACTCAGTTGCCATCTTGCTCGCTTCGCTTATATTCTGACAGTCCATCAGCCAAAACCTATATAGAAAATTATTTTTGAGAAGTTTATTGTCTCCTAAACTGTAAAAACTGTCACTGGATATCGATATACAAAGGATACAAAGGTATAAGAACTGAGTAGCACTTTCTACATAATAAAACATATACAAGAATAATTTTGTCTTTGTATGGGTACGTTTGCTGGTGTTTTTGTCTGAAAATGTTTATGTCCAATATGTTGTTGGTGTGGTGACAGATTAAACAGCACATAATCCAGCATCAACTATCAAAATAAAGATCAACCATTTCAAGGTGTTGAAGATAGTCAAGATCACTGTCATTAGAACAACGATAATCATCAAATAACAACAAAAACAGAAACATTGTCAAATTGTGACACAGGTGATAATCAAACAAGATTGTGATATTGCTGCATTCAGTTCCACACATAATTATTAATAGGAGAGCTACTTAAATGCATTGCTGATTGATATTAAGATAAGTGAGGAACATTTTCAACTTAGTTTAATGTCATATTATTTAGATTTATCAGATAGCCAAATTTCAGTGTCTTTGAGAAGCTCTTTAACGGCACAGTACAATTATCTTGTCACTTGAAAACCTATCTTTTTGCCGGTTTTGGCAGTGATGCGGGTCGAGAGCGCCGCTGATTTGAGTGGCGCTATGCAAATGTCCAATTACAATTACAATTACAATTACCGGTACAATCTATATACATAAACTGAGTGCAGATGATTTACTTTTTTCAGACAAGTACTATTTGAAGTTTTATGTCTTAATGGTAATCTAATTTTTATCAATACCTCATAGCAAACATAGTGACCTTATGCAACGTACAATAATGCAGAAATTAGGCTAAAAGCATTAGTATTTGCCTGGTACATTGTGCATAAATTTAATTTCACATTTCCCATGAAATTGAGGGAATATCTGCCATGGCAAACTACAAGTCCTCCGACCAGGCCACTGTTGTGAATGAAAGGCCCTGAGAGTTACAAACTGAGACTGTGCATGGTCAGAAAATCTCAATATGAGGCATGAAGTAATGGTAATTGAAAGTCTTGCTCTAGGTCCCTTCAAAGGAACATCTTAGGCAAATCTTGACCTTGAACCTGAACTCTTCATGTTACCTGCCATCAAGCATTCTAACCACTTGGCTCAGTGCCGGCCTTAGGGGCATGTGAACCATGAGGTCGCACGTGGCCCGCAACTTAGGGGGACTGAAAATGTCATAGAAAATTAACATGAACAAAACACCCTAATAATAATATTATGGTTTCGATTAAAACTTCTCTTTTGTCAATAAAACAAAAGTCAGCTTCCTCTATATCCCAGAATTCTTATGTATAGTTAAATTTGACTTGTACTTGTTAACAATCTACTCAAATAAAATGATTAGCAATGAAAAACAATTTGACTTGTGTCATGGGGGGCCCGTACAGTATACTCTGCACTCCTAAGGCCGGCACTGTTTGGCTACTGTGCCCTACACAGATTCATACCTTGCTGAGACACTTGTTGTGAAGGAGACGCAGTCATTTATGAATGTAAGAGGTGTTGTGCCGGTTATATCCTCCCACAGCGCAGGCATTGTACCACCTGAACAAAATATTTACACTTTCTTATATATTAACAAACCAGATATCTAGTTCCTTCAAAGCTTTTCTTACATACACATAGGCCTTAACATACACTGTATGCGTGTTTTTCAGTTTTTCTTTTGCAGCGAATACAATTTTACCTGTGTAGTGAATGTACTGGGAACTTCAGTATAAAGCTACGAAATTTCAGTATACAGCTTCGAATGTAACTCGTTTGTCCCTGTTAAAAAGACTGCTTAGACACAGAACATTTTAAGTATGTATTACTTGGTGCAAGAGGGGGTAAGATTCCATAGAGGTTTTAGAAATATACGGTGGGTTATTTTAGGCAGGCAAAACAAAACTTTTAAGTGGTAAATGACATTGTGTTGCAATAGTAAAAATCTAAATAATGCACTAAAAACATAGTTACCCAAGAAAAAATTCATTTATACAAAGTATTAAAAATAGATGAAGCAAAACCAGGAAACACAGATCAGAGACTGTCTTGTAAGGTATGGTTATTGTGATATTCAGACAGCATAAGGTAAAACTGGCCCAGAGCAGAATCAAAAATAAAGACGAGGAAAAGGTTAGTACAGTCTATTAAGGGTGCTTTAGACTAATTCCAGAAGTAAATGTTAAACCACTCAAACTTTAATGCAACATACAACTGAGTGGACCACTGGCTGTACCATACACATTACACAACCAGCGTAACAATGAGTTACGAGTCACAGCAATAAATTATGTGTTGGAATTCTTTGCTAATAAAAACCTTCAATTCAATTCCATGGTATTGTTGCATGTCTCAGGAAGGTGTAATTCACAGGATTTACATCAGTATAAGTTTAATTACTTTACTGCAAGCACACGAGAATCATTACAGAAAACAATTTTCCTTGGAGTAGCAGCATTCTCATTTGACTCAAGATGTTCTATACAAAATTACATTTGCCCGGATTCCATAATCATTCCATTGTCAAAGTCAATTTAAAAATAAGAAAACATAATAAAATTATACATGGAAACAAAGTTTGAAAAATAACCAGTTTTAATAAGAAATGGCACATGGCAAGTTTTCAGCTGGACATTTAAGATGACTTGCAACTAATAAATAACCGGAAAATTTCAACAGAACTACTTCATTGGAAAGTTCACTGAAATAAAAAATCCATTATTGCATCAACAAGGAAAATGAAATATACACAAATGAAATTGACCAATCCAGCAAGAAAGAGGATCACCTGTCAAAACACATATTCTACTGAAAAATCACCTGAACTCTCTTAACAACTAGAAGCATGCTCTTTCTGCATGCTATCATAGCTTTCTAAACAGTCCCATCAAATTAGTTTACATAATCTCCTAATTCATATAATATATTGCATAGGTCATAAATCATGAAGATGCAGTTAAATTTGTTTAAAAAGTCTTCTTTGTAATATTGACAAACAATAAATTACAATAATTTAACAGTCTGAATAATGCAAATAAGGAAAATTGAACATAAATTTTGATCATTGAAGATTTACAAACAATAGATAACATTTGGCCTACAAACACTTGAGGAAACATGTGTGAGGTGCCTATTCTACAACAAACCATCAGTTTCAAATGGTTTCATTTTAGAAATTTTTAAAGAACTCATTCCCAGACATCAATGTCACAGACACATAAAGCCAACAAAAACCTGTTTACCTACAACAAACCGATATGCCGTGCGATGCATTAAAACAAACAAAATAAAAACGATTTGTAAAGCAATAAGCACACGAAATGGCAGAAGATAACATCAGTTAACGAGTAAAGCAGAATGATTAAAGACTACAGAAACTTCATTCAAAGTTGATTAAATTTATACACATACTTAAAAATATACGCAACATCTACAGACAATATACATATATTGCTTAAATAGATATATTTGGGTGTCTGATAGTGTACTTCATGTGATTAGTAAAATGCTGCCTTTATAGCAAAATATTTGAACACTATCTTTATTGTTACACAAAGCTACATGCAGAACAATCAACAGCTTATCTAACAAGCTTAAGCTAAGCCTTAGTAGGGAGAGGCTGAAAATACTCTAGAGTGAAAATAAGCCTTCAAGAAGTTCAAAAACTTCGGTAAACGTTTTGCTCAAAATGTCCAGCATTAAAGATATTAAGTGTACATCAAGTACACATCAAGACGCTTGCTTAAATAGTGCCATTTAGAAGCACAGTTTAATAGGATCACACCTCATGGAAGGCAAGACATGGATTATCATACTTTAATGCACTCTAAACCTACACACTGTATTGTCTAACTAACCTAAACTTGTGCCTGTGCCAGACTGGCCAATCTGCTCCAGATCTATCTGT
Source organism: Allolobophora icterica (assembly GCA_963556255.1). NCBI lineage: Eukaryota > Metazoa > Annelida > Clitellata > Crassiclitellata > Lumbricidae > Allolobophora > Allolobophora icterica. Next base: position 81,673,909 of record OY744602.1, read on the forward strand.
GTTTAATCAGCTTCTTAATTAAATTAGAGGTTGAAACCCATTTACAACAAAGCGTGTACACCACTAGTATTCACCCTCATCCGTTGAGGGTGAATTCTAATAAGTACCCGTATATCCAAACTCCAAGATTAAACCACCGCATTCTGTGATTTCTTTCATGCTAAGAGCAGCACATGTTTCTCTGCTGTTCGGGTTTCAGCTATCTTTGATCTTATGCTCTAATTATTTTCAGTGAGGAGGGTGTAAAATAAAGATGATTTTAAATTACCTTTGCCAAAAATGTTACTCAAAGTAATTAAAGGACAGATTGGAAAACATAGCCAGCTAACACAAAAGGAAGCAGCAACACCAGTTTAAAATGGAATAATAATCACCTATATGTGAAGCATTTCAATCCCTGATCATTACTTTTTACTGAATGTCTCCAAACTAATTCAATCTAAAAGGCACTGTTCTTCGCTAAAAATTAAGGAAGGCATAGACTGATCAGCCAATTTCATCACTTCAGAGAAGTCTTATGAATTGTAAAATCAGTCGTCCTAAATGAATTGCAATCATTTACTCAGAAATTTCTAACGCATTCATTACTTTAAGGTCAGGGCATCTATCAGTTCATTGACACCCTATCGAGTCAGAGGGATTGTCCAATGAACTTCTTAATATTTACCTTTTCTATTCCTTATGACATTTAATTCTGTGTCTGAGTTGATGACTAACACAAGAGTGACTTTGTGACTTCTTGAGAAAACTAACTTTACGTGAATTTGTGATGTTGTCTGACCCCAACAAAATATTCTTAAAGCATTCTAAACACAGGAAACACTAAACTAAGTTTTGGGGTGTGGTCATCTTAAACTACACTTAATTAAACATGCACCCAATGGTAACAACAAGGAAGGCAGAAAAACTAAATGTCAGAAAGCCAAGCCAAAAGGAAACTTACGCTTACCCGCGAGACTGCACAGGAGACGGAGTGTGGGAGCTTCAGAGCCATACTGGTTCAACATGCCCTTCTGCGAAGCCTTGGGAAGAGGAATAGTCAACGTTATCGGTTTGTGAAATTTTCGTCTTCTGGGTTCAACGGTCACTATTGGACTGACCGCTACACGATTACCCAACATCTTGGACACCAGCTCTGGAGAGACTGGTTGTGCCTATAAAGAACCATGTTCATTATCATCAACATCATTTTAATAGAACATTATTAACTACTGTAGATCACCTTAACCCACTTATCTTACCATATCTATCCCTGTTTGGGATTTGACAAATTGTAGTAATGTGCAAGCAAGCCAAATCTATCGGTATCGGTCCATCCAACTTAAATCAGGAAGATCAAATCATGAAAATCGGAACAAGGCCAATGGCGAAATGCAAACTGGAAAAGACCAATTCAACTTAAGGCCGGTGCAGACTCTGTGGAATAAACATGACATTTCTGAACCTGCAAAGACACAATAGTGGGCAAGAGCCACTTACCTGGAGACCAACTTTTATGTTCTTTGTAAGTGATCCTTCCGGAAAGACGGCCTGGACCTGTGGAACAACAGTCGAACTGATGACTCCACCTTCCGTACCGATGCCATTCGACTCCTGTCGTATCCTTGTGAGAACGGCAAAGTACTGTGGCAAGTCAGTTGTAAGGATGCGTGTTACTCGTCGCTGATAATGCTCTTCTGCATTGTCTAAGTCTGAAAATGAAAGTTGTCACTCAAGCAAACATGCCAAAGATTCTCTAAGTTCATAAATTCAGTAAATTATGCAACTGCACATATGCAACAATTGCATTCAATACAATAAGTACACACGCATTGGCTATTTCTATCAGTCACATTTCAGTCAGTAAGTCAGAAGAAGAAGAAGAAAAGCAGTCGCTTAAGCTAGCCTGAAAGGCAGCAATTGGTATGAAGCATTAGCAACTTCATTTTCTCAGCCTCGGCATATGAGGGTGGATGGCCAGTCCTCTCCCTCACCGTCTGATCTTCCCACTGACAGAGTATGGTCAGGGTACTCATTATATCTGCATTGGCTAGAGGGCACAGCTGGAGTAGAAATCTGGAAACAAATTTCTGCCCTGGCAGGGATTTGAACTTCTGACCTTTTCATTGACAGTCCAGCATGCTAAAGCTACCCATTGGACTACCATGCACCCTCAGTCAGTCAGTAAGTTAAGAACACCATAAGTGACTAATGCAGTTCTATACTGACTGTCCCTAACTCAACACCACGCTTCAAGTGATATTAAGGCTACCTTGTGTGTTCATTTAGTAACTCATTTATCTCATGACACCCATCCCACCTTACCTCAGCTTACCCCACCAGGGTGCCATGGTAAGGAACTGAATCCTGACATCTTATTAGCTAGACTGTAGTGGCATACACCAACATAAGCACAGGCATAAGAAGATCTGTGCCAATTACCTTCGAAACTGCCATCTAATGCGTCATGAACTGCTTCATCTGTTGCCTCCATTGTGTGTTCCTGCCACATCTGCCCATTGTCACTGCGTAAGATGCAGATCTCTCGTTCCTTTCCTCTCAGTGAAGCAAGATGTGGAACCTCAATGATCACCGGGCTACGAAAAGCAAAGAAAGCAAATGAAAACATATGATTAGTTTAAATGAATTGAATAGATTTAGATTCTAATTAAGATGGTTTTTCATGAGTATGCACTTCTTGTGCATTATAAAACTTGCCTATCAGACAAAAATGAAAAATGCAAGTAATAATGATTTACAGCATCAGTCAGTTGTCTGTTTGCTAGTCTGTCTGACTGTGTGTCTGTCTGCCTGCCTGCCTGTCTGTCTGTCTGTCTGTCCATCTGTGTCTGTGTGTCTTCCTATTCAACTAAAGCAAAAAGGTACAGAAAGAATCAACAACATGCTAACCTGCTTACTTAACAATCTAAGTTTTGAGCCGGAAGTCAAACTTCTGTACTACAGTTGCACAGCCAACTCTGTCATTAAGCAGCAGAATCTAACACTGGCGAAAACTAGGAAGTAACTGGCAAGTTCTATGATGCCCTGGCCTTAAGCCTTTTGGGATTTCTTCCTCATCATCTTATGGTCTGGAAAACTATAATTTGCCTCCCATACATATTGTTGCAGGTAAAAATTTTACCATAAAATAGTCATTTTAATTAGGGTGCTTAGTATGAGCAAGTAGGCTTTGTAACTGCAATATAGTACAACAATGCTTCCTACTAACATTCTTCATCATTGAATAAATTCTGATATATTTTGACAGGTGACATAGGCCCTAAATTTAGTTCAGCTTTAGACCTGAAGCCACAGATATAAATTACTTTTAAAACTGACACAAGCATTAGGCCAGGAATTCATTAGCACAAGAGATTGGATAAAAACAGTCTTGGTGGACCCAGTAGGTTTCAACAGAAAGGAGTGGTCATTGAATACAACAGATAGGCCTAATTTGCAGTGATTCCAACACAGACTAAATGTCCTTATAACTGTCTGCTTATAACAGAAGCTTGTTATAAGACAGTTCATGCTACAGCTCTCAAAGACAGCTTTAAAAGAAGACTATGGTGTACTACTAAAGTCCAGAGCCATTCTAGTTAGCATTTAAAACCATTTTAATTAGCATCTCACCCAAGGAACTGCGTGCCAACTGGACCCATTTCAAGAATTCTGCTGGCCAGTGCTTCACTCTCCATTAGCGGCGGAGGATTCGAAAGCTTCTCCTTCTTAACTAATTTGCAAATAATTCTTGTTGGCATGCTTGCTCTGCCAGGTGGAATAATTATTCGCACACCGGAATGTCGACATCCTGACATGGCGCCACCTCGAGCATCCACCATGAAACTCACAAGAAAACTGCAAAAGAATTCCATATGACATAGGTCAAGAACAGTTGAAGACCCATAAGTTATAAAGACTTGTGCAAGAAGTACAATGGTCTATAAAAAATATAATCACAGAAATGGTTGTAAAAAAGGTTAACTTTGCTGATTTGTTACCAAAAAGTGACCAAGTTAGAAAATTTCATATCAGAGATAAGATTATACCTCACAATATTTAAACACTGCCCATTTACCACTTTGGTACCAAATAGCTAGTTTATGGTGAAAATAACTTGTTCTTATAATCATCCATCAAAATCCAGCAAATGCATTAAATTAGCTGAACACAGCAATATTATAAATTAATTTGTAACTTCCCTATTGTGCCAGTGTCTAATGCACAAGGCATTAACCAATGGCACACCAAACCCAAGCCATGATCCAGTTAATATCCAGAAGATCTGTCCAATAAGACAGAGATGTAGCCTGTGGCTGATAAGCAATTCGGAGAAGATAAGAAAAGGCAATACAGGCTACATACCTTTTCCATTTCAGTTGGCTGAAAAATTGATAAAAAATAAAATAAAGTTTGAAACATAGAAGAATGTAATCAAACACTTAGTTCTTAATTTAATGAGAGACATAAAAGACTTCAGGTCCAAGTATTCTGAATACTTAATTCATACATGGCCACATAGTATACTCAAACAAAATGTGAATGTAAATGGCATTATATAAAATTTACAGAATTTTCAACTTATAATAACTTAAAGAATTTTTAGTAAAGCCCAAAGCTTCAGTTTGTACCATTCTCAACTTGTCTAGAGAAATAAATCATACATTCAATCAGACACAAACTGACTACAGATACGATTAGCTTTAAATAATTTCTGTGGGCAAACCTGTCAAAACAGATGAAATTTTGAAAAACTTTACTAATTAGACTACCCTTGGTCAATTCTTTAATAGCTACTTATGTGTTCTGCTAATACAGGTAAACTTTTTCACAAAGCAAGTAGGAGTGCAAGAGAATGAGAAAGCATATAAAACTACATTACTTTTGCTTTACTTGACTTTCCTCTATGAGTTCACCTTCTCAGACTTTAAAGCACTACACAAATTAGTTGAAAAATGCGAGTCTAGTACATGATGCATGTGATGCATTTATTGCATTCAATCTCCTGTTTCTCTCTGGTCTCCCTGCAACCGGAATTTGTTCTGCAAACATTATCTCTGGACAACCCCTCTGACTTGATTCAGCGCTTTTAAATAAGCTGGTGCTCTGTGCTAAGCTTTCAAGTAACGCTTTAGAAAATCTTGAGTTTATGATTACGAGTTTCACGTTACCTTGTCTGAGATGGTTGGCGGTCAACCGTAACATTGTCAATGTTAAAGCTGCTGGCAAATGAAACTCCACTGTACGAAGACCCATAGACCCTTGAGTCAGCCTCCGAAACAGCTGCTTTCAAGGGAGAGCTGAAAGAGGCTGCATACTGCTGATGTGCAGGCGTACTGTAGACTGGTGTGTACTGCTGTCCAATCGATTGCCTCTGTACTCTGTCTGGCTCATCCTAAATCATCAAGGCAGCCATTTGGGATTATTGACTAAATTCTTTACAGAAAAGGACATTACACATCATATCAGTCCAAATGAGATCTCGTGTATATTGCAAGTCTACCTCTTTATTTGTCTGTCTGTCTGTCTGTCTGTCTGTCTGTCTGTCTGTCTGTCTGTCTGTCTGTCTGTCTGTCTGTCTGTCTGTCTGTCTGTCTGTCTGTCTGTCTGTCTGTCTGTCTGTCTGTCTTTTCTCATATTGTTTTGGCTAAAATTAAGCATTCAAAAAATAAATCTTCTCTTTTTCATATTAACAAAGCACGAAGAACATTCAATCTAACACAGACGAGGTACCAAACTGATTTGCTGGTTTCCTCTTTTTAAATTGCCAAATGAAGAAGAAACTGCTTTTTAATTCTTGCTGGTGAATTTACTTAAAGTCTGTGTGCCACAACAAAAAATTAACACAGTACACAGATAAAAAACAAAACAAAATAAAAAATCACTCTCTCATTTACAGTACAGCTTAGTGAAGGAAAACAACGGCAGTGATACTTTAAGAAAGCCATCTATAATATTATAGCTCAATATTTTCATATGCCTGTGCGAATTTCAAGTGTGTGAATTAGTATCGTCTCATAAATTAACTGACCTTCCTGCCACTGTATTAGAAATAGTGTCTAATATGTTAGTAAAGAGGAATAAAATATTGCACTGCTGGTATATACCTGTAACGTAAATAAGCTATATGGTACTGATAGCTCGCGGTTCATCTTGAGATACTCAAGGTCGTCGTGAATGCATGAGCGACTGACCACTGATGAAGATCTACTAACTAGATCACTGCTTGACTGAACATGGAGAACAGGAACTCGATCCTAAAGTCAAGTAACTGAAATTCTCATTCACGAAAACTAATCATAACTCATCGCGACTTTCATCCAACAAAACAACCCCAACCCAACATAAAAACACATACACACAAAGCACAACAATTAAAAGAAAACTTAAATTAACAACTGACAGCAACCGAAATTGTACAGCAAATTACAGTAAGCACAATCATGTTTTACAGAATGCGAAATGTGAAGGAACAGAACATCCAGTTTAAAACAAAAAATACCAGGAAGTTATTTACTAACTCAAAAAGCTTCCATGTGTTAATACATTTCAAAATAACATTTGCTATCAAGAAACAACTCAATCTGACCTAATTCCAGATTTGGCCGAGTCTCTGTGTATGTGCTGGTTGTCCTTCAGTGGCTCTTTTACCTGCAGCACATTGCTTATCAAATCCATGCCTTGGTCCGGCAGTGGATTTAAAGACTGGTCCCTCCATACTTGTGGGAGCTCTGCCACCTTACCACATGCCCACAGCACCACACCTCCCTCTGCTCAGCTGCTCACCCTGAGCTTAGTGTTCCCCATGAGTGTATATCTATTAGGCAAAGTCATGCCTTTTCTGTGGTGGGTCCTGTGACCTGGAATGGGCTCCCTGTCATGCTCTGCCAAATACCTACTGGCTTTTTGCTTCGTTTCTTACTGCTCTTAAAACTTTCTTGTTCAACCGGTTTTGGGTGGGAGCACTCCTGAGTAGACAATCTTACCTTGAATGGTCGCTATATAAATGTTCTTATAATAATAATAATTATAAATAAAAAATCCTATAGAAAAAACAAGGCAATTAACCAGACACCAGAAATACAGAAAGAAACAAAGGAGCATAGATGAATAAGCAAAGTTGTTAGTCAAGTTCTAGTTTTCTTTATCTCTTACTTTATTTGGAATGATTGAATCGTCATGGAGCATCTTCATATCATCTTCAGTTATGTCACCAAGAGGTGGTTCTTCACCTTAAGCAACAATATAGCAACTCTCGCTCAATTTATCATCTTTTGCTAAACTGTTGCTTTACATAGTCGTTTTGTATTATCAAAATACAATTATTATTAATTTTTATTATCGACCCCTATGTTCAATCCAGTTGAAATACTGCCTCTTGCAACGACAACTTTATTACATAATTATGTTTTATGTCTGTGTGTGTGCATATATGCATGAACTTATGTATGTATCTATGTATGAATGTGTGTATGTATGTGTGCCTGTATGTGTTTATGTACGTACACATGTGCGCATTTTTGTATGGATGCATGTTTGTATTCAAACCACTGAAAACAGCTATCTATCAGATAGCAATATTACAGTATAGAAATATTTAACGATTGAGTAATTCAGCATTTTGTACAAAATAAACTTTAATGCTTTAAATATTAAATTGTTTATATGTATTTCTATGAATAAAAATATTTTTTATTCATGAAAACAAACTGAAGAGGCCAAGCCAGGATTCAGATGACCGTAGTCTTAGAGCATCTATCTGCCTGAACGTTACGAAAATGGATGCAATGGTATTCCAAGGATACACTATCAGATAAACAACTCTCAGGCACAAGATATACTATCCAAGGATATACTATCAAAGCATATACTATTTTTTATTTATTTATTTATTTATTCCGGATATTTCTATAGCGCCTCTCGAAGTCAACTACTACTCAGAGGCATCAGTGAATGTACTTTCAGAGGACATACTATCAGTGGACACATTATCAGAGGATATGCTATCAGTGAATATATATTATCAGATGATAAAGTAACAGTAGACAGGATATCACAGGATTTAACCATTTCAATCAGTTGTGCAATCATCGCACAAGAAAGCAATCTCAAATTTTCATCAAATGACACTTCTATTGTCTGTTTCAAGTTTACTTAAGATGCCCTGTATTCCTAACAATGATCTGTTGCCTTGCCTTACATCAACTCTCTAACCTTCTTACTTACCATAGGATACACATATCAGGTGCATATGAAACACAATTTTCACAAACCTCCTTCATCTTCTGAGTCAGACATAGGCGCTTCCTGCATCGTCTCTGGTGAAACAACTTTGTACTTTTCATCGGTACTGGATGGCATTGCAGAGAATTCTGTTATGTTCTTTAATAGTTCAACAACGGATATGTACCCAAGTCTTTGGGCGATCGAAAGAGCTGTCTGTCCATTCTAGAAAGACAACTTGGGTTTCACCAAATAGGCACGTCATATTACCAGAATATGACGTGCCTATTCCTAAACCATTTACAAAAATATAAATCCTTAAAATTTTCCTGTAAATTTAAAATTCCTGTCCATATTGGTGTGAATCACAACTGAACTAACCATTTACATAAGATCAGTTGCTGAATAAGGTATAAAATAAACTAAACCCTATTAGTGCTTTAGCAAAGAAATTTATTATCAAATAAATAAATTATATTACTTATCCAATAAATTTAAAATAATCGTTGAACCTCCTATATCATTCCATATTACCAGAGGTTAAGAAATTTAAAATGAAAATCATTGATCCTCCTATATCATTCCATATTACCAGAGGTGGCTGATAAGCTAATTCAGCACAATTCATTTATCCTCAGTTATGGAAACAGCCGGTAAGACTACTGCTTTTAAATGAATCAAAAAGCCCAAAGCATATTTTTGTATGTTCTTCTAGAAACAGAAGATTGTTACTATAGTGATTTCACGCTGGCAGCAGTTGAGCTTGGAACTGCAGATAATTGAATTTTATATCAAATTAATCAAATTTATATCAAATTAATTAATAGAGAAGGAGCAGAGGAAGACCATGAAAGGACTGGCTGGAACCCATCAGAGATGACTTGAGATGCCTGGAGATGTCATGGGACAAGCCCGAGGAGTTGGCGATGGACAGAGACGAGTAGAGGAGATACGTTGCGCGAAGTGCAGACCAGCAAGGAAAGGACTAAGTAAGTAGTAAATAATTTACTTTCCTAATCTGATAAATTACAAAACTGATCCATCTGTTCTTCCATATTCACTAAAGTTCAGCTCATAGGTACAATCCAGTTCAGTCACTGCCTGCTTGATCTAATAGCAAAGTGATAAGACAATTGCTTCACACCGAAAGACCGCTTGATTATCTAAAATCCATGAACTTTCCACTCTGGCACTCTGCAACCTGCACAGGTTACCATAGATAACTGAAAGAGCATAAACAATGCAAACGAGTTAATCTTACGCTAGTCAGAACATTTGGAGAGGCCTGATACTTCAGCAGTAAGTTCACGACCAAAACGTGGCCTTGCTGTGCAGCCTGGTGCAGTGGAGTGTATCCCATCTGTCAACGCATAACATTATCATCAGTAACCGGCCAATTCACAATGCACTGCCAATATAAAGAGCACACTGTACGTGTCATAATTTCATGTCTTACAAACCAGGCAATATAAGTCGGATAAACTATAAATTTCTCTTCTGAATTTCCTGCCCTCAGCTCTGCAGCATTTTCTCTCTCTTCAGTCATTTGGCAAAACAATTGAAAACTCGATTTTCAAGCTTCCTGCACTTCAGAGTTCAAGTCATTCATGAATTACTGTGATTTAAATGTCTGCTTAATTATAATGAGAAGCTGAGATGAAAACAATTTAATTAATTCCATCAACTTCTCCCAAGCATGCACATATAATAATAACAATAGCAGCTATGTTCAATGGCTTTACTTCCTTCATTAACATCATTGATTTAATCAAAGGATTAAGTTTAAGACAATTATTTATATAATTTATTCAAATTTAAGGGGTTTAGAGTACAGGTAATGATCTCAAACTTTTCAAAACATATGTAAACATCTGGTTTACAAAGGCCTGTTGCATTATTTTATATTTTGAATATGATGCTACAATGCTAAGGAGTTCTAGTGGAAACACATGGAACGAAATTGAAACATACAGGGAAGAGTACAAGAAGTGTAATTCCTAACCTTTGTTGTCGAGTTGACTGCTGCGTTTTGTTCCAAAAGAAATCGAATCATGTTGACCTGGCCAAAGTGACAGGCAGTGTGCAGTGGCGTATATCCAGCCTAAGAATCATAAAACAAATCAACAACTATTCTAAATGTTTTCACATAAAATAATTTTAATGAAGATCACTCACAATCTGGTAGTTTGTACATAGAACTTACACTCAGAGGTCCCACTGACTTAGAACATACAGGTTACAGAATGAGCAACATATCAGAACTAAGCAACTTTCAAAACCAAGTAAGTAATTACTAACTGGATATTTCTACAGACTCTTTTCAGAGCCAATAACGTTCATAATCAAGCAACAGATGTTACCTTCGTCTGAGCATCGATCTGCGATTTGTGTTTGACAAGTACTTGGGCGACTGGTACCCTGTCTTCCTGTGCAGCGAGGTGCATTGGTGTCAGTCCATTCTTAGACCTGGAATTTGGATCTGCACCACTTTCCAACAGAAGAGAAACCATATCTGTGTATCCGTGCTGTGACGCCAAGTGCAGTGGAGTGAAACCATTCTGTAACAAACGATATGTACAGTCTTCGTCTAAATCAGCCTAACTTCTTTTCAAATTCTTTTTCATTTCAACAATTATCTCATAACTTACAGATGCCATCTTATATGTCACAGAACCTGTGCTAAAGAAACCATTAGAAAACTAATATGTAAACCAAGGCAGAAGACTTCAAGCAGCAGTGGTCTTGTTGAAATAGAGAATAAAGCAAACTACAGTAGATACATACAAATATTACTGCCAACTTGATGGCTAACAACAGGGTGTCATGATAATGAAACATGATTTCCTATACAGACGTCTGGCTATACAAACTGAAATAATTCATTGACCTGCGGGAAACTGACATCAACAAAAACAAATAATTCAGGTTAATTTGCCAATACCTGTCATAAATCATGGATAAGCATAACACCTTCACTTGTTCCTTTACAGTTTCCTTCCCTTACCCACAACTAATCATTCATCCATAATCGTGAAAAGCAGAGAAGACTTTTAATATAGGATTTAAATAACTGTTAAGTACGGTAAACCCAAAGCACAACTTGATCAGCTTTCAGCAACTCCTAATTAGCAAATAAAACTGATTTTGAATTGTCTCCAGACCTTTGACTCGGCATCTGGTCTAGCTCCATGTTCCAAGAGCGCGGTGGCAATGTCCATTTGATTCTTCTTTGCAGCCACATGCAGAGCTGTGTAACCATTCTAGTGGAAAATTAAAAAAATTGGTCATAGCACTATCAGTACAAAGCAATATTTCTCTTCATGCATCAGTGCCCATCATTACCCATAGTTCAGCATTATAGTCACTGCTGCCATCATCATCATTGTTGGCATCATCATCGTTGTCATCATCATCATCACCATTACTGTTGTAATATTTTCTTGCTACCATCCACCAATTCAGTATCATCTTTGTCACTGTCATTATCATTCTTGCCCTTGTCAGTGTCATTTTTCATCACCATTATCCAAAGTAGCATCATCTCCATCAGCACCACTCATTGCAGCCTGTGACAACATCCTTTCCATTCTTTTCCAGAACAACTATAATACCTTAGCTGATGCATGTGGACTGGCTCCCTTCTCCAGAAGAAGCAGTGCTACGTTGACGTGGTTGTAGTGTGTCGCTACGTGGAGTGGCGTCAAACCGTTCTTGCCCTCTGCATTTGGATCAGCTTCTTTCTCAAGCAGCAGGCGAACCACTTCTATGTTTCCATACTTGGCTGCGATGTGTAGTGGAGTGAATCCTTTCTGTAACCAAAACAGTTTCATTACAGAAGAGTAACATTACAGTCAAATTATGTTACGGTAAAAACAGCTCAAGTCGTGTAATTACAAAAAACAAAACATATCAAAAGCAGGTAAACTGCATATAATTCATCGAGTCTCTTGAAAACACAAAAAGTTGCAGAAAAAATACAAACTATACTATTTTACTAAATTTTTTTGAACCTGAACTGTAATAACTCCCCATGGTAAAATTTTGTATTATTGTATTAGAATTCAGCAGATTATTTCTTCTTTTAATTGCTTCACAACAACACCGTAATGCCTGCAGCCATGTTGTTTGCTGTTTTGCTGATTGTGTCATTTCAACGTATTTCAATAATCTACCTTGGTTAGAAGATTCTGGTTCGCTCCTTGGTCGAGCAGAGCCTGAACTACTTCTTCGTGTCCTTCTTTGGCTGCAATGTGCAGTGGAGTGTAAAGGTCAGAGGTCGTTGAATCCGGTGGAGCACCATGTTGCAACAGCAGCATTACATTGTCAACATTGCCCAAACGAGCCGCAATGTGCAATGGGCTCTGTTGTTCCTGATAAGATAAACGTTTCACTGGTATTGTACATCACTATTATAACTAACAATTCCTAAAGTGATTCACTTTTTGCAAGATTTTCCACTTTATTCACTTATTCTCACTACTATAGTGATTTATTTATAATAACTTAGTATTAATATTCATTAATTAACTTCTTATCTTCATTTGTGTGTTTGAGCAGGATTTTATGACTGAACACCTTGACCAACTGCAATCTGCTTCCTTACATACAAATTTTAAAACAGTGGCTAAACTCCACTTCAGGAACCAAAGAAGTGTAATTCTTATTTGTTTTAATTCATAAAACCTGAAAGAAGACATTCCAAGAGAGTACGAATCACAGTTAGTTTTGGAGATAACTGATCTTTTCACAAATGTTTGGCTTCATTACAAGTGCAGTTTATATGTAGACCAAATGAAATGCTGGATAGCTTATTACCACAACCTAATCATTGCTTGTTAGTGTGCTGGACTGTCAACCGAGAGGTCGGGGGTTCAAATCCCTACGATAGCAGAAATTTGCTTCAACCAACTCAGCCATAATGAATACACTGACTGTACACTATTGGCAGGAAGATGAGATGGTGAAGGAGAGGACTGGTCACTTGCCCTCATATGCCGAGGCTAAGAAAATGAAGTCGCCAACACTTCATACCCATGGCTGCCTCTCAGGCTACCTTAAGGACTGCGCTTCTTCTTCTTCTTTCTTGCAGTGTTATTGATTTTACAAAAGCCAATGAGCAGCTGATGTAAATACCCTTGCTCTGGCATCAACTTGAGCTCCATTTCGAAGCAGGATTCGAATGATGTCGGTCTGGTTGGCCCTGGCTGCCAGGTGAAGAGGAGTTTCTCCACGAACGGTTGTGTTGTTTGGATTTGCTCTCGATTGAAGGAGGAACATGACAATGTTCATGTGTCCCATGAAGGATGCCACATGGAGTGGCGTTAGACCAGACTGCAATCATTCACAAATGGTAAAAGAATTGTGTGAATTATCACCAACAAGCATATACAATACCATAAAAAATTATTAGTAAACAAAATAAAACCAAATTTTTAAACACTGACTTGAATGAATAAATAGAGCAGGAATATGACTATGCTAAGAAATGCTACTGTGCAGCTGATTTTTAATAATTTCAGCAACCCTCATATATCTACTAAGAATAGAGAACAAACAACAAACAAAAGCAACAGTAAAGTTCTGCTTAATCAATGACTGTCGCAAATGGCTACCTCAGTGGTGGCTTCAATTGAAGCACCGTACTTCAGAAGTAGTTCAACAACTGGAATTCTGTTTTTCTTGCACGCAATGTGGAGTGGAGTGAATCCATTCTGGAATAAACAGTAAACATGCTTCCATCTAGATTACGTATGAAATCACCAAATGACAAGTAAATAAGAAAATAAAGAAAAGTATAAACCAAATACTTAGATGAAAACAAACATGTTATTTCTTTCTGTCCAGATGCTTATCTTAATTATCTTAAATGCTCTTGTTAATCTGGGTTATGTAATGTAATGTAATGTAAATCTCCGAAATTTCTCAGCGCCACACAAAAGCCATGTCAGGGAGACCAGCTTATTCACCGGCGCTATATCAAATCAAATCCGCAATAGCCATATCCGCCTTATCCGTTCCGGTGCCAGGTCAGAGTCCGGGAGGTCAAGCTGAGGAGACAGCAGGGTGCTACGGTGGTAATCGGTGATTATGGCGGTTGTGTGGTGGCGCAGGAATGGAATGCTACTGTGCAGCAGTTAGTGTCTCGTTCAGTGTGAACAATATACTTATTTCCAATTAATATACTGGTTAATAAGGTTAATAAGAGTTATACTATTCTGTTGTTTTATTAGTCTTCATGTTTCTAGCTCTGAGTATCTTTTAGAACTGATCTCCAGTTAAAGCCAGTTATAACTGGTTTAACTGTGACCAAAATCTCTGGTGCAAACATCAGTCAGAAAATTAAACTAAGCTGTAGTCTGATATATAGATTTTCAAACAACAGTCTGTGCTATGAATTTGTCATTTGCTGCTTTGGAATCTAGGACACTTAAGTAAGCACTTCAACTGTACTTCTTTGATTGGAATACTCTAGATGACTACTTGTCATTCAACTCAGGTCTAACACTGGTAATTAGTGAAAGCCACTCTATGGACATTTAGAGCAAAATAAGCCAACACCACTCATTGTACAAACATACAGCAAAATTCATAATAATTACTGAATAGTAGTAAATGTTAAGTAAATATGAAAAACTGTGTTGGATACAACTTGAGGCATCACTGGTCATAGATATACAAAGATCATGATGTAGATGTTCCCATACATTCCATTTCAAAGACCAATTGCCAAACTCCATAGGACTTTCACCTACAGGAAACCATAATCAGCTGAACTTTATTACTTCTGCTGAACTTTATTACCACACATGATAGACTCTATATTCCTTGCAGTCAACAGACTAAACTAAAAGCCAGACTGTACAAAAGTAGAGAGAAACTGCACAAACCAGAGCACGAGCATTAACTTCGCATTTGCGCTCCAGCAACAGTCGAGCAGTCTTCACATTGCCACAATGGGCTGTAACGTGTAGTGGAGTCAGATAATCCTAGACAAGAAAAACACACCAACATATCCACTAACTACAGGAAAAGATAGGAATCAGCATGATGTGTGTACACTGTATACCAATGCATAAGCCAGTAGTATCATTCTATCCACCTATCCATTAATCATTCTTTCTTTGAATCTATAACTTATAAGCATTGTAGACACCATCTTCATTCTCACTGTCATCATCAACATCACCAACATCATCATCAATTATCATCATAACTGATTATACTGGATGATTATAATTAAGATGTCAATGATGGCATTGATGATAATGCAGATGACAATGACAACAACAATAGTTGTAAACTAAATCCTAAACTCAAGAATTTATAATGCACTCCTTAAAAGCTCAGCACATAGCAGCAGCTTATATATGAGTGCTGTATCTAGTCAGAGGGGTTGTCCTAAGACAACATCTGAAGATGGTATCTATGAAAAGAATCTGGTTTCCAGAAGACAAAAGAGAGAAACAGACAAAGGAGCGTCATAGTAGGTTGTGTTTAGGTTCAGAGAATGATAAAGTGGAAGTTGGGATGGATGAGGGTAAAACTTCCCGAAAAGGTAGGACATTAGTTTGGAATTGAAATGGTGATCATCATCATAGGTGTCATCAATACTGTCCTCAGATTCAGTGGGGTTAGCCCATACTGAAACCATCAGTATAGGAATAAACTAAGGATTAAATTCTTACACGATGGATAAAGTATGAGTTGAACTTAAGACTCATACTGGTGGCTGTAAATACACTGAAGTATTAGACCTGACATTTAGACTGCGCTTGATTTCTTCGGCTCTAAAATCTGATATCCATGTTTAGCTCACCCAGACGTTTGGTTCATATAAACGACAGGAAAGCACTTAACAGACCCATTTTCATTTAACATCCAAGAAACCTTATCCACACACAGTTCAACCATCTTATTTACATGCAGTGGCTCTTTATAACATGGAAGCTAGCTAATGTTTCTAGCTGTTTGTAGATGCACACTAAAACTTGCTCTAAACTACTGAGCACCTTTCTGCTACAAACATAATTCAGTTATTAAACACATCTTTATTGCTTCAAAATATTCCAAGATGACTACATGAAAGTTACACATACTATAGTGACGTCATCGATGGGAGCATCATGGTAGAGCAGAAGTCTGGCACAGTCCATATGATCCCCTTGGGCTGCCATATGCAATGGAGTCAGCCCATTCTTGGTTTTTGAGGTGACACAAGCACCTCGTTCTAGAAGCACATCAACCACCTGATCATGGCCGCTCCTAGCAGCACAGTGCAGTGGGGTTAGTCCATCCTGAAATCATCAGTATAGGAGTAAATTAAGAAGTAAATTCTCACCGTATTAAAATTCTATTTATAACTGCTCTACTGGCTTATAAATTGTCTTCATCCAAGGACCAATGGTAATAATACTGGCAAAGGTTACTTTAACAACTTGCTTTCCCAGCACAGACTGACTTCTGTTTCCTCGACCTATCAGACTTTCAAGTCAAGTCAAGGCAAGTATCTTTTTATTGCAACCAGATTGACACAAAGTAAACAAGCAGTTGACGAAAAACATTGGTTACAAAGGGGAGGCCCAAAGAATCGAAATCCCGCTAGGAGGGACACCCTAATTACGAGAAATTGCACTAAATTAAAGAGGAGGAGTTGAGACAAGACAACAAGAGAGAGAACAGTCACAGGATAAACCGCACAAGCAAAATAGACTAAAAAAAACGAAATAAATTGAAAGCTTTATAATAACAAAAGTAAACTTAACTACGATCTTAACTACAGACTTAACTAATCGCGGTAATGCGGTGGAACAGTCGAGTCAATCAAAGTAACCAGACTTCCCTAACAGATTATGACTTGAACTACAATTTCACATGAAACTAATGCCTTGTGCATCATGATAATGGGATTTTGAGATTACAAATGGAGATGTAACAAATCTAAAAGAAACAACCATTGTAATAGAGTAGTGTACATACTCTTGTTATGCTGTCAATCTCAGCATGGCTGTCAAGCAACAGTATGACCATGTTTGTACGACCCCACTTGCTGGACACATGCAGTGGAGTAATGTTGTTCTGTAATCAAAACAAATCATTGACAAGTACCACTCATGTTTAAATTCAGTGCATGGTAAGGTAAGGCAGGGTTTTGAAGTAGGGCAAGGGCCAGTTTAAAGCAAAATAACATAAAAGTTAGTTTAAAATTTGTGCTATCAACTGAATATGGTTATCTATGTGCTTTATTGAGCCTACGGCTTCAAATGTATCAACAAGAATTAACCAATACAATGCTTAATCTGAGCATATTGATCAACTGTAGTGGCTAAATATCTAGTTATATACCTGGTATTAAAGGTCTACATATTTATGTGTAGCGCACATATTTAAAATCATACCCGGGCTTTGAAATTAACGTCACCACCCTTTTCGATGAGAAGTCTTCCAACGTGAATGTTGCCATAATGTGATGCAATGTGAAGAGGAGTAAATCCGCTCTGAAACACATAAAATTTACATTATTGCATTCATTTTGGATGCATGTATTAGCAACAGATCACTGAACCAGTGCAGAAACGAAACCAACAATCGGAGGAACAGAACAATCGAGTTAGGTCCACTTTAAAGCATTAGTTTTGATGGGTGACATCTGGTGTCAGTGTTGAAACGTGTTGGCTACACCATCAGAATCACCATACTTCTTCAATCAAGTACAAGTGTAACAGTATTGCTGAGAACATGTGCAACAGTATTTCCATGTTCAACTATTACCACCCTCATCATCATCAAAGGTAAGCTCCCTAATTAGAGTGAGGGTATTTCCTGACTCTTTCGATTTTGGATGTATCGTCACACTGTGTTAAAATTTACTAAACTGATTAGCATTTCCATATGCACACGTGCTTATACATGTTTGACTATCTGTGTATAGGTGCTCAGTATCTGTCCGCGAGTGCGATCTATTGTATTGTATTGTATTTATAAATTTCTAAAGCGCCACTCTTAGTACAACCTAATCAGAGGTGCTCCCTGTGCAAGAACCCCGAGGAAAGAGAAAAGATTTTAGACAATGAACGGATGTAGCAGGACCTCCGATGACAATAATAGAGCAAGTATTGACTGCACTGCACCTTATACAAAAGAGCGATATATATTCTTAAAAATACAGTATGCACAGTGGAATTACATGTACCACATGAAACAAATACAATGTTATTCCAACATAGAACATGTGTCAGTGTGATACACTATCGCAGTTGACTCAACAAATTCCCATTTATTTTTCAGGCCATTTCAGATAAAGCACGCACATCATTTGTGCTTCCACAAATACTCGCCCGCCATTTTTTCCGCCAGACATCCTTGCCTGCCGTTTGCACTGTCACACATGCACTTGCGATTGAGCACAAAACAAGCGCATGGATACGGATTAAATAAAATCCGCACTTGTCCCCGCCAACGTTGACAAGAACGTTGATCGATATGGACTTGCACCACGTAAGTGATATCTCGTGCAACGCAGATGCTCTGAGACCGTTTCATCACCGAAGCTTACAACAGAGTAACCTCTGCTGCTCGTAGCACTGACACTGTGTGCATCTGGCCAGATTGCAAGGCAGCGACAGTGGGAGGCTCAGCCTGTCAGGAAGAGACTACTTTGATCAGATGGATTAAACACTATCAGATAACACTACTCTCTTCACTTGCATCATCATCCTGTGAGAGCAAAACACCGGCGTGGACGACGTAATCCTCACATCCCCAGACAGCAGGACTAAGCATAAATTGACACAACCTTTTTAAAGTGTCTTAGCAAGAAAACCCATTAGAGTAAAATAAAAAGGTGAAACTTCTTAAAAAATAGCAAATGAAATTTCCTAGGGTAATTTATGCAACAGATACAACAACACTTACAGATTAAGGTGTTATTCAATATAATAATAGCAGCAATATAGAAGTCATCACATTAGACCAAGCTTCAACTGACCTTAGTAGTGTCATTGACTAGAGTACCACCACTCTGCAAGTACATTGAAAGTCGAGATTATTAAAAATGAACAATAGAACAGAACAATGGTAATGATGAAAACATTGCACAAAGTGATTATATTCATATGCGTAAGCAAGAATAATCAAAGAAATCTAATAACAATATTGTAACAATAGACATTTGAAAAATATTTCCATAGCTTGCTGTAATTATATAGGATAATATTCAGACATAACTTGATAATTCTTATCTGCAGAAATTCTCATTTACTTTTATTCATGTTATAGTTGAAATAAATACATCTATATGAGTCTAAGAATATAATTTGACTCTGGCATATGATCAAGATATCTGTGACATTGAACAAACCAGCAGGATGGCTATATTTCACATTCAGTGACGTTACTCTGTTCACCATGGCATTTCTATATCAGTCTTTATCAACCAACCTCGTTCCTTCACCAACTACAATAACCAGATGACGCGTTTTACCCACAGACACCCAAAACCCGAGTGTTAACTGAATAAAAATCATTCAAATCTCACAGCCGTTATTCACCTTAGATGTAGGAGTTTCAGCATTACTGTCATTCTGCAGAAGCAGAGTCGCTGCTTTTACATCGTCCTTCTTGGCTGCAATGTGCAGCGCAGGTAAGCGAACGCGACCTCGTGAGTCATTCTCCAACAGCACGGCTACCACTCGATCATGGCCCTGCTGCAGTGCCACGGCCAGTGGAGTGAAACCATCCTGGAAAAATATATATTTGACAACTACGGTCAAAATGTGCAATTGATCAAATTTAAATTGTTTTTGTAGATTCCACTAAAAAATATATTCACAGCATATTCTATTCTTTGAGAATAATTTCAAGGATTGTTCATATACATGGCAGTGAAAAGATTTAATCTTTTCTGCAATTTTGTGGACGTGAAATGCGTAGACTAGATAATGATACGATACGCAGTTTCCGCTTACAACTGATCTGGAAATCTTTAACCTTAACCAGGTGATGATCGTCAAAGTAGTAGGAGTCCCGTCGTTTTCTTCTATAAAGTTGATAATACCATCATGACCTTGACCCTGACCATCATGACCTTAAATGACCTTAGACTTTTCTGCTTTCATTAAAAATACATCGTTTGGTTGATGTCAATAAGTGACCAAAGTCAATTAATGTTGACTGCTGTCTTCGAGAGGGCTAAGGATACTGACCTCAGTTGCTAGTGTCTGACTGGCACCATTGGCCAGAAGGAACTTGACCACCTCTGCATGGTTTTCCTGGGCGGCCATATAAAGTGGAGTGAATCCATTCTACAATTAAATAAATTCTTCCAATGACTGCAAAAAGAAGACTGCTTTGTTCTCTAGGAGCTCAGTACAGCAGCAAGACAATCGAACAGTAAGTAGGTGTACACAGTAAAAGACAAATGACAAAAGCCACAAAAGAAACATTGAGAAACAAAATGATGACATCACCTTCACATGTGCCATCACAAAGACATGACAGAAAATAGTAAAACATTTAACGCAATGGCAGAAAGACAATTGGAGTAAGAAATTAGAATAAATAAATTAGAAAGAATAAGAAATAAAATCACAAAAACGTTAAAATGAAGCTCAGGTATAAGCTCAGTAAATCTTATGTTACAACATCTTGCAGAAAATTTCTTCCTAATATGAAATTTCCTTATACTTTGATTTTCACACGCTCAAGTTTAGATGTTTTTGCCCTCTATATCTTGCTTGATGAAATACAAGTAAAGAAACATTTCCCCTTATTCACTTGCTTCTGCAACTGCATACTTTCTAACAGTTTCCTGAGAAGCTGCAGTCCATTCAGTTTACAGTCGACCCCAATGAATAGCAAGTGTATGGCAAACAGTGCAGCATAAGCAGCAGAGGCCATCACACCTCTGCCACTCAGAGAATTACGTGGTTAATAATTGAGTAGCATGTTACAGCATCATATCCACCAGTAAATCAACTGCCCTGACAGTGTCACAGAAAAGGGAAAGTGAAGCTGAAAGGTACATCACAAGGTACGAGACACCCATAAATCACACAGTGACTATCATGGGCAAACTAGGCTGCAAGAAGTGTCACGAAGTAAGTTATGCACAAATACAATCATAATGCTTCATTAACTGCAAAAAACATGTAATATGTGCAGCATAAAGGCTAACAAATGTCAAGATCTCAGGCTGAGTAGCATCGGTACATCCTAACAAAGTCCTGTTGAAATTAACACATAATTATTGTAATGTCCTTCTGGGTTCCTAAGTGACTTGTTGTCATTATGTGACTAACAGATAAAAGAATATTAATGCCTACAGTTTGCATTTCAGTCTAAACTTGCTATCGGCAGATCTTCATGGCCCAACTAGGCAAAGCAATCGCACTTTCCGAAAGGCATTCGACTGTTTCAAAAAACAAGTTCTTCAATGCTGTTTGGTCTTTACGGACTCAGCCACATTGACTGATTGCTCCTAAGTGCGTCATTTACTCAAAGAATAGTGCTATAGAAGTTAAACGATCACGTCAGACATAGACAACAGCACAATAACCCAAAAGGAAAGTCCAAGCACCATGAACATTTCAAGCCTGAGAATTGTTCTGTTTTGGCAGCCACAAAACCAAGCCAAAGCAATTTCCTCTTCCTAAACAGCTAGCGTGGGACATTAATTACGCTCATCAAACGGTACCAGAGCAATTCTTGGTCTCTGGCTTCAGAGGCACAATGGCTGCTGATTCAGTATATCAACCACATTGACAAGCTGTAGAATGCCAAAATCATCCATCAGGATGACGATGAGGCTAAGAAACAGGAAGATGTAGGATCTACAGAGGTAAATCTACCATGACTTACTCTGATTGATTTAGTAGATTAGTATCTCTTGCGAGTGGAGTCCTTGCTTTGCATGGTCAAAAGATAAGTTTTAAGCCGCGTATGTAATTAATAGCATCAATCTTGCTGGGATTACATTGTCCAGAGAGCCTGGCCACTTTGCCGTGTCTACTAGCTTGGACTGGAAAAACAACCAGTGGCCAGACCATGAATTCTGTCATCCTAACCCAGTCAAATGACCGATCTAAAATGCTACAAAACCTCCACAAACTCATTCCACTGGAGAAGAAGATTTATTCCCTATAGAAAGTAAACAGATCGTAAACTCGGAAATGAAGAATTCTAGTCCACTGAAGAAGGAACAAAGCCGAATTAAGCACCGAGACCAGGCAAATGCGATGCTTAAATAAGTAACTTTTGTGTTGCACTGTAAAGTAAAGCAAGAATTCCACACCTCTGGTGGAAAGTGAAGAAGGCATTCAGCTGGACATGCTTTCAGCCCTTAAGCTACCAATGGACGAATCCCTGGGTACTGGACAAGACTCCAGTGCATTGCAGGACTTGCCATTTAATGCCCAGCTCACACCAGTACCAAATTATACTGGTTGGTGACACAAGCAACTGTGCATAAACAATTTGTCAATGGTCAGTACCGGAGTCCACTCAGCAAGCTCAAACCTGCAATCAAACCCTCAATCTACCCATTCCCCATATCAATTACACACCAAGCTGCTATAAAAAGTATTGCATTTGTACTGTAGCCATGAGGAAACATATCATGGCTCAAACCACTGTGAGTCATGTCAATAGAGGAGCAAATAATAGGATCTGTAGGGGAAGGTTGTCTGTCCTGTTGTAGACCTGTTACTGATACTAGGTATCTACCCTCCCACATCAAACTGTGTATGGCATGTCTAAGCAAATCATAACTCTAATCACCTGCATAAATATTTTCCTAGCACAGATAATAACAAGTCATGGGTATAATAGGTGTTGGGACTATATCGTAAACGATAGGCAATCCATTACGGTGCAGTGTAGTTGATAACTAGTACGTCAGGCATATATTTACACGCTTTCGTGATGGAGTTCTATTGCAACACAACCCTTCTGCAGCTTTGGAACAAAACAAAAGTATCCACGCCAATGTATGAAGTTGCAGTAAATGCTTATCTAAGAGTCTTTGCTTCTGGAGGCCAATCTTAACAGTTTCCGGATAAACATAAAGGCTTTTACCTGTGATTGGACATTGACTTTGGCTCCATGTTGCACCAAAATCTTGACAATTTCTTCTTGCCCTGCCAGCGAGGCAATGTGTAGGGCAGTGTTGCCTTTCTGTAATGAAATAAAAGGATAAATCCAAATATACAGAATGGAAAACAAATGTTGTGCAAAAAGCTATTATTTCTAATGTACTATTAACATCATCCTTCTTCATTGAGAACCAAGAACTGTTTTGGTTTGGAGCACAGTAAGAATCAGATCGTGCCACCAGCAAATGCAGTATTTATGAGCCTGAGGGTCAGTAAAAACAAAAGAAAAATCGGTTTGCCTATTTGCATTACTTTATAAACTGTGAGAAAGGTTTCAAACTGGATTCTTTTTGTGCATGAGGCTAGTTTTACAATTGCAGTACAAAAGTTATGCTCCACTGATATAGAAAACCATTTGGAAGCTTATGCCACATAATCCCTTCCACAATTACACATGAAGTGCTGCAACCAGTAGCACAGAGCACAAACGTAAAACATAAAAAGGCACAAAAGATTAATAAAAAAACATTACTTTGGGACATGATTCATTAGAAAACAAAGAATTAAATCTTGCACCAGTGAAGATCCAAACAATACTCAAAACCTAAGAGGACTAGAAGAAGAAATCAGACTGTTATACAACAATACAGCTGCAAACAAGTATAAACAAGTCTGTTACTTAACCTTTCTACCTCGAGTTTTTTTTGGAATGAAGAGTGTGTTACAAACATTGTGTAACACTGTAAGCCAATGAACAAAAGCAACAAAAGTTCCCAATTTTAAGCAGGGTCAGTAAGAAGAACTCTTATTTTAAATTGCACTGCTGTCATCCAGATTATATTCTGGTTTGTTACACTGATAGTAATTAAACCAAAGCAGATGAACCAAGATCGGTAAGGGTAATTTTTCTGGCAGTTTAACCAACCCAACTATTGATGATATGTAAGCGAAAAGTGCGAATTGCTTTGTAGAAATATTCAATGCTACGAGTTTTTAATGCGTGGTATCCGTTTAGAATGCATTTCAGTGAATGCTTCAATCATTCTACTTCTGGTAGAAACTGCACTGGTTGCTCTCAAGACGAGGAATTGATCTTAGCATTGCCTAGAAATCAATGACAGTATAGGTAGTTCTTTTGTAACTTAAGAAACCCGTCTCTACAGTGATACGTTGATGGACAGACATGAGGCATTGTTTCACGAACAACAGGATCTCATCATCTGCCATATTGTTACTTGCACCATATTTCACACCAATCAACAGCAACACCAACAGAAACCATTTGGTTCCGTCTCACAGGCAAACTGCACTGAGTTTACGCATTTCCTAGGAAGACAACAACTGCCAGGAAGTTTGTTCACCTACTAACTTATTACCAATGACTCTTGATAGCTTGTTTTTCATATAGTCTACCATCAAGCTACCTTGCTGACTAATGCATTCCACTCAGACACCACGACAAACTTAAGATCAGCGTCCTTTGGCCAACTGTTCATTCCAACTTACCAAAAAATACATTTGGTTACCATTCCTTCTCACATGCTGGTACTTACTCATCTTTGGAACTTAATACTACTGTCTTTGAGGAACCCTTTTCTTTCTCTTTTTTCAATCCACAAATGATTGAAGATTTATCTTTTTCTAGCTTTTGAGGTGAATTAATAAATTAGCACAAGATATAAGTATCTAGTTAAATATAAAATAATAATAATAACAATAACAATAATAACAATAAGACACTAATAATGTTTTGTAAAGCTTTAATAACATACATTGTATTGTATTATATCTAGACATTTATAAAGTGCCTCTCACAGAATAACTATTCAGAGGCGCTCTCAGCACAGAAGCCCCCGGGGAAACAGAAATGCCTTTAGGGAATGCAAGACTGGTCGGGAAAAGTCAGTCATTAGTGCTACTACTACAGAGTCTAGAGACATTCATCATGCTTTGCAAAGTTACAGTAACATAGATGGACAGAAAAATAATAATAAGAAAGAATAACACGAATAACTGCATAAATATTCTGCAGCTCTAGAAAAATAAAAAACACAAATAAGAGTTAAGAAGATCTTTATACTCGTGCACATCAGGCACAAAGTAAGAATAGCGCAATCAACAAGAACACAACCATTTCCCAGAAGTCTGCAGTAAATGGTGCAGCAGTTGTGAACCGCAACAAAAAGGAAATAAACTGTCAGAGTACAGATGGCCATAAAATAAGATTCTTACAACATATGCCACATGTCCTTGCTGGAAAGAAGATGCAGGTACTGACTACTGAAGGCAAGTATTCTAGGCACAGGAGCGACACAGAATAAATAACATAGCCAATACATAAGTTTGTTATCAGGAACACACAAAGCTTGGTCATAAAGTCGAAACTGTTATTGGGAGCACACTGGAACTGGTTAAATCAACCTAGAAATTTATATTTTGTGCTAATTTATGAGTACAACACAGTACAACTGAAGCACTTGCTTATTTCTGTAACAAATTCACATAAATCGTTATTGTTGTCTTAATTATTTTAAAGAAGAACACTTTCGTACTAAATGTTTTTAGCAAGTTTCCATTAAGGGTTTATTCATCGTGTAACACTTTCTTACTACACGCTTTAAAGAGCTTTTTATTTTGATGCATAAATTGGTTCTGGCTCTTACACAAACTAAAGGTCTTCCCTGTATAAAGAGCATAGCTGCCCTTTTAGGAGATCAGCCAAAACGACAAGATGAAACATTCTGTTAAATGCCATTATGGAACTCACCTTTGTGGCTCCATCTACATTTGCTCCTCTAGAAAGGAGTTCAGTGACGACATTAACGTGGCCTTCTTTAGCGGCCAAGTGAACCGCATTGAGTCCATTCTAGAAAGAAATTGCAATTCCCATAACAGAACTTCGCACATGCTTTCATCACTAAATAAATAAAAGCATGATCCCTCAAGGCTATATATAGTGAGACGTCTGTGTGATGTCCAAGGACAACAGAATATTGAAAAATGCAGATCTACAGATACACACTCAGCCCAGGACATCTCCCGGTACTTAACTGCAATAAATTTAAGTATCAGAGGGTTTAAATTTCCATCAATAGACTGATTCTGAATAATCATAAATTTAGAAAACGGGAGCTATAAAATTATGTATCACAATTTGAAATAATTACAGTCAATCATTAGGAATGCATAAATATACTCAGTCAAAAGCCATTACAACTTGGCAGAATAACAAAGTGTTATAATGTAAATACTTTAAATTCTTCAGTTTTAATACCACATACATCACAGAATGCAACTGAAACCTGAAACCTGTTCCTGAGGCGATTCCTTAAACAGATGCTACACAATGTGGGAATACAATTATAATTTATCAGGGCTGTTAGTATCATTATGCAATATTTCTTCACTTGATATCGCTGATACTTTTATGGTATCACAGCAAGTATATGCGATAACTTTATTTTGGAGTATCACTTGTGTTTTTCGCCAACAGTCTTTAGCCCTTAAAGCAGCAATACTTGATACCAATGCTATTCCGCTATGTATGGATGGTTTCCAGTCCAATTTTCTATAACAAGCTGTGATTGAAAAACGCAAAGTGCTGTTACAGTAATGCGTGCTGCTTCTCATTCTATTCTGAAGTCTATGTTTCAAATGTCCATTACTGCAAACCAAGAAATTGACCGGAAGCACGTCCCTTTGCAACTGATGATGAAGTTAATTAAGTTAATATATTTATGTGAGCTCATAGCATCTAAATTGTCTGTGAAGTTAGTCAGATACTGTTGAAATGAAGAAAGCTGAAGAAACATCTGAGCAGATGGATCGAAAGCTGTTTCAAATTATGTTGGGCCCGAGTAAAACCAACTGAGAGAAAATTCCCTATAACAGTACATAAAACACACCAAGGGTGAATCAAGCAAACTTTTCCTTGCCGCAGTTGATCACAACAAAATTTAAAGAAACATAAAATGGTAATGGTCAGTGCTTTTTTCTAACAAAATGTTGTTTTTAACAGAATTTTGCAAAATTACCATACTTAAAATATACTATACACTATGTCTAAAATTTGGCATTGACATCTTGCATCAGCCTTGAAACTCTGGCTTGTCTTTGACCAAATGATGAAACTGAATATTCAATAATCATATTCACCCATTCCGGGGCCCCATAGAGTAATGGATAACACACTGGCGTGAAGTGCAGAAGGTACCAAGATCGAATCCCGTAGCCCTCCATACGGTTTACTCAGCCTTCTACTCGCTAGATGGCGGCGGTAGTTAAGTGAGTGTTAGGCCGTGACTGGCGCCCTGCGTGGCTGCCGTTAAAAACAGTTGTAATCGACTCCTGTAAAACTGTTATCATGTGCTTCTACTGTATACTTGTATGTAAGGCGACCTGCGTGGCTGCTGTTTCTACTATATGTATGTTCACTGTACAGTGCAGTGCGGTTAGCAGGCGCTTAATTAAAGAAAAGATATAATTATTATTATTAAAATGCGTATGCCCACTTAAAAATCATAGCTTCACTTCTGTGAGGCACTACGCTTAGTGTTTAATGGTGGATAAAATGCTTTTTGAAGTATTTAGAATACCCCACTTTCAGAGGCGGCGCTACACCAGGGCGAGCCAGGGCATATGCCCTGGTAAAAAAGTCGTTGCCCTGGTCCTTGCCCTGGTCGTTGCCCTGCCAGTATTTTTACCCTGTCCAGAATTTGTTCGGAGCGTATTTTTTATATTCTTAGAAAAATATTAAAATACTAGCTGTAACCCGTGAAAAATCACGGTATGTAAAAAACAATTATTATTGCAGTGATAACAATAACGTCATATTATAGGCCTATAGCGTCGTCAAGACAACCGTCGCCAAGGCGGCAGTATAGTGACGTCACAACAGTTTTTGTTACGGGATGGACAGACAGACAGACGTACAACGGTTATTATGTAAGTTAACTAGTGTATTTGCCCGTCATAATCATGACGTGACGACAGTGTATCATTATAGGCCTATATGTATCGTTGGTTAAAATGCTCTGATCGTCGTCGTCAAGACGGCAGTACTGACGTCACAAACGGTTTCACAGTAGAACAGAAGCCGTCTGTGACGTAGCGTCATACGACGGACAAATTTGCATATAAGGAAACTATTATATAGAATATGGGCGCTATAATTCGTTATATTGAGTGAGTTAAATGTAAATGTAAAGACCTGCTTTGCCTCAACAGCATCACTTACTTACTGTTCCCTCCGTCCGAAGCAACGACTTCTTATATATATCGGGGTCCGAAGTCCGCGCTCTGAGTTTGCGCAGTCGAAAACGTCATAATATTCAACACAATGACGTCACTCAAAACGCGATCTATCCATTATCATCGATCATCGTAATTTTTAATTATTTTTTATTCGATATCTTGATAATCTTGCTACTTAATTCTTAAAGTTTGAGTGATCGATCCCGTTAGGATGGATCGGTATCTGAAGAAACCGAATCCGAAACGCCCGCGTTTACCTTCCGACGACGGTAAGTAATTTAAAGCAAAGCATAGAAATGCCAGCCTAACAAACAACGTCCTATACCCCGGCGTCGCCGCCCGATTCTTTATTCGTTTAATCTGAATGTACCGTACGTGATTATGGCATCATATTGCGTGAAAATAGTCGTAAAATTGCTAAAGTAACGCAAATCTGCATTTTCAATTCTATTCATAAAATGAATGAATTAATTTCATTAATAAAAATATCATTTGAAACTTGAAAGAGCTACCAGTATCAACCTATAATACAGATTCCCCACCACAACGTGGCAGTCAGGACTTTGGAGTACTCATAGATATCTAGCTGCAATTACTGGAGTGGAGAAGAAATAACATTTAGTTTAACTTATAATCAATGTTGTATCCGGAAAGTGTTACATTCCGATTGGTGCCTACTGTACTTTTGCATTGAATTCGGATCAATAAAGTTGAATTGAACTGAAGAAATTGAATTGAATGCAAATGCAATAATCAGTTAGGCTAATGATATGACCGCAAATTGCAAAGTTGCAAACACACATGAGGATTCTAACTGGAGAGAAACCATTAATCTGTAATCACTGCCATAAATAGTTCACACAGGATGGCAGCTTGCAAATGCACATGCAAATGCACATACTGGCAGCTTGCAAATGCACATGCAAATGCACATACTGAAAAGTAGCCATTTAGTTGCAATCACTGCAGTCACGGCAGCACATATAAATATGAATACATAATATTATGGTTCGAGCCCGTTCATCCCATCCATACATTCTACGCATATAAACTTATTACTGCATTAATTATCCATACAATAGGCCTATCTATGACAAATCGATATACTTTTGCGTTGGGCGGTTGTAGACACACAATACGTGGAGTTGACATGCGAAGGAGCCACAGATGAAGCTAGTCCTGTTGCCAACACATCCTTTCAAACCTTGGACTCTCACATTGATTTTAATTTAAGTGAAAGTGACAAAGATAGCGAGCTTGGCGATGAACATGCTGATGACTTACTAGGACCACATGTGCAAGTTCAGTCCTGTCACCCGGTCGCACCCGGTCCAAGTGATCTATCGCAGTTAGTGGATGATGGCCCAAAGCAACTGTATATAAGAACCTATCCGAGACGCGTAATTGGGACGACACAGCGGCGATTTAATTACACATTAGGGCATAGTGACCAGAAAGGATTATGTTTGGCATATCTTAATTTGTTGCTCCTGTGCATAGGATAGTGTCTGGTATAGAAATTATGTTTCTGGTATGCTGCTTAACTTTGCCGCCATGGCTCTGAAGTTGTTCCAATATACCACATTATGCTACTATTAAGCTATAGTCCAGGCAATTTACAGATGAACCTGGGAAAAATTGCTTCAGAAGCTTTTTAAACGGTTTTCTGCTCAGAAACCGTTGCTGAATAACATATCCAAAATCGTACAAAATCGGTCAAGGGGTACACCCCCCAAAATGAATTTCAAAATGGCGGATTGGGGTTTCCTAAGAAATACCAATGATAACACCGCAACGGAGAAAAACAAATAAAAACGGATTTGCATTTAGACATAGGCAGGAGTGCTTCAAAAGCTTTTTAAACGGTTTCCTGCTCAGAAACCATTGCTCAATAACATATCCAAAATCGGACAAAATCGGTCCAGGGGAACACCCCTAAAAATTAGTTTAAATATGGTGGATTTGGGGTTTCCTCAGAAATACCAGTAATAATAGGGGCCTAACAATAATTTGCAGTTAGACATATGCAAAAGTGCCTCAGAAGCTTTTTAAACGGTTTCCTGCTCAGAGACAATGGCTGAATGACATATCCAAAATCGGACAAAATCGGACCACGGGAACACTTCCAAAAATGAATTTCAAAATGGCGGTTTTCTAAGAAATGCCAATAATAATACCAATAGGATGCAGTTAGACCTGGGCGTAAGTACTCTGGAAGCTTTTTAAACGGTTTCCTGCTCAGAGACCATTGCTGAATGACATAACCAAAATTGGACAAAATCGGACCACGGGAACACCCCCAAAAATTAGTTTTAAAATGGTGGATTTGAGGTTTCCTTAGAAATGCCAGTTATAATAGGGGCCTACCAATAATTTGCAGTTATACATAATTATGCAAAAGTGCTTCAGAAGCTTTTTGAACGGTTTCCTGCTCAAAGACCATTGCTGAATGACATATCCAAAATTGGACAAAATCGGACCACGGAAACACCCCCAAAATGAATTTCAAAATGGCGGATTGGAGTTTTATAAGAAATACCAAAAATAAGAGGGGTCTACCAATAATTTGCAGTTAGACATGGGCAAACTCACCAACCAAACTCATCAAACTCACCAAACTCACCAACCAAACTCACCAAATCCATCAACCAAACTCAACATTGTTGACTTTCGTGCACACTAGAAACAACCCCAAAAAGGAGGCACTATTTTAACGCCTTTTTTAATAAGGTATTTGCCATGGTTTTCACCTGCGAAAGTAGAGGAAACTTCAATTGCTCGGCGGCAAAGTTAGATGCAATAAATTTGATGCAATCTTTCTTCCACACTTATGTTTAAGGACTGGAGCAACCTTTCTGGTTGTGCCAAAGTTCATTTTAAACCAAAACCCATTTCTTGCTATGCCCTATTACACATGGTTTAAGCTGTACAGCTGGTTGGAATACTCAAAAGTGAATGATTCTGCTTATTGCTTCTATTGTCGTCATTTTATCATGACTACCAGGCAAGAATCACAAGAACGACGCAAGGATCAAGTGTTTATTCACAGTGGTTTTCGTGCCTGGAACAGGTGCACTGGGTCGGATAACAAGTCAAACGCATTTCTCCAACACATGTACTCCGAAGAACATCGCTCCAGTGCTGAAAAATATACAACCTACAAAACAATGAATGTCTCAGGAAAAACAGCTACCACGCTCGCCATGAATCGCCGCCCTCTGCCCTGGTTACTTGCATGACTGCCCTGGCTATGCCCTGGTTACAAAAAGTGTCTGGCGCCGCCCCTGCCCACTTTAAATTCTTTTCACCACTTTTCAAAGTATTTAGTGTTCCATTTAGTAAGTCATTGAACAGGTAAAGTTGTAGGTGCATTGGTGTTCAATAAACAGATCTATACATATAATTCAGCCAGGAGACTTTTGAATTGAAGTGTTTTGGATCTAGTTTGGTATTTCCTGGCAACAAACATTTGAGAAGGAATGCCAACACCTGAATGCCAGCAGACTACGAATAAATGACTGTGATGAGGTGACCAAAAAACGTACTAAAGCAAACCAAGGCTGATGTTCCTGTTATGCTAACACAACATCTTCTTCAAATTCTGATTTGGATTCATAATTTTCTAAACTTTGTGATGGCTTAAGCATAATACGTATAGTCTATTAATCATTATTAAAGATGTCTGTACTAAAGTATGTAAAGGTTATGCAGCCAACTGATATGTGCTATATGATTTTCTACAAGGGGAGAAGGACTTTGGTTGGGCTACCTGCTGGCAATGTTTAAAGTTATAGACACATTTGCATGGGTCACTAGGCCAATCTCTCCTTGGTGGAAATGAGCACAGGTCTCTTACCTTCTTCTCTAACCAGCATGCATTTGAGTGATGCATGTAAGTAAGTATATTCTTTATTAACCAACTGCTAATCGCACTTTGGTGTACAGACATCTCTTTCATGGGAAGAAATGCTGGAACGTACTATGGAAACCAAGATGGTGTGGTATATACACTATACTTTAATACCGTTATGGACAAAAAAGGTTACCAAAATGCATTGATGAAAGTACTGATATTGGTTTTACAAAACTAGTAAAAAAAGTGTTGGTATTGGTATTGCTAAAAGTCTTGCATATCATCACATAGTCCCATATTAACAACCACAAAAGAAGTCATTTCTGAATTAAGATTCAACAAAATATCTTGTGTCAACAAAAATAAAACAACAAAAACGTTTGCTTCATTACTATATGGCTGCAATTGATTATTTTTGCTAAAAGTTAGAAAGAAAATAGTCTTCATGACCGCCACGTCTCTGTAAAGAGACCTTCATGCTATATCCATTCTAAATAGACAGCTACCCAGAGACTTTGAGAATCAAGCAGAGTGTCACTGCATTCCCAAAACTCATTTAGCCCAGTAAACAACAAAATGATTGATGTCCTCGATAAACTAAATGGTAGAAGTGAAGAATTTCTTTTCCAGACTTGGGTTTTCATGAAGAATACAAATACGAAATTTTGTAAACAAGACTTGTATTAATTTGCAAAACTGTATATAAATATTATTTATCATTATAACTACTATTAGTAACTAGATTATTTTGTTAGTGAAGGACCTAATTACATTTTAATATTTAAAAGATTATCTGACTTAAATCAATGAATCAATGCAATCATGTCATGATTCACTTTCAAAGCACCTCTTCTTGCAAATATATCTCAAAACTATTTACATACACAAAATAAAGTATCAATAAGCTATATCAAATAATGTTATTGTTAAAAACATTACACAATACATGGTAACAGACAAAAGGAAGATGTGCATAGAAAAAATATAACTTTAAAAACCATATGCAAGCAAAGACCTTGTATTGACCATTGATTTTTTACGTAAGCACAGCAGACATGGCGCAAAATCGAGACCGAATAAATTCTCCGGGATGGGAAGTGGCCATCACTGCACAGTCAAGGATCGTTGGATAAACTAATTAATGATAAAGTTGAAAAGGATATCATTTAATTCACTGGACCCAACGTGTCAAAGCAACTCGATCAGACTGGAGCCCAAATGAATATCAAATAGATCTGGTTCGTGCTCATAATTTACCACCGCTCCTGTAAATGTCAATTTTCTAATTTCCAAGAATGTCTGGTGAGCGGATCAATATACGCCAGTCTGCAGTGGTAAGCAGAATCTATGGGTTGGGTAAACAACTGCAACACAAAGCAGAGGGTTGCCAACAGTCCGAGTGGTGCACTGATCTTATGGGCACAAAAACACTGACGTTATAAACGGATGGTGCCTTGCCACACAAAATAATATCACTGAATGCATCCATGTTATGAAGGAAACTTATGAAAAGACTAGTCAATAAAAATGTCCCAACACTCGGATAAGTATACCATATATAACAGGCTTATATGAAGGTTTTATGTAGAAACACAAACTATACTAAATATTTATATGTAAATACCAAAGATAAATAACATATATACATGTCTCTGTTTTCAGCTGTAATTTCTAATGTGATGAATGCTTATGCTACTCTTGTGCATTTAATTCAATTTAATCTTTCATAAACCTCTTCATTTATTTTCTTTATTTGTTTGTATTTGGTTATCAGATTAAACACTGAAAATTATAATTCCTAATGGGCTTATTTACAACTGTTGATACTACTGTCTCATGGTAGATATGTGGCATATATTCTGCTACAACATTATACCATCTTCAAAAGTAAAAATTATATTTTCTTAAAGTCTGGACTGTAACAGTTTCTGGACTGTAATATTTTATAATTTTTGTCTAATGGTGTACTAATTCCATAGCTGATTTGTAGCATATTTAAAACATCATAAGCTCTCTTCTGACTTCTTTCTTGTCATTAAATTTTATAAAAGCTCAAAGCTACGCAGCACTTCAACATGAATAGAGCATCACAGATATTTCAAACTGTATGATCTGCTTTGAAAGCTGTTGTAAAATTCTGTCACACACTTAAGGCTGGCCATATTCCAAGAGAGTTCATGAGAAACGTTTTTCTATTGCTTGAAATGTTTAAAAAAATAGACTATTTACATTTTCACAATTTAAATGTCAAGTTTTGAGCAATATGTCCACGTTATTACTGCAGACATGCATGGTCATATCAGTATAGTGTGTACACGTAATAAAATTCTGATCTATGTTACCCATTAGCAGATACTTCTGTACAGAAGACCACCTGCAGTATAAATAATTATACAGAATTTTTCTACACTGAGTCCTTACAGACATTTATCTTCCACAAAAACTTTTCAGGAATGAGTCATAGCTTTAGTGCAAGTTTGACAACCAGTACTGTATCTAAGGCTTACATGTATTCTTTTAACCCCTTGCATGCCACAGGTGCGAAATTGCGAGATAAGCAAACTTTCCACGCAGGACGCAGGCGTAAAATTGCATCATTATACGTGCACTTACTAAAGCCGTTGATGTTATGGTACCAGCGGTCTTCTTTTGCAAACAACTGTACCATTAATCAGGGCAATAAATTAGCTACAATACCCATGGGCGGTTTATACACACTTGGATGTTTGTGGAGATATTAAACCGAAAGTCTGCGATTTCTTCACGTTTACTTGCCACTTATTGATTGCCATCACCAGCAGAGGTGACATTACGCCAGTCATTTTCAGGAATCGGACCCAGATGATGACTTTGAGCTCCTCGAAATGGATACTCACAAGGCGAGTGAAAGTTTTAGTAGCACTCATATATAAACTGGAGACCAGCGCTTAGCTGTCACGTGGTACTTCAAAAATGTGGAGTTTACAATTACGATAACATTTAGTATGGTTAGCAGCATTCATAATGCCAATCTAACGGACTTTTTCAACAAAACCTAGGACAAAATTATGGGTGATAGTGACACCCATGTTGGCTATGCGGAGCTTGATTTTGCGTCAGCCTATGAAAAAATTGGTTGAAACTTTGAAAGACTAGCAAATGGTTAATATGTCCACACCAATGAGTCATCTGCATGTGAAATATGTGGCCACACTCTTTGCATTATTTTCTTTCTAAAACGAATCAATTATGCCGGCGAGTGCATTATCACAGAGACCTGGAACTGCATGCACGAGGCAGTAGTTGGACTGATGTCATCCAGAGGACATTCCGCATTTTTGGCAACTGATTGTCGTCATAACGGGACTCGTCAAAATGCCCAGTTATATGCAGAAAACTGAACAGATGACAACATCCTGGAGATGTTTGGTCTACAATCTATTATGACACCAAACAAGTTTCAGTTGATTCTGGACTATCTTCATCTGAATAACAATACCAATTGTTTGCTTTCTGTAAAAATTAGACCTCTTCTTGCACACCTCAGTGCCACCTGGAAAACTTCACACACCCCACACTGTGAAATGAGAGTGTTGTTGCAGTCAAAGGCTGCACAAATATGAGTGTTTATATACCAAACAAGCCGCATAAGTGGAGCCTGAACACGTGGACCTTGTTTAATCTATTCACGATACCCCGTCTTTCAAAAAACAGTCCGTACCAAGTCCACAACCAATCACAAGCATATCGTTGACAAGCCCGAAGGTACAGAACTCTACACTCCATATAGACAAAGCGTTGACTGCTCAGATCAGCTCCTTTGGAAGAGTATGAGCAGAAGTCAACAACAGATTGAAGCTCTTGTCTACCCTCAGGAGGTCATCTATAGCATTGATGTATACATCATCCACTTCACTAAGGTCAATAGCTTGATTCCACAAAGTTCTGTATGAATGTTGCAAGAGGGCCTCTTGTCAACTATCAGCGACCAGTCACCAGAGTTGGATGCAGATCATCGCAACTGCAGCCAAGTTGACTAAGTTAAAGTCGTTTCTTGGCCAATCTAACCATTGTGGTGTTGTACGGATCAGAGACATGGACCATGAGGAAAGAGGACATCAAGAACTGGAGGCATTCGAGATGTGGATTTGGAGAAGAACGGAGATTAGCTGGACAGAACATAAAACAAACGAAGAAGTGTTTGGAAGGATTGGAGAGGAAAGGTCCTTGATGCACAGTTGCACACACTAAGAAAGAGGCAGAGGAAATTAATCAGACACACACTGAGAGGGGACTCTCTCCTAAGAAATGTAATCGAGGGAAGAATGGAGGGGAGGAGGACAAGGGGAAAACCAAGACAGATGAAACTGGATTGGATGATGAAGAAAGGATACAAAAGACTCAAAGAAGTGGCTCAAAATCGAGAGAAGTGGCGACATCAGACATTTGACAGAGACCAGAACAGAAGAAGATAACCATTGCTACCTCTGGTGACAAAACCGTGTGTTCAATGTTTGTAGTTTGTTCTGAACGAAGTGTAAAGTGGTAGTAAACTCAGATAAATTGCAGACAATGCAGTTTACCAATGTGTGCAGTGCCTTGCTTTCAATGCTATCCCACTCTGATGGTTTACAAGGCAAAGCATACTGCAGAGTACCACAAAATTTAAAATAATAATAAGTATACTAAGTCGTTTGAACTTTGGCCTACTGCTGCTAATCCAAATAACATTTAATTGGTTATGTATATTTATGTAAAACTTTAACACCATGCAGAGAATGCGTTTAACCATGTAATTTATGACAAAGAATAAGAAAATTTGTCTTTCTTGATGCATCATGATGTTACTTTGAGCTATAGCACCTTTTCAAACTGTTCTATCTCGAAAAAGTACATGATAAAAAATTATACCATATATTTGTACAAAAAACATTTCATGTGTTAAGTCTATCTTAAGTGGTTGATGAGATAAAACGTTTTTATTCTTAATGGATGAAATTGATCAAAAACCTGCCCAGGAATAAGGGCTAAAAATATGTGGCATGCAAGGGTACTTATTTAATTAGGATGTTCTAAAGTTTTATCATACTGTTTAAAGTTTGTTGACAAGTTTTAATTTAAAATTTCATAAATCAAAGTGCACTAAGTCAGCTTATGTACCTATTAGGCATCCAGTAGCTTCATGATTTTTCAGCATTCGGCTGAACAGTCTAAGTGAACGAGTTGCATCATTAGCCTGAAGAGCAAAATCTATAATGGTATTTAAAGAAGCATACCCAGTACAACTCTGAAATGTCATTTAACGAATTACTGTCGTTTTAATGACCTCATTATGTCAGCCTCCATGCTTCACGAGGGAAAAGTTGACAGGTCCATAGCAGCAGTGGTGCCAAGGCAGTTTGCAAACTGTTTTAATCCTAACAGAAGACAAAAGGGCATCCTCCTTACTGATTTACTGTTACCAAGGGACACAGACATAGTGTGGCACGATCAAGGCGTCTGCAAGGAATCGATCGTTCCCTGGGGTTCCGATAGGACGGTGATCTACTTCTTCCTGGATTATAGATGAATATGACTCTCTTTAGGAACATTTAGGCAGTGGAAGAAGAAGCACAGCGTGCCCGTACAATGCCAAAAGCATCTGACTTTTCCCCTGTGGCCAGGCCATTTTTCCATTCCCATTATCGGATCCAGCTTATATATTAATATTCGGCACTGGCATCTAGTTAATGCATAAATGATGAGACGATCGCAAGAAGCCATTTTGGAGACACAGATCATGCTATTTCAATATTTTTCTATCTTAACCTCTGGCCTTTGCTATACCTGCACAAGACCTTGCTCAGCTGTTTATCTGTATCTCGGACTGGAATAGTTGGTGTGACCCTGATCTCTTTGAGATGCAGGACAGAGTACTCCTTAGAGTTCTGTACTTTTTGTGTTGACATGTTCAGAATGTTTTTACTACTGTTGTCCTTATTAGATGTATTTTGCTTGCATTTTGCTATTAGGAAGTTGTATTAGCTTGCTTACGTTAAGTGTATAACTGTATATAATAGGTTAATCTTTAACCAGCTTGATTCCAGTAATTTTTAAGCTGTCAAATTTGTGATGGTGATGTTCGATGTCTTATGGCTTGTCATGATGTTGCAAATACGTGAATTACTTCAGTTAATTTCTTTGCCTTCTTTGGAATCCTGTTTTATATCTCCACATTTTTACTACACAACCATGTATGGCTAAACGAGTTAAAGTGTTTTAAAATAGGAATAGTTATTACAAATTACGCTAAACAGAATGTGATTTTAATGAATCTTAATACTGAGACTATCTTCGCTTGGAGGATCAGGCATTACAGACATGTTACTTAACCTCTTCCCTGAATTTCAGATTTAAAATGAATCAGTTTTCATATTATTACATTGAAATCTATTATTCTATAAAAATTATAATTTGTCATCAGTTGCTAAATCTGCTGCAACTCAAAAAAAAATTAAACATCATACGCATAATCATAATTGCACACTCATATGACACCTATGAGGAAGCTCATCAGCACTGCCCAAAGCCTAATTGCATAACACCATGATCAATGTACGGGTAATGGTTTTCAATAGCTGACTGAAAAGAAGCAAATACAAGTCAAGAAGATTGAAGGCTGTTGGAAACCCATTCTAGACTATTGTGACCCAACAAGGACAAAACATTCCTTAGCTTAAAAAGGAAGCATTATGGCAAAATGTCTGCAAGCACACAGTAATAAACAAGACGAGGACGTAATGGAGAAGAGGACTTTCAGGAATAGAATAAAGTAGCGGCACTCAAATGAATCAAATCTGCAGATAGCATTAGCAATGTACAACGAATCTGGTCATTTATCGATCGATTATTGCAATCGCCGAATCGTTAGCTTCCTGTAACAGAATAAATGGGATGACATCACAGAGTCCTGAAGCAGAATGTTAAATACTACTTTCTAAAGTGCAATCTATCCATCAGCCGCATCCATCGGCCAGCAGCATCCCGCAAACTAACTACGCTCCACCAACTTCTGCCTATTATCATTCCTCTGATCAATACATGCAGTCATTCATCAGAGCGCACGGCCAAGGCAGCCTCCGCACCGCACAGCACCCACCATCGTCGGCCATGGCACTGGTAGCAATCCTGATTTCCAGATAGAGCCACATCCATCGCAGGATACCACCGGTCAGGCTCAGTGTTCTGAGCATGTTTTATGGCATCAATCTCAGAGATAGCAAAGGTTGCCATGGTTTCCAGGAAGTAGCCAAATATTTGTCAATAAAATCTTCTCCACAAGAGCGGAGAACCTAATATCATCACAGTCTGTCTGGTTAGTGCCTCGACAGTCGACGCTCCATACATGGGTTCAGAGCCACTTGACCACTGACTTCTCTCTACATAAATCACCTAAACTCTTGATGTCCTTCACTCAAGTTAAAAACAACCGGATATGGCTTTGACAGCAGCGTTTTCAGAAGGTGCCTAATAGGCACCATATTGTTTGTCTAGACAATTAACTAACTAATTAAGCAAGAGTCTGAGTAACGATGTCCTTGAAATTAGAACTACCCTAATGTCCAGCTAAGCTGAAGACAGACTTTTTCAATCATCTGCATGAATACATATAAATTATCTGCAAAATTGCACTAACTATTAACGTTTCTACAATATATTAAATTTTAGGCCAGCTTCTGCTTTTTAAATTATTCTGCTTTTAAGTTATTCAATGGAATGAAAAAATTTAATAAATACTAACATATATTCTAAAATGAGCTAATCTCTAAACAAACAAATTAATACACACAGCATTGCAAGTGTTGATATCGGTATTGTTCTTCAAATGCTCCAAGACTTTTTCCAAGTTTCCAGCTCTTGCCGCTCTTAGGAAACTTGTACTTCCATCCGTCTGAAATTTAAGAACATCCAACTGTTATTTACGGAACAAAAAGCAATTTTTGTAACAAACAGAAACTTAGAAAAACATCATTTGTAAAGCCCTGCTCACAGTATAGGCTATTCAGAGGCACTATCAGCGTGACAACCCTGAGGAAATAGGAAAGTCTTCAAGCAGCGGACAAAAGAGGGTGAGGTCCCCATCAACATCTTACTATGAATTGAGGGGGGTTGGTCGTTGCATAAGGAAGTCCTGGACAAGGATGGCAAAATACGGTGTTGAGCCATGGCGGTCCTAGCCCTGGCAACAAGGAGATCAAGCGATCAGCAGACAGAAGAGGTCGGGAACAGAGAGCAGAGAGAGGTTTAACATTAGGTCGCAGAGGGACTTAGAAGCCATTCTCTGTTGAGGCACAGAAACCAGTAGGAGAACCTTGTATTGGATGCGAGAAGCAACAGGAAGCCAGTGAAGAACATCAGTCATGTAGGCTGTTATGATGGAAAAGCGAGGGAGATGGGCAATGAGCCTGACAGCCGCGTTCAGAACAGACTGTAAGGATGAAAGGCATACCTTGGGAACCCAGCGAGTAGTGAATTGCAGCAATCGATGCGACAGCAAATGAAGGCATGGACCGTGGTTGTAAACACAGAAGAGGAAGCAGATCTTCTAATGGCCCTCAGATGTCTCAGGTGATAGAAACAGGAGCATGTCAGATGCAAGAGGTGGTGCTCACTGCTCAGATTACGAAAAAGTACTATTGAGGGTGCCACCAAACTTGTGACCCAAGTTATGGACACTGGATGAGAATGTGACATGAGGTACAATGAAGTCAGAAGTGGGAGCGATATCAGGGTATAAAATAAAGTCAGAAGTGGGAGCTCGAGTTTAAGTAGTTGTTGTTTGGTGCCAAACCAGATCAGTTGGGCCTTAGAGGAGTTAAGATGCAAGAGGTGCTCACTGCTCAGATTACGAAAAAGTACTATTGAGGGTGCCACCAAACTTGTGACCCAAGTTATGGACACTGGATGAGAATGTGACATGAGGTACAATGAAGTCAGAAGTGGGAGCGATATCAGGGTATAAAATAAAGTCAGAAGTGGGAGCTCGAGTTTAAGTAGTTGTTGTTTGGTGCCAAACCAGATCAGTTGGGCCTTAGAGGAGTTAAGACTTGTTTGTTGGCTGATATCCAAGAGTGGAGATCATGTGACAGAGAGTCATTGGATCTAACGAGGGAGATCGGCTCAGAGGAAGGGCCTTGAACAAAGGTTTTGACATCGTCCGCATAAAGGTGGCCTAAAGCAAAAGCACTGAAAATAGTTAAGGTGCTGGATAACGATTATCAGAAGTACCGAAAATAACCAATATCAAATGCAGAGGATTATCTTTATTAAATATCAGGGAAATTTAATATCATTTCCTTGATTGCTATAGTCTTCATCTTCACCGAACACCTTAATCATTAACTCCTAGTGTACAGTCTGTTCCACGTACAATAAATAAAGCAAGTCATTGCACAGTTAAGAAACACTGATCCAAAAATACCAAGTACAGTCCAAAGGAGCACATACAAAGGCTAAAGAAAAGGTATTGAAACTGGATCTGAAGGTTATCAATAAGTTGGATTATTATCAACAGCATGTAACAGCAGTGATATCATGCGAAAAGTATTCACCAGGCCAACCGGTGGTGTCACCACATGAGAATAAAATGGTTGCTGCAATGAAGGAAAGTGTAAGGGAAGTTACTGAAATAGCAAATATAACAATAAACTGTGCTGGCTAAAAGCCAACTAATACAGATGTCTACTTTTATAACCTGCACAAATTTATAAATAGTTCTATATAAATGTAGATATTTTTAAATGCTCTGCATCGACATCAATGATGCAAAGCACATTTGTAGTTGCAGAGGCTCTGTTGAATGGATTCTTTAGTGCTAATTATTGCAGTGGACCCCATACATCATGGCCCAGCATTCGATGCAACTAAGCACCATTTGATGCAAGTCAGTATACTGAAAAGATGAATTGTTATTCCGCATACTGTTGAAGTGCCTTCAGCACAGAAAATTCCTGCAGCACATCTGCACACAGCTTTGTCTATTGTCCAACCATCCCACCAAACTATGTCAT
Source organism: Allolobophora icterica (assembly GCA_963556255.1). Lineage (NCBI taxonomy): Eukaryota > Metazoa > Annelida > Clitellata > Crassiclitellata > Lumbricidae > Allolobophora > Allolobophora icterica. The sequence continues at coordinate 81,716,331 of OY744602.1, forward strand.
AAAACTGAGCACGATTATTTACCAAAAATATTTACGATCCGGTGCCAATTGAGTTGAACACTCTTTTCAAATGCTGTGGCCGTCGTATTAAATGTTAACAGAAACAGTGTTTTATCAACTCAGTGATTAGTGGTATCAGCTGCAAATGAGACCCAGAGCAGAAGCTCCCCCCCCAACTGATTGAACGGGATTCCCATATTCTGCTTTTCAGCTCATAATAACACCACGCTGATTTATTGCTGTTGCTGGCTACTCCATCCTTCCGTCAAAAGCTCAAAACTGTCGCCAAACATATCCGAGAAACGGCTTTAGAACACTTTCACATGCGACGAGTATTGCATACACACGCAAAGATAACAATTACAGGGTTGGCGGTGGTTACAGTGATCAATTCACGTCGACATTGCGTAACAGGATCAATCGGCTTTCACTGCTCCTTACCACTCGCTGTGCGTGATGTCGCGTAATTGCATTCGATCATTTCCACCAATTTCCATACACGTAGTCTTGGTTGGTGCCGAAGCTGACAGCTTAACGCCGTAGCCTTTCACCCAATGCATAAAGATTAAAGCCCACGAGATGAACCAAAATTGGTAATTCATAGTAGATATATGATGCTTCTAAAGGCTGGGTCATCTGGTTGCTTAATATCAGTCAGATATTACTACATTTGCTTTTGCTGCTGCTTTTTGGACCAGACATAACATATGGTACGCCTTTTACAACCGACCTTCTCCACATTCTAGCACAGCTTCATGCTATGACGTCAATTGCTGAATCATTTTTAGCAAGCTACATGTACCTCGGGGTGTTTGTGTATATGCCATTGCAATCGGCCAGCCTGAAGATGTCCTCCTGACACTTAGGCATCGTAGCAAACGATTTACTGGCAAATTAACTTAAGTAAAGTGGTTGCATGTAATAAAAGCAATTGGTTTTGACTTTTGAGGATGCCAGTGATCATACAAAATTCTGAAATTGGAGAACCTAGACAGCAAACATAAATCATGAAAATGAGTGAAAAGCCAGTCGTTAAGTAAAATTTAAAATTCTTATGCAGCAATGCAATAAAATTTTACACATGTAGGAAAGTTTACTGTGCTGCTCAAAAACTATCACAAACTTTGACATGTACTGAATTTAAAAGAAAAATAAATTGTAGGATGCTGTGCAATTCTTTTATTTTAGGTCCATTTTCATTCAAAGAATCTTACCATACCATAATGTATGGTAGGGCCTACACAATTATCTATCTAACTTTGTTGTAAATGCCAGCAGGTCCGCTGGACCTGCTATATATTCAGAGGGTGACATTAACCATATACCCCTGAGAATACGAACCGACCAATATGCAATGTATTTTTTATGCTTCATGGCCCCACTGAGAATTTGCAGACTAACAGATCAGTTCCCTTGAGCTGAGTATGCATTACCACTTTCTGCGCCTGACTCTGCCATTTCCACATGGCACCATCCAACTCAAACTGGATTATACCATAGCAGACATATTCACTCAGAACACAGAAACCAAATCTACTGGTACTTCAGATCAGACAACAGCTCAAGAGAACAAAATGCAGGAAAAATCACTGCAATCAGCACAATGGGGGGGGGGGTACTCCGCTGTAATGTAGTAGTGTCCAGAGTTTAACAAAATCATATGTCTTCCAGGGCCATTGACATCAGCCTCACCTTACCAATAATTGTAATAAGTAAGTTCATATTTCCACAATTGGATGCAGAAGATAATGATATACAGATAAAACAAACAGTTTAACTAAAAGAAAGATAAATGCTTTGCATTAAAAGATAAATGCTTTGCATTAACATTTGTCTGAAAATAACAATGCAATCGAACATTTATATAGCTCCACTTTGAGAACACCCAGAACGTTTGGCAAAAGGCGGGATCGAGCAACGACGGCTTCGACCACTGCAGTTGTGGATGCTATTGATCACACATCACTCAAACGCCAGACGTCTGCCAGGAAACCACAGCCACGTGTGAGTCACTTGCCTCGTTGTTCGACTGCAACATGACCGACCCACGGTTCTTCCTCGAAGCCTCAACATACATTTGCCGAACCAATTTCGCTGTTCTGCCGATGCAAGGTCCACTTGGTAGGCCTATACGATGGCCGTCCCTTGGCTCGAGACGTGCACAGTCGAACCCTAGGCTTCGCGACAGGCTGGCCAAGCAAACACGAGATCAATTAAGGCGTTTATAACACTTGGACGACGTACGATGCCCATTGCCAGCGGCACCGTTTCAGAGCAAGAGAAAATTGCGCCATATTGGTCGGCATGAATCATCAAATTCAGATCAAGCAGCAAAGACAACAATTCGAGGCAAACAGTTGGACATTGTATTTCGCCCTGAGCTAAAAAAAAATATCAATTTATCGTGCTTGATACATTTGCAGGTATGTCTACACATGCGTGTGAAACATTACTGTTGGTTGTAATATGATACTGCATAACTACTGAGCAAATGAAACCACTGGTTGCAAATGTCTCTCGCTTTAAGGCTACTCAATAAAGTGGCTACTCTATAGTCACTGATACACAATAGATACATATGTAATACAATCCAAAACTAAAAATGAAGAATGGTATCTCATTTACTAATTATTCACTTAATTAAACACATAAACTCTACATTATATAAAAAATCTGTTTAGCATACCAATATACAAAAAATCTGGCAAACTTTAATAGGACTGTACTCACAAAGAGAAAAGACACCTTCTAGTAAGTTTTCTTCCATGTCACCATGCAACTTTTATCAACTACAGTGTCTAGATATTTATCAATTGGCCACATGTGTTTTCATTTCATGTCTGCATTAAAAGTTTGCAAATATTTATCAAGTACTCCGAAGAAATGACAATTCATGCACCATCCTTCTCACTAAAATCACTTTGTCATATCATGATCATAATCTCCAGACTCCTAAAGCACCACTCGCATAATCTCCAGACTTCTAAATTGCCAAACGCAGTGCACCCGCTTATTCAAGAGAGCTGTCAGCACAGAGGGGTTTGCAAAATTGTCCTAAATAAATCACATTGTCCTTTTAAATAAAATCACTTTCTATACAGTGACAATCCCCTTTGAACCAAACCAACCAAGAGGCCACAGGGACTCCAAGCCATGCTGATAAGAATAAGCCACCTGAAAACGTCCGTTTAGCTCAGTCTTAACAACAACAGAGACCAAAAGAGTAAACAAATTGCAAAGCCTTCAACAAGTGCAATGGAATGCCTTGGAACCCAGTCCTATGGGACAAAGTGTCTCATGATCATCATCATTTCTGAGTTTCAGATGTGATCAAAGAAGAAAACTAGGCAAGCTGAACAGTACCGTATGCAGTACCTTATCAACTATGTTTCAGAACTGGCTGTGTTCAGTCGAAAGTCAGTGCAATGACTGCAGTATGGGGAAATAATATGTTGGAATCTCGGAGTTTCTTTACGGCTCTGGCCAGTAACTTTTGGACCATTTGCAATTTCTGTAAATTTGTCTTCACTCAACCAGAATTGAGTAACAGTAACCAAGCCAATTAGAAACTACAGCACTGAGATCTAGATATAAGCTTACTGTGATTATCGAAAATGCATAACAGAGTAGAATTGCAAATGGTCTAGACATGGTCTCATACAGACAGACATGGTAGGAATCCAATAGGATTCCAAAATAACTTGATGAGTCATAGTCTCTATTCAAAACTCTCTCTGTCTCTGTCTACCTATCTGTCTGACTGTCTGTCTACTGGTATCTCTCCATATTACTTGATGAGTCATAGTTTCTTTCTCTCGTCTGTCTGTCTCTGTTTCTATCTGTCTATCTATCTATTTATCTGTCTCTATATCTCTCAACCATTACTGACAACTGATCCACGCAGGTCAGTGTGGGTAAGCCAGGCAAACTTGTGCAGCTGTTCTCTTGCACCAAGAAGTCAAAATGGATCCTTTAGAAACGGACAACTCATTGTTACTTTTAAATTAACCTCTGAGCAATGACGGTCTTGAGGCTGAATGACTCTTGTTATGTTGACATTTCAGCTTAACTTTCAGTTTCAGTGGACAGACTTTCTGGTTATTTTGACCTGACTGTGACTTGATTTGGTTGCACCATTGGCTGATTCCTTGTGCATGAGAAACTGGCATCATAGAAGTTGCTAATTAATAATTAATTAATTAATTAACCTGAGAAACATGCATCTGACCACTATCAGTATTGTCTGCAAAGGTCTGTAATAAATGAATGATCATCTCACCATACCTTAGCAAGGCGCCCTTGTAACGACATATTGTGCTGTGTTATGGTGCCCCAGAAAAATTTAATGGTCGTTATTATTATCCTTACAAGGTTTAAAAACAGGCAATGTTGTCCACAACCTATAATTATTTTTGACAGGTTTGAGGCACTCCCTACTTCAAGGCCAGCCAAGCTCACTAACTGTAGGAATACCAATTGGTGTCTATTGCGGTTATTTTTAATTGGTATCTTCTATTCTTTTTCTGTCTTTGTGGCTTCCCTGTCTGACAAGGCCACATGTCAGCCTGTGTCTCTTTTTTGCAATCATGCCCAGTTGATTGGAGGGCTACAGAACAGCATGAGTACCGTAAGTAAGGTTTTTATGGATGGAAGACAAACGCTCTCATTTTACAAAATGCACAGCTGTTGTAAACAGTTACTGTCGCTGGGTCAGAAAGACCTCAAAACAGCCTGTCATCTACTGGCAGCTACCATGAGCGCTCTGGTGGTAAACTGTTTGAAGATTGGTGAATTCATTTATAGCTAAGTGATGCAGCAAAGGTGACATATTTGAAGTACGGTAACCGATGTAAGAAGAATCGGTAACCGATGTAAGAAGAATCGGTAACCGATGTAAGAAGAATCGGTAACCGATGTAAGAAGAATCGGTAACCGATGTAAGAAGAATCGGTAACCGATGTAAGAAGAATCGGTAACCGATGTAAGAAGAATCGGTAACCGATGTAAGAAGAATCGGTAATCGATGTAAGATGAATCAGTAATCGATGTAAGATGAATCGGTAATCGATGAAAGAAGAATTGGTAACCGATGTAAGAAGAATCAGTAACCGATTTAAGAAGAATCGGTAATCGATGTAAGAAGAATCGGTAACCGATGTAAGAATAATTCTGCCATTACTGACAACAGATGGTGTATTGCTCGATTCTTGATTGTCCACTTTTCAAACCTTACAGGATAAGCATGTGGAAATCCTGATTGGTTCGTTAGTTGTTACCAAAATATGGTGTCAGCCACATTGTGATTCTGGGCGTTAGTAAAATCATTGAAAAACAAGTAAATTCCACAATCCACATGGCTGACTCAGTAAGCTTCAGGTAAGCTTCAGACACAATATATGCAAAAGTACATGAGAACTTTGCAAGCAAATGGCTTGAATCCAACAAAAATGCACATTCCTTCAAAACGAAAATTGGTAGCCATTGGATATGCTGCCAGCAAGATTCTACTACACAAGTAGAATTCCCCACAGGGCCTCTGATTTTTACCACTCCCAAATGAATCACATCAAAACTTAGAGAGGGCCCCAACAGCAACATCATATACATGTATGTTGAAGATATAGTGACAAAATGACAATTATTAGTAGTTCTTAGTTTTTGTTCCTCTATAAATTTGCACACAATATTGACTCCGCCAACTCTTTGTAATATTTTACTTACCTCTATTTACCAGAAACACTCTCTTTGAAACCATGCACTTGTGTCTCACACTAAGATAAACACTGATATATCGCAGAGTGGTTAGATCTCTGAAGTTGGTCTTACCTGTCACTGGGAATGTCTGTATCGCTGGCTTAAGTACCTACATAATGAAACTTCTGTTTGTTCTATAATCCAGTTCATCTTCAGTAATTCACATGGAAACAGTGACACCAACATTCCACACCACTTTCAACTTCGGCAAGAAACATTCCACTTTTGTTCTCTGTATGCTCTTCTTTACGTCTCTCCCTGCAGGCTTTACTCTTGCTCTCTTTATCTGTCCGTCCTACTCTCTGTCATTCTATCTCTGTCTTTCTCTTCCTGTATCGTTATCTTCCTGCTATCGTCTCTTGATATTTCTTGATTTTCATGTCTGATGCCTTTGTATGAAATAATGCAAGCAGTTCCATATGCCACCCGTCTACCCTTTGTCATCTTCTTTTGCTCACTTCAAGCGGTTCTCCACAGTGCCTGCCTACCAGTTAAGTGTCTGCTTCATTTCTTTGCAGTAAAAGCCAGATCACAACACACAAACACTCACATGGTTCTGCCTCAATGCCCTCCAGTCACATTCCCACTTGAGCTTGTCCCAATTAAAAACCGGACTTGTTTCTTCTTTAATTTCAAATGTAATGCCTTAACTTTTCACATGTAAATCAACTGGCTTCCATTTTTGTTTTTACATGCCAAAAAACTGAATTTAAACTGCATTCATCAATATCTGGTAGTGCAACAGGCATTTCTGAATCATGCACAAAGCTGTATATGGTATGGAGAGAATTTTGGTATCAAAAGGAATATTGACAGTTCAAATGCATGGATGAGTTTGGGATTGGATTGATTATATGCACCAAGTTATCCAATCATTGGAAAGCCAGAGTTTAAGCAATAGCAACAAGGATAATGAAAAGTGTATGAAACTCTACTGACAATGCAGTTTTGAATCTAAGAATTACATCTGTACAGTTGTCTGAGAAGACTGTGACAACTAAACAGATCTGTTTAATGTGAGGCAGTAATGGAGTACAAAGTGATATTGAGTTAAGTTCAGTATTTAGCAGAGTATCAATCACAAGAGACTGGAATTTCTATTTCATAACATCCACTCCTGTTTCTATCTTTTCTGCCACTTTGACTCACAACTATAGTGCTATGGAATTCGCTGTACAACTATTTTTCAAGTTACCAGGCATGCATCCTTGAGTTTAAGGAGGTCAACAAAGCCTGCACAATGAGAACCACTCAATGTCTCCACCACATCTGTGAATTGTCCTATCATCCAAGAATTTCTAAATAGACCGCTGACAGAATTTACTGCCAAAAACCAACTACTAAGCGTCAGTATTACTGCAATTATAAGGTATAACCGTTACGGTTAGCATAATTACTGTTCTTATTTATGACTATTTTCAATGTCACCGATATCTCCAAAAGCAGCCTCAGAAACAGGATCATATTTTGCATTTGCTACTGCTCATAATTATGTAGCTGCCTTGGCTAAATTCATTTATCTTGCTAAATTCTATCAGCTGCCCTGCCATACAGCAAACTAGCAAGGTCCTGCCGAGATTTTATCAGGCTTGCGGAATAATAATGGACAAAGCGCCAGACAGTGCCTATCGACTTAAATTTACTGGACAGCGCCAGAAAATGGCTGACCGACAGACTGACCAAGTTTCTTCTGCAGCATCAGACATTGGAAAATGTCATTTCCTCTTAGTCATGGATAAATTAGATTTCGTTTCAGAGGATCAATACAACCCGAGCATCTGCATCGAACATACATGCACACATACTTACACATCCACGGGCACACACGAGAGTACATAGACAAACTCACACACACACACACACATACACACACTGACCAATGTGTACACAATGCTAGCACAAACAGCTTCTCATATTGCACTTTTTCCTCTGAGATGTCTAACAGTTTGGTCTGGAACTGGTGGGCCTGTACGCCAAAGCCGAGATTGGCAGAGAACTGGCAATCCTCTCAACCATCAGAATAAATAGCAGTTCTTTTTAAATACAATTGACCCAGACTACAATAGTTCTCTTCCAGCAGCAGAAGTATTTGCCAGATGTATCACGGTATTGATCTCGTTCTACTCCTAGGAAAGTCATTTCCAGTTTTTAAAAATCTGTTTCTTCTGTTTCCTAACATTTTTGTTTCATTACATAAACAATGATTTCTCAAATGGTCTTTTGGCCAAAAAAACTGCTTAATTATTACAGCCTAATGATTAGCATGCTGGACTGTCAAACCAGAGGTCAGAGTTCAAAGTCTAACCAAGGCAGTAAAATGTTCCAGGTTGCTCTTCCACTTGTGCTCCTTAGCAAGTCCAACTTTGAAAGGGAAGATCAAGCAGCAAGTAAGAGGACTGGCCACCCACCTCCATATGCCATCCACCTCCATATGTGGCGTCACTAGGGTTGGTGTCACCCAGTGCGGTAAGTCATGGTGTCACCCCCCTTAGAAGGTTCAAAAAAGTAAATTGGCATAGAGTTTCAGCTTTAGGTAAATTGATACTCATACAGTACATGAAAGCTGGACTTAAGAAAATGTTTTTGTTCTTATCTGTTATTGTTCATTTAAAAATAATAAATTTCTGCTGAAACTGTGAAAAAAATTTTTTTAGACAGTCGTTTATCATTTTGGTGTCACCCCTTTGAAGGTGCGCCCGGTGCGGCCCGCACCCCTCGCACCCCCCTAGTGACGGCACTGCCAAGATGCTTCTTGGGGGTTAGCAATAAGGGACTGCTTTTCTTTTCCGTTTTCTACTTCTTAACCTTAACAGAAAGTGAGAAGAGGCAGCTGGCTGAAGACCTTGGGTGGTGACTTGGTTGACAATGTTCAATCTAATAATAAATCATCAGACTACAGAACAGTAAAACATCCTGGGCAGCAGCAGTTAATCACTGTCTAATCGCTGACACAGAGACTGACAAACACAACTGGCGCAACTGGAATGATGAATTGGACTGAGTTACTGCACGAGTCAACACAATAAGCTAGAGAATAGACGAACAATTGGAAAGGAAACTCCTTAGTGCAACATAAAAGAGATGAATAACACGATCAAAGCTTTCAATTGAAAATTAAAAAAAGGATCAAAGCAACCTAAAACTAAACAGTCAAGAAAAAGCACACAAATCTCCAGTAGCTCTCATGTGAATGCACCAAGCAGAAAATCTAAAAGCGTATTAGAGAAAGCGTGCAGAAGCTTAAAAACGCAGCATTAAGAATGTCAGACGGGAAAATGGATTGCCTGTGATTTGCTGAAAGACGTATAATTTTTGATAGCAGCCATCAGGCAAATAATGGATGAAAATGATGAAATGGGACGGTAGAAACATTAGGAAGACAAAGACAGATGACACTGAGTGGGATGATAAATGCAGAAACTTGTATCAATGACTACAAAAATAATACAACTGGCCAAGTTGTACACTGCTGCACACAAGAACCCCTGCGTAAATAAAGACAAGTTATCATGACAATAATTATTATTAATCAACTTTTTAATAGCATGCCAGAAAGTCATGTTTTTCTAAACTTTGGATAGTGGTTATAAAAGCAAGAAATGTGATGATGGTGATGGTGACAATGACATGATAATGATTATGATGATGATTATAAAGCTGCTGGTTGTACTGTCGATGAAGACAATGATGATGAACCCAAAAGTGATAATGATCCCGGTATTGGCATTGATACTGGTGTGTGCTCGCGATGATGATGATAATGATAATAAAGATGACGATGACGAAGACAATGATGATGATGATGATGATGATGATGATGGAGGTGGTGGTTTTGATGATAAAGATAATGATGATAAACATGATGATAAAGGTGATGATGATGATGATGCCGACGACGACGACGACGACGACGATGATGATGATGACCGCTTAAAAGAGGCTCTGAAGTAGATGCAAATTTTAAAATGTTTCAAAACTGAGGCAAAATTCATTTAAAGAACACCAGAGTGAACACTCCTTAAATATTTTATATACATGTAAGGTAGAACATGGATAACGTCATCTGAGCCGAATGAAGACTTCGGTTGTGATTGGAGCAAATGCACCAGAAAACACAGTTATCAGATTGCCATTCGAAGAAATCATTTCGGTGAAGTCGACCACAGGAGGAGCACCTAAGAGAGATGACTGTCTGAAATCATGGCTGCTGCATTAGACAGACAATGTACCTCGTTCTATGCAGTTGAATGCCTGGGGTGGGAGGAACTACTTCCAAGGATCTTGCAGGCTCAAGGGCATTTCAGGGACAGAATGGACTCAAGAAATATATCTCTCTGGGGGAGGGTCAAAAGCAGTCAAGATTTAGAGACAACTTGAAAGAATCAGTTATACATCAAGAGCTGACCAGTGCAACACTTCAAGTCATCATCATCATCATCGTCGTCGTCGTCGTCGTCATCATCATCATCATCATCATCATCAAACTATACTGAATACTGCAACTTACAGTATCATTGGCATCATCATCAGCAACCTCCTCCTAAACGTCATCATCAGCAAAATAGCCATCATGCATAGCAGCTTCATCATCATCATCATCTTCGTCATCATCAGCATTGTCGCTATCATCATCATCATCATCATCATCATCATCATCATCATCATCATTATCACTGTCTTTGTTATATTTGTTCTTGTCCTTATAAGCATGATCTAAATTTTGCCATCATTTTAATTGGTAATTGAATTGTTGTAGCAGCAGCTGCCGTCTGGGTCCTAAATTATATTACATCGCTATTACACAGCTTGCTATTGGCTGTTTATCTGTGATGCTCAAGGTCAAGAGCAGACCTGTTGGGCAGATCTGCTGGTGACAAAAGTTCACCATGTCTAGAATCTAGGACACACCTCATCCACTGACTTCCCAATCATTCCCCATTAGTCCACACTAAAACTGTAGAGAAGAAGATCTATCCATAAAGCTAACCCCAGAGGAAGCACCATGGGTATGAATTGTTTGTGACTCTGTAATTGGTCTCAGCTTCGGCAAGTGTGGCAGGTCATCACCCTCAACACCTGATCCTGCTCAGTTGTCACCCTCAACACCTGGTCCTGCTCAGTTATCACCCTCAACACCTGGTCCTGCTCAGTTGTCACCCTCAACACCTGGTCCTGCTCAGTTATCACCCTCAACACCTGGTCCTGCTCAGTTATCACCCTCAACACCTGGTCCTGCTCAGTTATCACCCTCAACACCTGGTCCTGCTCAGTTATCACCCTCAACACCTGGTCCTGCTCAGTTATCACCCTCAACACCTGATCCTGTTCAGTTGTCACCCTCAACACCTGGTCCTGCTCAGTTGTCACCCTCAACACCTGGTCCTGCTCAGTTATCACCCTCAACACCTGGTCCTGCTCAGTTATCACCCTCAACACCTGGTCCTGCTCAGTTATCACCCTCAACACCTGGTCCTGCTCAGTTATCACCCTCAACACCTGGTCCTGCTCAGTTATCACCCTCAACACCTGGTCCTGCTCACAGACTAAAGCCAGTCTACTGTTTTACAGCTGATTTCACTAGGGGGTGCAAGAAGAGCAGAAATCTCATAGCATCTTTTCTGCCAAATCCAGGAGAGGATTTGAACCTCTGTTCTCGGGGTTGACATTCCAACATGCTAACCAACAGACAATCCAAACTAACCACAACTAACAAAGACTATTAAATACAGCTCTAACAAGAATGCATAAATCTATACTGCACAGCCTTTTATAGTAGTCTACTACCTAGACTATTTTCAAGGGATGGTAGTGCCAAATAAAAGGGCATCTGCAAATAGAGAAATGATTGATCAACAGGTGTTCCCACCACTCCATCAATTCAGCATAAGCTCCGAGGTGACCAAGAGGTTAATATCGTTCTTACCCTCTCCCAACCGCTAATGGAAAGCAAGCACACCAGGCCTCTGCACAGTATTGACCATCTCCTCCACCAGACAGATTAGTCAGTCACATAAGTGATGGATTGGAGATCATAAATCATTGACCAGCTCAGAGCCCCATCCTCATCTCATTGAGATCTTCACCTTCAGCAACTCCATCATCACCTGAAACTTGGCTCAGCACTCAAGGCGCAAAACTCACACTTCATCAGACAATAAAAATTTATTTCACACCTTGGAAGATTCTTAAAGGACACTCTACAAATATCTTGGTAGGCTACAAGCATGTACGCATGTATGTACATATATATTTATGTATGTATAATGTATATACCGAAGTTTCGCTTTGTGTTAAGGCAATTTTCAGTCCTCTGGAACTATTGGCTAGCAGATATATTGAAGTTACACAGCCACTCTGGGACGGGGTAACTAGATACTCATGCCCTCTCTGTTTTGACTGATTGATGAACACCAGATGTCTGGTTTCCCTGAACTGGCTCCAGGCAGGAGACAAATCATGATGCACATCTATGTCTGGGTCAGTGGGAGGGGATCAGTCAATTACTGATACCTGTAGGCCTACTTAGTTTCACTATAATATGGTACCTTAGCCTCATTTTACTGGCGGAGTGTGTACCATGGCCACTCTTTAGAAAGACTCACCTTGCTACACCTGTGTGAGTTGGTCAATAAACACTATAAAGAGAAACACAGCTATGGTTTCCATCTTTCATATAACTATTTCCCACTGAACAGTTTACTTCCTTAGAGCAGTGTATGAAAAATACATTGATCTCTGCATGGACGCCTGTATATAATAAAAACTAAAAACATGCCGTCATTAAATATTTGCATATATGAAAGGATTGACACCTCACGAAATTTCAAATGACATGGGGGTAGTTTTAGGTGATGAATGATGTCCCTTCACAGGTGACAATTGACAGATAGACTGTTAAATTCCAACGAGGCAGACAGTCAACAAGATGAACACCGTTTTGGGCATCCTGTTGACACATGAAATGATGATAATATCAAGTTCCGAAAGATAGCCGTCAAGGCTATGGCCAGTGGCGTAGAAAGGTTTTTGGGGGCCCTTGTGCAGAGCTTCGATGATGGGCCCCTTGAACCTCTTTCGATTTGAAACAAAAAAACGCTGTGCAAAAACGCTTGGCACTTTTGCGATATTTGCATATTTCGCACCGTGAGAAATATGCAAATATCATAAATCGCACCCCAATTAAATAATAATTAAATAATTACATTTTAATTATTTTCTCCAATTTATTTTTCTTAAACTTTTTTATTTCTCCAGGCTAGCATAAAAATTGAACTAGAGATAATTAGGGGCCTAATCTAAAAATATTGTTCCATCTGCTATGACTGCTAAAATAGGCATTATCCACAAGTAGGCCTAAATTCTGTCAAATTGTGAAACAGTTGGGTTGGTTGATAAAAATAACGAAACAATTTAACAAATTAGATAAGTGTTTAGTCTACGGTGGTCTAAAAAGAAGAATCCGAAAATTCCGAAAAGTTAAAACGTTCCCTTGCGCGCCTTCTCTTGCGCAAAAATATCTACCACTTTTGAAGTGTCAAACTTTCTGGCATGTTCATTTTCTATTGACAACATTGCCAAGTCGCTCAGTCGCTCTTCTGACATTGTACTTCGTAGATAGCTTAGGTTTTGTTTAGCTTCAATTTCGAAAATGATCTTTCACATGTCGCAACAGTCACAGGCAAAGTCAACAGCAACATACATGTAGGCAAGGGAGTGCAGACATTCCAGCTTCAAATTCAGCAATAAAACTATTGAGTCGAGTCATTTGATTGTGTAGTAGGCCTACTGTGTACGCTGTTGCTAATTTTGCTGTACATGTAGATTTACTTATAGGCTAAAAACGACTCTAGGTCCTACTTGCTGCCAGGGGCCCTTCTGACCGTCGGGGGCCCTTGTGCATTGCACAACCTGCACAACCCATTGCTACGCCTCTGGCTATGGCATAGGTCTTCTGGGTGTTCTGATGATTTACTACTTGGAGCAACGAAAGACAGTTACAGCCTTACAGGAGTCTACTATGCTGAATTAATCCGGAAACTGCGTGCAGCTATCAAGGGAAAAACGTCTGGGAAAGGAGAGTAGTGCTTCTTCAGCATGACAACGCACCAGCCCACACACACACATCCACCGTTGCCAAGGCCACTATCCACTAATGCGAATGCGGCTTCCAACAGCTGAGTCACTCTTCAGACCTAGGCCCGTCTGATTTTCATATGTTCATAATTTTGAAAGATTCACTTCGTGGACATGCTTATCGAAGTGATGAAGATGTCGTTCAGGCCATAAATGAGTGGATTAAACAGCTTGATGAAAAGTTCTTCGTGGACGTGTAAAGGCACATGAACATCACTGGGGATTTTCCCCAGTGATGTTCATGTGCCTTTACACCTTTGTTGCACTTGGTGGAGACCATGTTGAAAAACTGTAAAGTGATTTTGATTAAAGTCGTTTGTTGTATGTTTTTCTCACTACTTATTTGATCAACCCTCGTATTCACACATTCATGAAATAGTCTCCATTATGATCTTTGATAAAAGGTGATGTGTTTGTAATAATGACAACACAAAATGATAAGAATCTATCACTGGATGACAAAATAGATGAATTGCAACGTGTAGATACCAAGTTGTGATATGTTTCGGGGTTCCGCTCAACCGTAGTCCATGTGGATAAAAATAAAAAAATAAAATATTGGTCACCCATGATTCAAGCAACCCTGAACAGCCAGAGAGCACCACAGTTTGTTGGCATATAGAATGCTCTTTAGGAATGTTTTGGACATACTTCTGCCAATTTGCCATCAACAGTCTTATCCTTATGTGAACTCTTCTACAAATAGCTACCATTCAATTTTTAGCAACTTTTCTAGGAATCCCAGTTCAGGTTTTAAGTCATCCTGAATGTTTTGGGTTATGTTTCACAGTTATAAATTAACATTTTCAACAATCATTTTTTATTGTCTGTTCGACCATATTTTTACTTACATATGGGATGAGCTGTGTTGGTTTCCCATGCGGAGGTGCACTAAATTTAAGATCGTCTTGCTCAAGCATAAATGCCTGGTCAGTTATGCTCCCTTCTTGGTGTCTTCTAGGTGTGGTATCTTATCTTCAGGAGATATGAACTACAGTGTCATCTGTCCCTGGCTACAGCGCAACGTGTTCTGGTTGGCTCTCTATCCCATACATTCAGTTTGGTTGGCTCTCTATCCCATACATCCACAATTTCAAAAGGAAGCTTTGCTTTCGTTGGTCAAACACTCTAGAACAGACTGCCACATAACCCCCAGCTCTTTCTTGCCAACTAAAACACTGGTCGTCACTTAGTCTTAATGCACACAGGATAAGCATTCATCTACTCAGAATCAAGACCTTTCTTCAATTTATCGAATCTCAGTGTGGTATATGACAGGTCTTTTTCTTGCAATTCATGACATTTTCTGCAAGATGTGGCAGCCTTATTACGGAAGTAACATGCGTTCGTCTACTTAACGTGCTGCTATAAAAGGAACTGGTGCAGTCTTAAATGTCACAGTCGCTCTGACAATCGTAGAGTGCGTGCATTTCCTAAAGAGCGGTAAATCGTGGTGCAGTTACAAGTCATCGCCAGATATGCCGCATGAAGGGTTTTGCATTTGGCTGAAAATTTAAGCATCTATACCTCATCATTTCCTTGCAAAAGGTCTTTCAGGTGCAGCTTTGTACATTAATCTCTCAGTCCATATACCAGTGCATCGAAAGCTTTGCAGCACAGTTAAAGTGATGCACTGGAAAACAATATTTCTCTAACAAAGAGGATTAAATATTATTGTCTGTAATCACGGCATAAACGAAATGTCTTCGTGATCTCGTATTTCTAAGCAGTTGGTTCAGACATCTTCAGGTGAAGTACAATTACCAGGATTAGAATAAATGAGATGATAACATTGGATTCAAAATGCACATATGAAAGAATAGAAATAATCCGAGGAATATGAATGACTATGATATTCCATTGAGACTAATACACAACTCAAATAATAAACTATCCATAATTAATGTATTATTGTTTATACAAGCTTCATTGCATAAATTTGCAGAAAAAGAAAAAATAAGTCAGAGGTTAGACTATTAAACTAATTTTAGCCTCTGTAGTTGTAAGTATCTTGGTCAGAGCTATCACTAAAACTCCAAAATATGAACATATGTCATCGATCCTAAACTCGTTGAATCACTTACAAGAATGGACTAATTGTATACAAGACTCTACATTTTCAGTCAATCTTACTATCTTCAGTCTATGCTTACTCCAAAGACCTCTCTACTCAAACAGGTCTGGGCAACCAATGGGAAACCAATACAGTGATTTTCTGACTTTCTCAGTTGCAAATATTCCGTACACGAGGACATCTCTCGACAGGCGAACCTTTCCTGTTGCTGGTCCTAGGCTCTAAAACTCTCTTTCCATAAACATTCACTCTACAAAGTCAGTTCTGGCCTTCAGGTAGGCCCTATTGATCGACTAAAAACTCATCTTTTCCTGGACTCATTCCCTCCACAGCCTGTTTCCGTGTCTTCTCAGATTCCTTTCTTGGCTTACGACTTGACTCACCCAGGAATTTGGCTTCCACAATGATTCTGATTACGGTAAAAGCAACATCAACTGATATCTTGAGCATTATAACAGTTGTGCTGTAGATGTTCTTGGTAATGAGGTTATGGATCTGCATCATCATTACGGCAAACCCTCACATGTCCTCAATACATGCATAGCTTATTCATAACTAGTCAAAAAGAAATTGAAAGAGTCACAAATGAAAAACTGAATGCATATATCACACTGATTTATGAATTCATCTCAAAAGCACAGGTATGTGTAAATATATAAGTCTCCAAAAGTACAGGAATATTGTTCAACTTCAATTTGATCATTAGACGCACCTCCAATCCATTCCCTCCCAATAACACTACTTTCCTTTTATGACCTTGAGCTAGAACTATTGAATTGGAAAAACAACCAAATTGGCGGTAAAGATCAAACCCTGTTAGACGACGGCTCACCCCAACGCTGCCGGGAGTTGGCTCCCTCTACTCCCTGACAAGGCTGACAGCCAGAGGGCTGCTGGCAAATATGGCACTACAGCAGCTTTTATTGCTTTCCTGTGTAAAGAAGGCAACGTCCTTTAATTGTTAGCATAAAAACGAGATTGATAAATAATTAATGAGACATGGCTCCATGTTGTCTGTCTAACCAATGGAATCGTTACAAAGGTGATATTTATGCCATCGTGCCACGAGACTCATTCATCACTCGACCCAGACGGCATCCATCCTAGCACGTAGCACTCACCAGCATCAGCAGCCGAGGCAATCGTACACACGCGGATGGCGAGCAGCCTCTGGCAGTCTCAATGCGCCGTCTGTACCTGTGTCTGTCTCGTATGATAATTACTCCGATGGTCAGCAGATTCCTCCTTCAGCGTAGCAACCGACTTCTAACCTTCAGATCTTCTCTGACTCTCGGGAGTGGCACCGACCATTCCACCTGCACATTCAGATCTCACCTGTCCCCTGGGCAACTGGCTGCAATTTGATCCCAGGTGTCCATGCACAGAGCTGTTTGCCGGCAATGGCTATGACTCCAGACTTCGCTCGAGACAGCGCAACTGAGTCTTGAGGTAAACTCAAAACACAGAAACTCAAATACAAGCCTAGTCTGTTCACTCATTCTTTTCTGCTTTTTCCCAAAACAGCTAAATATTTGTGTGTGAGTATATATATTTATACATATATATATATATATACACACACATATATATATATATATATATATATATATATTATGCTTGGACTCGGCAATCATTACCTACATTGTTTCTGCCTACCTAATTCACATCTATGTGTTGGTTCTCTCTGCCTTTATTGTCTGGTTTATTACGCCTGTTAGTTTTATTATCATTCCGTCTCACATGCTGGTTACCTGTGCACGCAGGGACCTATAAGCATGCCTGTAAATATTCAAATCTTTCTCTATTCGTCTCTTATTCTCTTCTCCACCTTCTGCCTGTACAGCACTCTCGGCATCTTCTCTCGCTGCACACCTCCATCTCATACTACAGGGTAGTTTTTATCAGCATCCAATTCTTTCATTATCACGCCGTTGTAACTCGGTCTGACTGCGCTGTCTGTTATATAGCAGCAGAGAATGCAGGATTCCTACAGTGAAACAAACCTCTCTCTCTCTCCTGATGCTGACTAACACTTGTATGACCCCTGTAGGCCAAATGCTTAGTCACTCGGAATGCCACCAGCTCTGACTCTACGAGTCATCTTCAGACATTGTACAGAGGCAGCAGCTGCTTTGTACGGCCTGTATCATCATCACAATGAGCTCCATCTAATCTGTGAAACAACATCCACTTACTCACTTTACAGAAACAAGGCAGAAATAACGAAAACCCTTTAAAAAGAAACAGATGAAAGAAATGGAAAGGAAATAGCAAACCAGCTGGAAAATTGGACACGAAAAGGAAGAAATTACAGCTGAGAAAAAAAATAATGAAAAAATGGAGAAAGAAATGAAAAACTGAAACTGAAATGGAATACAGTAACGAGCCGTTGCCGATTGTTCATGACGTCTACTCAAATTTCAGATGCAGACAGTGTCAGGTGTCAGCGGCAGGTGATGTCAGACAATGTCAAGCATGGTCAGATAGTCAGCAACAGCTGATGTCAAGGCGGCCAACAATCATTCCAAAAAGTTCTGACAACAACAGCTGGTGCTACACAGATGTTGTAGTATTTGGTCGAAGCAGTTCATCCTTACATTTCCAGAACATTCCCAGTTTTAAAAAGTGATTCTCTTGATCACCATTTGCACCATTTCCATAACATTCCATACTATTCATAATAATATTGGACTGCCATTTACATTTGTGACAGATACTTAACAGCAATGCTTTCCTGGGAGATGTCAAGCTAAGGACATCCTGTAACTCCACTTGACAAGAAAGTTATCACTAAAAAAACAAAAGTTTACTCTATCCTGAAAAACCACCATTTCTATGCAGTGGAACTGAAGTGGAAGAGACAAATGAATTGGATTGGCCACACACTATGTGGAAATTCACTCATCCTTGAAGGAAGAAATGAAGGGAAGAAACCACCAGGAAGACCAGGAAATAGGATGTTGGACTGGATGATGGATAAATGAAACAGACGAGGAAATAAAGAAATCAAGGAAAAGAAAAGACACAAAATAGATGAGAATTGCATTGTTCAATTCCTGGACCTGCCTAAGTACAGAACATTGAAGAAGTAACTATGCAGCTATATATAGTAATAGGGCTACAACGGGCTGCAGGAGCTGAGGAGCAGTAGAGTATAATTTTATATGGGTAATTAGAGCTAATAAAAGGACTAAATGGCATATAAATACTTAGGCAAAAAGACATAAAACAGCAGCTGAAAGTATCAATGCATGAAAACAGAGGTCAACATCAGACAAAGGTCACATTCATATAGAATCAAGAAAGGATAAAAACACTGAGAGACACATATATAGTTCTAGAGTTCAACAGGGGAATTGCTCCACCCTTCTGTCATTTGAAATGCAAAAGCCATAATGACCTCTGCCCTCTTCACTGTCAAATTCTGACCACAGGGTACTAAGTATCCAGTATGCTAAGTCACCCTCTCCATGCTCACATGAACTGCTATGACAGGTTGAATCAGTCAGTAAAAGAGCCTATCAACCAAAATGCATGACTAATGAAGAAATGAATGAATGAACGAATGAATGAACGAATGAATGAATGAAGAAACAAACTGAATGCTTTGCAAAACAATTCAGATCTCAATGCAAATGCTCAACTGTTGGCACTGGACACATCTGAATAACTCCACCCAACGGAACCCTGGATCATAGACATAAAGCACGTAAACGGTCAACATCCACAGTATTAAGGGGACAGCTAGTCACCCCTGAAGACGTTAACCCCAGGATTTATAACGACCACGGGACCTCATATGATGGCATGAATACAGAAAGGTTCCAGTAACCAATAAAATTATACGACTGACCTTAACTGCAGAGGAAGCTGGCTAAGTTGAAATAACACTAGACACTGCCAGGGTAAACCATCGAAACTAAACAAGTCAAAGTTTAAATGAGAGGACAACACTTGCTAGCGACACATACACTGTTACACCATTCAGCTCATCAGTAACACTGATACTCTCATAACAATTAATTATTTAATAGCAAATTAAAATACACAATAGTTCTAGCAACAAGCCTAATGAACAGAACCTCAATGAATTGCCATTCAAAATCCATCCACAAAAGAACAAGAAGTCAGTGCTGGAAAATGGATTAATGGAAACAGTGGCCAAAACAACTCAAACAACAGAACCAATTCTGGTCTATTAAGTCTACTCGCTACGGTCTGCTGAGCAAGCCGGTAAAAGGTATTGCAGGCTCATCAAGTACGCAGGCCCTTGAGAGAGACAATGCTTCAGTTGAAGGGGAGGCATTACAATTTATGAAATCCAACTAGACAAGGCTGAACCAGCAGACTGCTAGTTATCAGGTTTCACCTGAGGCAATAGGATACGTCCATGGACATTCAGATTATATAATGCTTCTGTCAGGGTACACAAGAAACCCAGTATGTCTACATCTGCATGTCTCATTTAAGGAAAAAGACTTATCTTAGCTCACCCTGACTGCATATCATACAGGAATCACCAAAGTCTGCAACAGACAGCCAATTCAATAGCAGACAATTATTAACAAGAGAAGAATTAGAAAAGAATTTCTGTGGTGCAGTATCTTGAAGCAAAGCAGGAAATTAAAGTCTGTAAAATTCAAAAACTTTATATCGAGAGTTTTATATCATAATCTGTATCAGCATTGTAATAAGTTAGTGTCAGCTGACAGATTTCTAATCATTTTAATTAATTTTCAATGATTGTTACCAATCAAACTAAAGAAATGTTTTAAATAAACAACATTGATGGTCATGTTTCATATTTAAAATCTGTGTGAAATATAAATATTGTCAAAACGATGTGTAATTGCAAATCATTGTATAAATTAGACTGACTGTCACACACTTGTATTAGGGCTACCTTGTTAGCGGAACCTTAGGTTCCTTAGGGTATTACCCTTTGTCACTGAAACTGTATGTAAACAATATGTAAACATTGTTTACTTGGAAATGAGGCAGTGAACAATAAAAATTGATTGATTGATTGAATTGCATTGTGTCAACTGGTTTGAAGAAATAAACGAATATTTTATTTGATTTGATTTGAAATAAAAAAAAGTAGCAAGTATCACCAATCAGTGCATTCATCAAACTGGGAATAAGTGTCTCTATTATCTAGTATTCTGTATATGATTCATGTACTAAGAATCAATAGTTGTTTTTGTTAGACCCTCTTACAGGAACTTGTACCATTCTCACATATATATATATATATCACTGACACTGTCTTTTTCGATTTCTCGTAAGTGTAACACCTTTTTAAATTGGCTCACAGTTTAAGTTTTACCTCAGCAGAGTTAAACAAAATTACACTACCAGTTTATGTTTTATGTAGAATTCAGCAGATAAATGTATGTACATGTATACTGAGTACAAAGCATGTGTACAGTATACAGCAATTTGTGCATTAATCCTATTACTCTGAGGCCTGAGTAGCTTTCAAAAATGAGGTTCACATCAACTGAAAATGGTACCATCGGAAAGGGTAACCTATTTAAGGAAATAATGAAAAGCATTTGGCCAATCCCTGATCTTGCAAATCAACTGACACATCTACAATTTGTTATTTGTACTGAATTTCCAACTGACAGGTTGGATGGTCAATGTCTGTCTGACTGACTGGCTGGCTGGCTGACTGACTGGCTGGCTGGCTGGCTGGTGACTGACTGGCATGCTGGGTGGTTCATTGATCCATCACTTGATGACTTGTTCACTTACTCACAGAAGTGCGTGCACATGCAAAGGCTAATCATGCGTCTGGTTCTCTGGCAATATCCATGTAAATGAAGTGGAAAACACAGGGACAGACAGACAGAGCGTCAGACTGACAGACACAAAGACAGACAAACAGACAGACAGACAGACAGACAAACAGAGCTTCAGTCCAATATAGAAGTGTACCATGTTCTTACTTTCGCTTTGAGATAAGAAGAAGATAAAGTGGCTTCGTTCAAACACAGCCAATCATTGCAACCCAAACACATTGAAAGCCAAATCTGTCTGTACCTTGCTGGTAACTTAAAAATCTAGAAACGCACAGAGGGTCATGGGAATGAATTGCAACAGTCTAAGTGCCAAAGGAGAAGTAGTATCACAGGGAACTGAGAAATAAAACAGATGGTGTCTGTTTCTGTAGAGGGCAACTCTTTGGAGCAACGCTGCTCTAAAAAACAACTACAGAAAGAAGTCACTCATGTATCTGCTCCCTCTCTAATTCTCCGCTTACTATTGATTTCTTCAGCAATTTCTTCATAAGCTGCTTTGATCTGAGGCTGATGCAGTATGTCCTCATATAAACAAAGTCAAATATCAGAGGGCATTCTGCTCATAATAAACCAGTGCTTTCCTGTTACATGATGAAAGTTCTGAAACATAGGGCCTATATATACCGGATGCCTTTGGACACTTTTAGTGTTTTGGGAGCGGCCTTCAGCATATTTTCACATCTGCATATTGTTGGCCATGTTCCAACTTTCCAAGGATGTCAAGGCTAAACTGACTGGAGATGGACCAGTTTTCCTCCCACTAGGCAACTTGAAACACAGAAATGGCCCCAAATGCCAAAAGCCAAGGACAGCCAATGCTGTCAAAGCAAATAAAGCCTGGTTTAGAAGACTGCTGAGAGCAACATTCGTAAAGATATGTACACATGAAACATGGTTGGTAAGACTGACAGATATGTGCAGATAAAGTAAGGTCTTTGAAGGCAGGTGGAAATAATTTTCCGAAAGATAAATATCCTGCCAAATAAATTGAACTTGTTCCTGCACAGGACTGATTACTACAATCAAGAACAGAAGATCTCATAAATACAAGGTCACATCCATGTACATACATCGCCAGCAAAGCGTTGAGATGAAAGTGTCAAACGCACATGTTAACCATAGCAGTCACGCCCCATTATCATCCACGGCTGAAGCAGGTTTATCCCCGACATAAGGCACCAATTTGTATCGACCCAAATTCAGACCGGTTTTATGAATGGTATCAGGTGCAGACGGTATAGCAAAGAATTGCTGAATCACCGGGAACCTTATCCAATCGGTGCCTCACAGCAGCTGCAGCCCAGCCACGGCGGCCAGTGGCTGACTGCAGGGCTGCCTTGATTAATGGCCGTGACTGGACGCGGATTCTGACGGCTGAGTGGAATGATTGGTCAACAGGTTTATCCTTAATTAATTACTCAATCTGCCCCTAAAGTCCAAATGTCACAATAAAATTTGATTGAAATTGCATCAGTGATTGAACTGAGCCAGTCCTCGTGGTCTTGATCATGACCGTCATGGGCATCGTCAACATGATCATACTAACTCTGATCATTATCATCATCACCAGTCATCACCATCATCATCATTGCCGGTTCTCCTCCTCCTCCTCCTTCTCCTCCTTCTCCTCCTCCTCCACCATCTCTTCCTCCTCCTCTTTATCCTCTTCTTCTTCCTCCTCCTCCTCCTCCTCCTCATAATCATCATCACCACCATCTTCTTGTTCTTCACCACCATCATCATCACCAGCAGTAGCATTACAATAGAAACATTCACTGTCCTCATTCTTCCATCTTTATGTAGTCAACAAACTCAAACATTTTTCGTACGTTGTTAATCAGTCTTAATGGTAATTGCATCTGTTAATGTGATTATGTTTCACAACCACATGACACTAGGAATGAAACAGACCTTCTTCGAATGACTAACCTGGCAAGAGCTCATGCCTAAAACCAGGACAGGAATTAATTATTTGACAATGCAGACAGTCGGTGCTGATATACCATGATACGTGTTTGACATGATCTGAATGACTTTCCATCAAGAAATCAGAATCTAATTGGTTTCATCGTTTCAAATAAATCCATCAAGGAAATATGGAATAAAGATGTCAGGTCCATTTTGTATGCAGGGCCTAATATCAGAGTATTATAACAGCACTTCACAAAAATTCACCTTCCAATCAGTCACTGTATTTACTACTTATCAGAATTGCATGTTTAATTACAGATCTACTAATTGCATTGAACTCTTGTGGATGATGATGATGATGATGATGATGATGATGATGATGATGATGATGATGATGATGATGATGATGATGATGGTGATGATGGTGATGATGATGATGATGATGGTGATGATGATGATGATGATGATGATGATGATGACGACGACGACGATGATGATGATGATGATGATGATGGTGATGATGGTGATGATGATGATGGATGGTGATGATGTTCATGGTAGTGATGATGATGATGATGATGATGATGATGATGATGATGATGATGATGATGATGATGATGATGATGATGATGATGATGATGATGATGATGATGGTGATGATGATGATGGTGATGATGGTGGTGATCATGATGGATGGTGATGGTGGTGGTGGTGGTGGTGATGATGATGATGATGATGATGATGATGATGATCATCATCATCATCATCATCATCATCATCATCATCATCATCATCATCATCATCATCATCATCATGATCGTGATGATGATGGATGGTGATGGTGATGGTGATGGTGATGGTGATGATGATGATGATGATGATGATGATGATGATGATGATGATGATGATGATGATGATGATGATGATGGAGCAGGAGCAGGAGTAGGAAGATGAGGAAGAGGACAAGAATGCAAATGAAAAGATGATACCACCCCTCGACTCAACCGGTTGAGTCAGTTAATTCCGCACCAGCTGCAAGAAAGACCGAGCATCCACCAGTTCCTAGTAGTGCTAACTCACCGGTTTGCTTGCACTTCCTGGTGCACCGACGGCATCTTCCAAGTGAGGCGACTGCCTAGTAAAGTTCGGCTGATTCTCATCAGCCGCTAACGAAGTCATTGTCCAATGGTGGCGTCTCCTCCGACTAAGAAGACGCTACGAAAGAGGCGCCATGGCGCTCTCGACGGCGCTCTCTACACGCCGCCAGACGAACAAGAGGAAGTAGACGACGACGACGACGATTGCACGACGCGAACGAGAGACCGAGAGGAAGAAGAACGCACACTGCGATGCAAGAAGGAGGAACTGCTTCAGAGGCAGAAGCTGCAGCAGCAGCAGACACAGGAACCGATACGTTGGCCCTTGAGCGACTCGACGATCACGCACTGGCCTTCTTCACCACGAACGCCTTGCTGCCGAGTCCGAAGACGAGACGATGACTCGCCCTATATATATCGAGACACGATGGCTGCAGCCTCCGCCGCCGTCGCCTCCGCCGCTGCCCGTCTGGCTTCGTCCGCCCCTCCGCCTTCGTCCGCCACCCACCAAAGGAACCGATGAGGCCGCCGTACGTATGGCACACGGACTGATTCAGCAGCAGAGCGGCGCAGGCCTATACTGCAAAACTACTAACACTGCTCCTGGTGCTACTGCAGCCTTAGTATGCTGCGTGATGAGAACACATAGGCGCTGCCAGTAGCACTAGCAGACTCTGCAGCCGTGGCACCAGCACCAGCACCAGCACCAGCTGATGAGACTATGGCGATCAATGTCAACAGAGATACAGACTATTGCTGCTGCTGCTGCTGCTGCTGCTGCTGCTGCTGGAGCAAAGCAATTGCGTTCCTCTGCATGTCTGGCATATCTAACGATAAAGTTTGACCAATATCAGAAAGCAACGAGTTAAATATTGAACTGTCTGACATGTGTCCCCCTTCTGCACTTCCCATACTGACCGACACTGACGACGACGATGATGACGACGACGACGATGATAATGATGATGATGACGTCATCAGACTGGCCGACTCAGTAGACTCCTTCAAATCTACACTCAAATCTTGCCTGTTCTTCAAGGCTTATCCCGCCTACTAGTAGTTGTAACTTGTACGGCGCCCTTGTAGCGATATGGCCGTGTTATGGCGTAATATAAATTGTCGTTATTATTGTTATTATTATTGTTGTTGATGAGAGCACAGAAAGGAAAGATGCCTACATAGGAAGCATGTAATATTGAGCAGCGCTCTGAAGAATTGATGCCCCATAAAAGCATAGACACATAAATAAATGTGCATGTGCCCACATATTACACTCATACATACACATACATATACATACATATACATACACATACATACATACATACCTAAATTTATACATACAGCCAAATCTCTATATTTATACAGTCAAATATCTCTCTCTCTCAATATATATATATATATATATATATATATATATATATATATATATATATATATATATATATATATATATATATATATATTGAGAGATAGAGATGATAATGGGGCGTGACTGCTATGGTTAACATGTGCGTTTGACACTTTCATCTCAACGCTTTGCTGGCGATGTATGTACATGGATGTGACCTTGTATTTATGAGATCTTCTGTTCTTGATTGTAGTAATCAGTCCTGTGCAGGAACAAGTTCAATTTATTTGGCAGGATATTTATCTTTCGGAAAATTATTTCCACCTGCCTTCAAAGACCTTACTTTATCTGCACATATCTGTCAGTCTTACCAACCATGTTTCATGTGTACATATCTTTACGAATGTTGCTCTCAGCAGTCTTCTAAACCAGGCTTTATTTGCTTTGACAGCATTGGCTGTCCTTGGCTTTTGGCATTTGGGGCCATTTCTGTGTTTCAAGTTGCCTAGTGGGAGGAAAACTGGTCCATCTCCAGTCAGTTTAGCCTTGACATCCTTGGAAAGTTGGAAAAAATTGTTGTATAAATTTAGGTATGTATGTATGTATGTGTATGTATATGTATGTATATGTATGTGTATGTATGAGTGTAACCAATAAAATATATATATATATATATATATATATATATCTGACTTAGACTACGTGATGCTTTCTCATGAATGTAAACACCAAACATGGCTGGTCTTGGTACAAATTCATCCTTTGGTCTGTTTGTGCCACTTTACTTAACCTTCAAGCAAACAGAGTGTGTGATAGTGTGATAGTCTAGTGGTTAGCACACTGGACTGTCACTCAAGAGGTCAGAGGTTCAAATCACTGATAGGGGATCCACCTGCATCTCCAACTCAGCTATAATGAGTACACTGACCGTACACTGTCAGTGGGAAGATCAGGCGATGAGGGAGAGGACCAACCCCCTGCCCTCCGCTGCCAAGGCTAAGAAAACACTTCATATCCATGGTTGCATCTCAGGCTAGCTAATGGGACTGCTCTTCATCTTCTTCTTCTGCTTTCTTCTTCTACAGAAAACTATTCCAGAACAAATTTCTGCCAAAATTTTGCAAACATTGGGAAAATTTTTCATTTTAACTACTCTGGATTATCAAGAAACACTGTTAGTTTCGTTGAAGGGAGTGTCATTTCGACGTGGTTCAGACTGGTGCATTTTGGCTGTACTGGATATTTGTGTGTGAGTACAAATTTGGACATTATGGTTAGAGGACTTTGTTTGCAATGAAAACAGGGAGACTGCAGACCAAGCAAGGCACTCAAACAAATTGTCATCTTGCACACCAGGCAGGCAATCAAATGTAAACCACAGGTGGGTATGTACTCTGAGCTGGAATTTTCAGAAATCTGAACAACAAGCCCACTTTGTAATGGCCGAAGCCATTACAAGCCACAGCTTAGACACCTTGGTTGCTGCAGAGACATGGCACCAGTCTGGTGCCAACGCTGCACTGCATAAATCACCCTCTTTTCAATTTAGCAAAGCCAAAGTTCCATGCAAGGATATGCCATTCTTCATATCACACCATTAAGGTGGCAAACTTGTGATTTTCCATCGATCAAAGCTATGGGGAAAGCAGATTCAACTATACCATCTTCACAGTCCTTCTGAATTCGTTTTCTACATCTCAAGTTCTGCTAACCATCGCTGGTAAAATATTGACCTAGATCACTACCACCACCTGCAACATTCATCTAATTATTTACAACTCTGCTGGAAAAGTTAACCACCTGCAAGAGCCAATTGGTCGTGATGGGCGAGTTGACGCCGAGTTCAATATCCACATGGAGGATCCGGACTGTCCGTAGCACATCACGTGAGGCAGCTCGTTAGTAGCTTTGACCTGCTTCAAAGAACAGACCTATACCCACGGTGACTCTTTAGATCTATCTTATTTGGGTTTATTACAGGCCAGTCACAATCACCTTGGAGCAACTATCCATCTCTGATACCTGGTAAAGTACAACATATTGTTTTTACACTCCACTCCAATAGTCACATAGGTTACAATCAGAGGATGGAAGTCTCTTGACACAGAAGCTTTTCATCAACATCCAGGCTAACAATCAGATTTGCTATATTTCTGATGGATTCGGTCTTATTTCTACCCACATGGTTGACCTGTATGAAACAACTCTATGCTCAATAATCAACAACCTATTTCCATTAAAGTCAACTTCCACAAGAGGTCACCCTTTTACTTTTCTTGGTTTGATGCAGAATGTAGAGCAATGCGCCAAACAGTCAGCATGCTGAGGGCTGATAGATAAGTTGAAAGGAAGAAAATCAAAGAGAATGGAACAAGCAACTTCGGACATAGCATAAAATTCTCTACCCTAACATTCCTTTCTAAGGTTACAGAAAAACAAATTGTTCAGTAGATGCTGGGATATTTAAAATCATGCAACATAAATGCCATAGGTAAAATCAGGCTTCAGGAAAAGGTCATTCAACTGAAACAGCTCTACTAATAATCATCTCTGATTTCTGTGATGCCATCGACATCAGACATGTTACACTGCTTTCACTTCTGAACACGAGCACGGCATTCAATACTTGATGTCTTGCTTGCCAGATTAAACATGTCTCGTGTAGTTAGTGGTCAGCCATTGCAGTGGCTTCGTTCTTCCCTCGATAGGCAAACATTGATGGTAGCTATAAGCTGCAACATGTTGGCAAGGGCACCCACTTCATTTGGTGAAACCACTCAAGAAATTTGCCATAACAGCAACATGCCTATCATTTTCAATTAGTTCCTTACAGTGCAACAGCAGCTAATGTCTTTCTTTTACCACTTGTCATTTTCAGTCACTAATTTCCTTCAGATAGCAAAATATTTAGCAACTTACAGATTATTGTCATCTTACTTCCTGGACAGTAATTTCTTTGATCAAGGAAAGTTATTTTCTTCAAATAAGGATATCAGTGTCAAAGGTCATTTATTTAAGTCCATAAATATGAGATTATTCACTCCTAAGCCAAACTCAAAGCCTAAGCTTTCCAACCAGCATATCTGTCATAATCTGTTCATCATTGTCGTTAGACTAACCCAACCAGTTTTAAATGAATTATCGACCAAATTTAAAGTTCTAAGCAAAATGCCTTTGTCTTCAATGCACAATGATATAATTTTGAATAATATTTTTACATATTTTAGCTTCTGAAAGTCAATGTGGCCACATACAACCTCGTGAGATATGCTGTGCTTAGCTGGGTGAATCTCTTAACTACCGTCCAGTTACTGAACTATGAAATTTCATCAGTGGATGAATTCATTGAAGTAGCTTACACTCAGTTCTTATTTTTGGAGGCTGCAATGAGACAGAGCTCACGTAGTCTACACAAGCAAAGTCAATTTATGGATGACCTTGAGAACCAAGCCACAGATAACAACATTCGATATTGGTTCAGTGGTTGCATTAATCATATTATCAGGAACTTTCATGCAGCAAAATCATCCAAAAAACGCCGCTTAAGCAATATCTCTGATGTATTTCTTGGTAATGACTCAGATAAGCTCAGCTACCAAGCACCCAGACTCTTCGAGTGGCTGGTCCAAAGTTCTAGACATATCTCTCTACCATTTCATTCATCTATTTCCTTTATGACTTTTTGTCTGGATTCCAAACCTACCTTCTGCAGTCGACTTACCATCAGTACTCTGTAGGAGGGAAAGATGAATGGTAACACTCGTGGCCAGGAGAGCATTAGATTGCGGTTCGGTACCCATAACCTCCCTCTAGAGTGGACGCCTCGCATGGCTGCCAAAACGTGTGTTTAATTAAGATCTTGATTGTACTGTCATGTTTCACCGTAATCTTACTGCACACTTGTCAGTTTTAATTAATATAGAAGATTATCATTATTAATGTTTTCGCCCCACCATGCCTAGGCAAGGTAAGGCAATAATAAGGTTAAACAAAGTCAAGAAAGTCAAGATAAAGTACTGCGAGTTCAGGTTAGGTAAGCTCAGGGCTGTAGTGGTAAAATTAGAGGTGAGTACACACTACTGGTGACTTTTCCGAAACAAATTAGAGGTGAGTACACGCTACCGGTTAGTTTTCCGAAACAAATTAAAGGTAAGTACGAATATTTTATGAGGTAAGTATACAGTCTCTAGAGGTGAGTATATGCTGTATACCCGTGTATACCCTCGACTACAGCCCTGGGTAAGCTGCATGTGATGAAGCCCATATGGCAGTAGACCTGTAGTAATAGATACCGTCAAGAATTGCAGTTTAAAACGTAAAAGATCTGTGCTGGATTCTTCCTGGATGTGCTGGATTCTTCCTGGATGTGCTGGATTCTTCCTGGATGTGCTGGATTCTTCCTGGATGTGCTGGATTCTTCCTGGATGTGCTGGATTCTTCCAATCTTTCTTGACCTAAACAAAATCCTCCTCAGCAGCTCTCTTTGCCTCCTATCTCTGGTCTCTCTGGCAAGTGGACTCCATTTGATATCTTGGGAGTCAGAGGGATTCTCTGACTTCATGAAGCACTCGTAAATAAGCTGGTGCCCTGCGTTAAGCTTTCAAGTGGTGCTTTAGAAATTTTGAGTTTACAGTTACCGGAAAGACATTGTTAAGAATAGCAGTTGCTAAGACTGAATAGGTTTAACTCAAGAAGAATACAGAATTATTCTCTTACAAGGTCTGCCTTCCGCCGTGGTATGAAACCACGAGGCAACGGTCTTGAATGATGAATTCCTGATTGGTCAACTCTTATCATATTCAACGCAAGAGAAAACTTTAAATATCTATGTCGACATGTATATGTATATCCAAGCGTCCAACACAACAACAAACAACTCCAGAATGTTATGCTCTATTTGGAATTTGTACAGCATTAGAAACCTAACACTGTCCGTCGACTGAATTGCATCACACAGCTGTAGAAGCCATTATATAACTTCAGGTGGCTTCAATCACAGACCACAGTAAGCGAATCTGCATTTGGCCAAATTCCATTTAATGAGACATCTGGCCTAAATACGAAGACATGAGAAAAATACTCTGCAAATTCTGATACGGCCAGTCTCTCTCTAACCTAATATCAACATATGCCTGAGGTGCTGACATACCTCAGGAGTCCAGAATTTACCTGCATAATTTCACGTAATTATAACCTACCTGTGAGGTCTATCTATACCTGTAGTCAACCTCTGCTAGTGGTCAACCTCTGCTGGAAGAAATCAACTGAATCGGCTGAAGGCTGCTTCAGCAGCTCTTAGTTCTGACTTAGTTCTGAGGGAAGTGATTTGTAAGATGGACAAAACTTGACTTTAAAAAATGAACAAAATCAATAATGATCATATATTGTAAACCCAGATAGTAACTACAATCGCTGAAAATTATGAAAGTGACAATTTAAGTGAAATCAGTGTGATTCAACAACTTTGTGCCACCACATAGGTGTATACAATGATAAGATAGAATATATATCAGTTGTACTGCTGTTACAGTCAGTGGTTGAAAGGGAAAGATATACTTTGTTACCATTTTGCCACCTACATGTACAACTAGCTGAACTCAGTAAAAATATGCTTTGCTTATCTACCATAGGCTGCCTCTGTGTCTTACAGACTAATCTTCTGGACATTGAACTGATTAGGGCTTGGATTTGGCATATCATTGGTTGATGCCTTTTGCATTAGACACCGGTGCAACCGAAGTTATTAATTACAATTACAATTTGATTTTGTTTACTAGCGAATTGAATAAAATAACAAAGTGCTGGTTAAAATAAATATATATATGAAATCAGTTACCTAAAGAGTGCAATGCAGTGTTGCTGCTAAGTGACAGTTTACAGTCATAACGTTATCTGGGATTGGGAAACAGACAATGTCACAAGACTAAACGGAGTCTCATTATAAGCCAGCAGAGGAGGCAAAAGTAAACAGGTTAATCGTATTCTAAATTTCAAGACATGCATCACTAGCAGCCACTTCACTGACCAACACTTTAGTGTTGAAGGAAACTGTTAGTCTGCTATGGGCCCATTAGGGCCCAGCAAGTCTGCTTGTTAGAATATGAATGAGGCAAGCAGGGGCGTCTACACCATAGAAACCTTGGAGCAAATGCTCCATCCAAGAAATAGGGGGGAAGATCTGTCAGTGTGTGTGTGCCACT
The DNA here is from genome assembly GCA_963556255.1 of Allolobophora icterica. Taxonomy (NCBI): domain Eukaryota; kingdom Metazoa; phylum Annelida; class Clitellata; order Crassiclitellata; family Lumbricidae; genus Allolobophora; species Allolobophora icterica. The sequence goes on from OY744602.1 coordinate 81,748,658, forward strand.
ATTTTAGGGGGGGAGGAACGGGAAGGGGAGAAGAGGGAAAACGGACGTTGCTCCAATGACTTAGCGGGGGGGGGATAGACGCCCCTGGAGGCTAAACTGAAACATTCAGCCACTCCAATAAAATCAATTTCTAATCGAATTTGTATAACTGTAAGGAGTCACACCAGAGTAAACATGAAGAGGAGGAGGTTGTTTAAAACCAAAGTTGAAAACCAAAGTTTAAAACCAAAGTTCAAGTTTTGCTTCATCACTGTGTGTGACTACTGAGAGACTGGTTACTTTTTAGGTCAATGTCACCATGCACATCAGAGGCTGAACTGAAGCTGGGCCTGAAAACATGACACAACTCCACCCTAACACGCCCAGCACTCACTGAAGTGGGGGGTCTCTCAGCAACATCCTTTTGCTACGTTTTTAATATAAGCGCTCTCATTCCCGTTCCAAATGTAAACCAGACTTCTTTTGGTTTTTGGTTTCACTTGTAAAACTCTAAACTCTATTAAGCTGGCCTTCATGTAACTAGAAAAAGAACATCAACTTATATTGTAAACTGCAGATCCTCAGCGCTACAGCTATAAACATCATTACTGCCAGCCTCGCAACTTCATTATCACCACCATCATGATTATGATCATCATCATCATGATAATTTTTAAAGCATTTTATATTCTGAACTGTGCATATTGTTTTCAAGATCATCAGCAACATTAACATCAACATCATCAACATCATTCAACATCAACATCAACATCAACATCAACATCATCATCATCATCATCATAATGGCCATCACCATCATGATCCTTATCAATCTTATCAATCACACTCTAGCATGTGGATGATGTGTGTGCAAGTGTGCACATGTGTGCGTGCGTGTGTGTGCGCATGTGCGCGTGTTCGTGTGTGTGTGCATGTATGCGTGTTAGCCTATTATGGTTAATGTGCATGGAGCAAATGAAGAACCTGGTACCGTAATGAAACGTTGGATTGCAGCGATTGTACGCTCTGCTCATCCAGACACGAACTAATCACGTATTCTACGAGACAAACACCACTCAATATCTTCCCTCCCACCATTCAAAAAAAAACTAGAAACCAATTAATGGCATCAGACTAATTTATGACCCGGCAATAAAAGTCCGCGACTATGACTACAGACGCCTGTCGCCGGCGCATTTCCAGGTATGACCTTTTCCATGAAACCGATTCAGTGAATCAGATCCATCCTACAGAGCGACTGGAGTAAATAATGGAGACATTTAGGCACCAGCGCTGTCTGTCTGCCAGGTAGGATTTTTGCTTGACATGCCAGGCGGATTCTCCACAGTGCTATGTATGGCAGCCAAATGCAATTAGGACTGACAATCCAACGGAAAGTGGGACACTTCATTACCACACAGGGGAATACATTGTTCCTGTTGATGCAATCCAATGGAATGCAGCACTTCTGTGTGGTGCCATTTGCTGTGACCTACTGCAATACATGACGCTCAGAGTGCCATTACCAACAGCTGGGGTCAGAGTGTACACGGTTTTGCCTAAAGCAGAGCAACGGTGTGGCCTGTAAGTTTCATTTGTGGCTGAAGTATGGATTGGACAACACCAACACTTTCTTAAATGTCCTCAAATGAAACTGATGTTGAATCTCATTTGATAATGAAAATACAGTTCGAATTCGATTTCATGAGGAACAAAATTCCAAAGCATCGATCGATAGACGGAGGATTAGTCATAGAAACCATGTTCCGCAATATCCTTCCATCTTTGTCGTCTACCAGTCCATGTTGTAAAAAGGCAAGCTGCCTTTAATATTGAAATACATTGATGATATAATCCCTGTGCTTAAAGCTTTGCATTGGCTTCCTGTTCAGCATAGGATTGGTTTTAAATTGGGGCTTATAGTTTATACAACTCTGAACTTTGGCCAATCACAATACTTAAAATCAGTCCTGATTCCCCAGACTAATCATTGCTCAACAAGGTCATCTGATTATCTTTCTCTGGTCATACCTAAAACAATAATTGATCCTGTGAATGAGCTTTTTCAGTTGCCGGACCTAGTTTCTCGCTTATGTCATTTCATTCTCAACTTAAGACTTACCTATTTCAACCTGCATATCCACCATAGGCCGCCTCTCTGCCATATGGAATGACCTTCTGGAAATGAAGACTATAGACGTCATAAGAAATTTTGATAACAGAAATAGTCATTCAATATCCCAAACTGGTGACTTAACACCTTAAAGAAGAGCTGCATTGGTTTCCCAATCACTTTTAGTACACTCTTGTCATTAAAGTGTTAAACAAGTCCTGAAAGATTTCTCAACTTTTCTTTCTTCTGTGACATCTTTGAAGAGTATTTACTGACATTCACCTTCTTTTGACCTTGAAAACCGAAGCCAGACGTTGCACGTATCTGACTGAGCTTAACCTTCGCTTCACTGCCAACTGAGCTGCACACACCACAAAGTGAGCCCACTATACAAGACGTCTTACACCATATCCTTCCTACAAAGAAGCATCCTATAGTAATAAAACTATGTTAATTACATTACATAACACTAAAAGTCTGAATCTGTGAGAAAAATTATACTATGCAATTGCAAGTGCTCTATAACTATAAGTGACTTGGACTCGACCATTTCTATAGAATTGCAAGTCAATGCCGTCTGCTGAGGCGCTCCAGCCGCAGCCCATTCAGTCGACGGTTGGCAGTTGGGCCGACGGAGGTAAGCGCCCGAGACTCGTTGGCCAATGACGACCAACAAAATCAATAGGAGACACAAGTGAAGAGAAATCGTTTGACTATTGGACAATTCAATCTCAATCAAATATGCACCAAGAAAGACAGAATCAGATCAGACCGTCAGATTGCATTTCTGTGGCACCACAGCTCAGGTTTAACCTACAACACTATCGAAACCTCAGTGTTTTGACAAATTTCACTAGACAACATGCGTGCACAGTTTTCCAGCGAACATACAATTCCCTGCCAACATTTCCACAAGCATTCGATGGGACCCATATGGGCTCTGTACGAGTCCCATATGGGTAAGTGTACATGTGGGCATGCTGGTATAGACCTTCATTTATCTTGGTACCCGAACCACTAGCAGCAACAACAACTGTAAGGTACATCTTAGAAATTTCTCAGCCTCACACAACAGCTATACCAGGGAACCAGCTTAGTCACCAGTGCTGCGTCACGTCAGATCCACAAGAGCCAGTTGAAGCAGCAGCAGTAGCAGTAGCAGATGCAGCAGCAGAACTAGCCTCCTGTCATCTCAGAGGACAGACATCGTAGAAACGGCGCAATTGAAAGTCAGTTAGAGACGGGAATGAAAGGTCGAATCAAGCAACGACCAATGCGTCTCAGAGTGCAGCGGATGGAGAGACGGATCGATAGACGGAGGATTAGTCATAGAAACCATGTTCCGCAATATCCTTCCATCTTTGTCGTCTACCAGTTCATCAGAGGGGAGGGTATCCACATGGAGAGGCAGATGAAAGACCTGATATCAGACGCCTAAATAGAATGTCACGAGTGTGACAGAAACTCGAAGCCCCCGAAGGAATATTCTAAAAAGGTAAAAGCCATGACTGACAAGAAAAGCATTAGCGTCTGGCTGCAGTCCAGCAGAATATGCCTCAGGCAGCCAACATCCTCAAATGGACAATCTCAAGATGCAAAACGAAAAGTAAAGCACCAACACTCTCTCGCCAAACTCATAAGATCGGCACCACTGCACAACCAGGCAATAATGTAAATTTATTTGCTACCATTACGATGATGGCGTCTGGTCTTGCCAAATGTAACAATAGAAATACTAAATCATTGGGCATACTAGTGACAACATCATAGCAAGAATACCGTTGGAGATTGGATAGACATGGTTGTAATGATGGTGGCGGTTATGATGATGAAGATCACGATGGCGACAACGATCACAAGATGATGATGATGATGCTGACAATCATGACAATAAGGATTAGGAAAATGATGATTATGATGATTTTGTTACTGTCATCATCACTGCCATGTCGACTAGTCATCACCGTGAAAATGATGACGTCATGACCATTGCAATGATAAAGAACATAAAGTTGAGGATAGTTTTTACTGTTTATTACTGTTTGACAATATTATCTTGTAGAAATGGCCAGGTTAGTATTATTTAACTATAACATTACTTGGTCCGCAAAGGTTCACCAGTCACTCTGTAACAGAGTAAAGCAGGGAGGCGACCTGACCGACGACTCTGATGAGCGTAGACTCGGATCCGACCTGGGCTGGTGAACCAAAGTCCTCCGTGCCCACCTTCTCGTGGTGCGGACCGTTGGTACCCTTCCTAGGAAGGGGAACGAACGGGCACGGCAGGCAAAACCAGGGGAAGGCAATGGCAAACCACCCCTGTTAATCATGCCAAGAAAATCGTCATGCGACACACCAAACCACGCCGATGGTCGCGGATGGAGGGACTCCCAGGCCGGAGCGCTGAGGAGGGACTCCCAGGCCAAAGCGCGACTCAAGGGCTACTGGGAGAAGTAGCAAGACGGCAACGGAGACTGTGTAGCATGACGATCGCTAGGGCTCCTAGAGCCGATAGCACAAAGAGACAAAGAGAGAACATTACTTCCAAAACATGTATAAGTCAGACAAAACTGAGGACAAGGAAAGCTGTCAACATCCAGATATTACAGTAGGCATACTTTTTCCATAATCAGCCTTAGACTCTAAAAAGCTCTTTCAGCAATTCTACAGAATCTGTGTTGACATTCAGACCTTGACGAAAAATTCCCCTCTTCCAGGACTCACTTTCGCTATAAACTGCTTCAGTATCTTCTTGGATATGGATAATTTCCCATTTACCATTGACCACATGCACTGCGGATTTTGGCAAGTTCACTCATTTTGCTTGCCAGTAATACTCTGTTGGTGGCTTGAACACTATTAAAGTGGTGCTCAATAAAGGAATTGATTTTGATTCGACTTGCAAAACTACTAGCGTTGAAATCAGCTGCTTTCAAATTTTGTTGACACCAGTTTGCAAAATACCGTTTAATATGGTTTAAGTTATGATGATCATGAATCAATGGCACTGTTTATAAGGATGATTGAGGGGAGTAACCATTTGAACCTGATGACCTTTAGCATGATGTTCTGCAATTAAATGACAATCCTGTCATTATCCGTCTTCAATTGGTGGCAAGCTTAATGACCACCTGAACATACGCTCCCATTGTAAAATTACAATGCTTTGATGACCTAATTAGCATGAAACTAGGACTAATATCCGGGCTGAAGATCACTAGGACCTAAGTCCATTGATTTGCATAGTTGACAGGTCTGGTCATCCAGACACTATAGCGGCAGCTGCTGTCTGCCATGAAGCCACAGACATGCTTAATCCCATTCACCTCTGCCCTCCACGACCTCTGGCCAAATCCTGATGGGTCATCCACGTAATAACTTTGGGCATATGAGAGATGCCACAGTTGACAGAACAAAGACTCAATTGATCCCCACCCAATGGCACTACAAGTTGTCATGGCTACCAGACATGCTAAATATAGAGCAGACGATATTGATCACTCGTCTGGTTGTGCCCGTCAATTGCATCCTCTGCATCGCCATCACCACAACCAGCATCCGCAGCCAATCCAAGAGAGAACAGAAATCCTTTCAGGATCTCATCCTACATCGGTTCTCCATCTTGCATTCTCCATTCCCAGACTCACTTCCATATCTGCATCATTTTCCCAAAAATCCATTCCGGATGCCTAGAAATGTCGGCCACACATACAGAAATATATTAAATGACTGAAGGCCCAGTGCTGCCGTGGAACCTGGTCGAAATAATAATAGGGTTTGCCTAAGCAAATATGAGTCTCATTACCGTGTCAATATTCTCAGACGGGGGGGGGGAGACACCTGATATCAAAGTTGACCGTTAGAAGGCCAACAGACAGCAATTACAAACTAGGCGGATCCATGTAGCAGTAAGCAAACCTTAACATCAAAGCAGTTAAGCGCTACATTTAGCAATTGTTTATCCACCCGAGATTCCAAAAGAGGGCACTTGGAGTCAGGGCCTGCCCTGAAGGCCGCTACTCTACCCAACTGATCATAATAAACGAATATACATACATGGGCGTGAGGAGGGGAGCAAGGGAGGGGCATTTGCCCCCTCGGGATTATACCGTGATGAGTATACCTTGTCTATGTTTCCATGCAGTTTCATAAACTTTGTCCATGCGTCCCTAACCATTGCTAAGCCTGCTACTAAATCTGTACTGATCATGCCATTTCCTAGAGTCAAATTCACTGTCAACACTGAATTCTTTATCTACCTGCATTCGTCTCTCATTCCAGGACATCGCCATCAAATCTGCTTCTGACTGCTTGTGCACTGAAACAATTCCATTTTGACATCCATGTGACATGTGTTTCAGAGCCAAGCACCTGCTTTTAGCCAATTCTTCCAATGATCCACCACCAATCACTCCATTCATCTTTGCAGAATCAATTTTCTGGTTCTTCTATCCTATTACTTCAATCTCCAACCATCAGCAGAGCGTTTGGGCCAACCACGTGTACGTGGAATAACCTTCCTTCCAATCTGCGTGTGCTTTTAGCTAGGGACCCTGCATATACCTTTTACAAAGCATCTGAAACCTGTTTTTAATCATTGCAGTTGGACTGTGAGTGCTTCAGAGTTGGTATCTTGGAGTGGCGCTGTATTTGTCCTCTGAATGAATAGCATTTATGTTCAACTTTTAAGACCCTCTGACAGCACACTAGGCTCTCCTTGTATCTAGATTAACTTTTCAATTGATAAAATGCTTATCAGCAAAAAACTATTCCTCTGTTGGTGTTTTATACAATTCAGCATATATACCCATATCTTTATTACAGCACAGGACTCCAAAAGGGTGATTCTTGGTCCAACGAAGCATCACTGCAAAAATGTCCCTATCTCAATCCTCCATCCTGTCTGCTGCTGCTGACAGTTTCATCACTGTGGTCGTCTACTATTCCTCCGTGAAGAAACTCAGTCCTCTTTTGCCAAGCAATGTGATCTTCTTCGGGTAAAAAACTCAACCAACAGCTCATGTTTGTCTGTTTTTGTGCTGGCATAAAAACAAGCGACAACAACAATACCCTTGTCACCACCACAACCACCACCACCATCACCTCCACCACCACCACAACCACCACCACCACTGTTAGAATAATCACGGCTGCAGGTGGTGAAAGTTCTTCCTATACGCAGGAGTAAGCTTTTGCGTGGTTGCTTTATTCCAGTTACTTTGTCCAATTTTAATTGCTCTGAGGTTGACAATTTCCTACGTCTCCCTGACAAAATCAGCTCGACATGACAAACTTGGGTAAACTGAATTGGTGGCCAGTAACTATTTAATGCATGTAAAAATAAAGATACACTGGAAACACATTAAAACACTTTGGTGCAGAGCCATATGCAGAATCGCCTAAAATGATTGCGTTATAATGAGGTCATCTTGTACAGCTGAACTACATTTTGGAATTAAATCCCTAACCTCCTTATATCAGAATTCCTGCTATAATAAAGCAAATCTTAAGGATGGTCCAGTGTATATCCTGCAATATCTCCACAGGAGCTTCTGGACCGTCTGGATCTCGAATATTCAATTAAGTATAAAGACATCCTTAACAAAAGGCAAAAATATGAAATTGGAACCGAACTCCACACAGGCCAGACCATCTGAGTTCGATAACATGGACCGCATTCCAATACCCGTTTGATTGCCAAGAGAGTCTCCTACAGTGCCAAAATACAGAACGCAAGCACAATGATATACGACATTTCCAGGTCTAACTATATGCCATCCAAGTTGGCCCCAGCTGGCTATCCAACAAGTTATTCTGCTCGAGGGACAATTACTTGCCCTTGTGATCGTTTTTTACGGCCAGCCCACAACCAACGGATATAACTCCTTGGCACATTTAAATATAAATGCAACAATTTCCCTAATATTTCCATTGCCATTCCGTATTCTCCAGGCTAAAGATTTCAGCAAACTCCCCAAAGGTTACTAAAACAATTGCCTTCTTCCACATCAGACTTTCACGGTGGCATATGCTCTCACCCGTTATCTCCTTCCTCTCACGCTCTGTCCATCTGTCTGTATGTCTGTCTGTCTGTCTGTCTGTATGTCTACCTGTTTGTCTGTGTGTCTGGCTTGTTTTAACATTTACACACTCTCTTAGACTTCCTTTTTGGTACTCTTGCATTGCATCATTTCAGTGTACCATACAGATATTTGTTATGGTAGTAGTTTTATAAAACTGTTATGGTACCTTTTTATGCCTAATATATAGTAGGATTTAGCTTATAATAGCACTACTGTATAACCTAAAAGTATTAGCAGAAAGTAAAATTTTCAATCTTGAAATATCCAATGGTCATCTTGGCAGAATATTCCTGGCATTTCCTGGCACAGTTGCAGACTCCCTAGTGTAAAGATATTGAAAGACACAATTATTCAAAACACAATATTTGAAATTGCAATTTTGTCCAGTTGACCCTTCATTGGGAAGTAAATAAATTAAAACCAGCCATAAAGCATTAGAAACTTAGAAAATTAGACATCTTCTACCACGATACAAACTTGTGAATTTGTACTACTCTTTAATATACCTTTACATATCCTACTGTAACATTTCATGGGTTTCCACGTATCATACTCACTTAACTATTCTTAAAACTCTGCAAAAGCATGCCTTTCAAACTATATGTATTAATTTACCCTTTAGAGCTACAACTCGACCGTTATTTCTTAGTTTGGGCATTTCACTTTTGAATACATAAATAAATTGCAAGTTGGATTATTTATGTACAAACTTCAGTCGAATTTATTGCCTGTGAATTTTAACCATTGTGTTTGTAAAAATTCAGGGTACACGATCATTACACACGATTCCTCAGCAAGTACCATCAACGAACTACTACTAAGCATACCATCAAATTCTGTGGGTCGGTACTCTGGAATTCCTTACCTATTGAACTTACTGGTCTACCTATCATACATCAATTCAAACAAAAGCTGAAACGCTACCTCTTGGATGCACACACATGATTGTACCATGTGATTCATTGCACTGGCATTGTTATTTCCTTCATCTTATACTACAGATTTATACTGATTTAATCACGCATAGTATATCATTGTCACCCACTGTAATGATTAATGTAACTAGGGTGACCCTGATAGCAGAACCTTATGTTCCCTATGATTTCACCTATTAGCACCATTGCATGTGACTGTCTGGAACTGAATTTTGTTATATGGTGATCAATAAAACAAACTGAATCTGAATCTGAAAAACTTCTTGTATAAAGTAATAAATATTATTTGTTCTTTAAGACTTTAACACTTAAAATGAAGAAAATTAATGTAGTAGCAAGATTAAGACAATATCAGATGAAAACTAATAAAAGAATGAACAAAGATGCCATTTGTGATTTAAATGTTTTCATTTGGAGTCACACCAAGACCTTAGGTTTTGTGCAAAAGTTACATCACAGTTGCCCTTTTGACTCTTAAATTCAGAAAGTAAGTAAATAAGTAAGTAATTTTTATTAGCATGAAACACACCCCCACATTTACAACATCAATGCATACGACAGTGAAAAAGTAGCACAATGCCAGTAGGAAAAACTGATGCAATTTTATAAACAGTTTTTAAAGTCTGCAGTTATACAGTATAGCTATAGCTCTAAAACAAACAACATAAAACTACACAATTTGTAGCTCTTAAACTGTGTAATCGATTAATGTTTTTTCCAAGTAATTAAAGTTAGGCTACAACTGAAGAGATTTCTGCGGCTCCTCCACTTTCTAGAGTAAGCAAAGAAGGTTTGTTCCATGCAAACTACGGAAGCAGTTGATGCGAGCAGACCAATCAATGACATAGATTTCTGCTTAGTGACGGACTTGTTTAATGGACTGTGACGGGTAGATCTACGCTAGCTGTAAAATACCTCAAAATAGCTTCCACTTTTCAAGATTAATTGTGCATGTAGCTCCAATGTAGGTGCACTGGTTAACCCAAGGCATGCCTAAGCTGGGCATGGATTAACACAGCCTCTGGCGGATACTCTGTTGTATCTTAATCAAACACGAACACTCATTTACCTGGTGTGTCTCATTAGAAAAAGTATAATTAAGAGCCCTTGTCTGTCTGTCTGTCTGTCCGTCCGTCTGTCTGCACTGTTCATCTCTCAGCCTGTCTGTGTCAGTCTTGATCTCTGTCTGTCTGTGTCTTTTTCTCTCTGCTGCGCAGACCAACATGGCTGGATTTCATGCCAAGGCTAATCAATTACTAATAAACCTTGTGACATCATGATTTCAACAAAGAATCTGAGTATATATATATTCATTTATTGAAAAAAACTGGATGGCACACCGCACCCAATCTTTACATGTAGCAATGTTTTCTCATTGCAAGTCATTTTTAAACTCTAACTCAAACATGGTTTAGTCCTAATGGAACTTTACAGGAGTAATTAATTCAAAGCTGCTTATGATTATTTCCTTATTTACTAAGTGGAAAAAGCATCAACCAATGGATGGAACCAACCAGATGTGGAAGAAGGATTGCTCAAGATCCATACACAGTTACCACCTCATGTGAGGCTCGAACCTACACCCTCGCATCACATGGTGACAGTTCAAAACGATAGGTTTCCATGTCAAACTTCTGTGCGCATAAGTCGTTCATGTATAATACAGAAACCCACACTGAACCTATGTAATATGTACTACAATCAATTGTACTGTACAATCAAGCAACATCCACCATAAATGAATTTCCACTCTCATGTTTACCAGTACTAGAGGAATTACTTAACCTATTGTATACATTGTATAAACAAAAACCAAGTGTCTTAATATCAGAAACTTGCAGAACTCGCAATCTGTAATACTTGTCTAGCACCTTACATCATAATTGTAACCACAAATACACAATGCATAGTATCTCTTCAGGAAAACTCATCAAAGGAGCTTCTGATCTAGCAAACAAGACTACATTCGAACACTTTTATAAAACACCACCCAAATTTATACATAAAAATTACAGACCTATTTGACCAGCAAAAGAGTTTTCACAAGCCATCTATTTCCCTGGACCTCAACTCTTCATCCACCCACAGTTTCATTACTAATTCCCCTACCAACAACTTAGGAGTGATTTTTTACCAATACCTCTGCTTCACATATCACCCATCTTTCCCTCTCTTGTTTCATGCATATCCATGACCTTTGCAAAATCCACCCTATGTTTGAATTCAAAACCGCATCTGCTATCACCGTCTCCATTGTCAATGTTAACCTACACTATTTTCACTTTTCCTGAAAAATTACACCATCCAAATAAACCACCACTGAAACCATCACTCCTGTCCACAAATCACTCCACTGGCCTAAAACACCTCAACGAATAGAATACAAAGTCCGATCAGTTACCCACAAACATATTCCATTCATCTCAGCCTCCCTCCCCATCTTCATCAGTTATTCACAGTCAAACTACACTGCTCAATCAACCTGCTCCTCTGCCACTCTAACATTTCTCCACCATTCCGTTACCTCATCCATAAAATGTGGACATCAGTCCACAGCCCTAGCTGATACGTCCTTAAGGAAAATAAACTCCAGCAAATTTACGATAATCCTCCGATCCAATCTATGAACTCATCAAATCTGTGCCTCAAACGACCTCTGCGCAGTGCGACCTCTGCGCAGTGCGACCTCTGCGCAGTGCGACCTCTGCGCAGTGCGACCTCTGCGCAGTGCGCATGTCTTTCAGTCAAAATTGAAAACAAACCTTTCCACAAATCCCATCTCCGTTCACCTCTTCCCCATCTCTCACGTGGCCCAATTCTGAACACCATCCATCGTAGCCTTCTGACTATCTGCCAGTCTGACCCTTAGGTCTTGAAGTGAAACCAAATCGGACTTTACCTGCCTCTCGACCTTGTTTTGACTGAGCACCACTGAATAAGCTGATTTTTGGAACTCAGTTTTCGTAATTGTTATCTCCAAACTTCTAAAGCGCCACTCAGAGGCCAAGCTCAGGGCACCAGCCTATTCACGAGTGCTGAAGTTTTACTTGGACACTGTTTTTATTTGGGCACTGTAGTAATCACGAGATTACAATTACGATTTCCCACTTTCATGCATTAGACTGGGCATTTGAAAATTGACAGAAAATTCAATCTCATCATGAACAGTAGCTTTCCAAGCAAATCTTTACATGCGCATTTAATTAATGCTTTTTCAATTAATAATGATGTCAGAAATCGACTTTCAACTAAGACATGACTTTATCAATAAATTCTTGACTCCCAATTGCAACCACTTTCTGCTGAGTCTGTTTCTTCTACTTTAGCAGGCATGCATGTATGTCCATATGCATGTGTGATACATGTATGTATATACAAATGTATGCAGAGTCATTGCAGACATATACTGACTTATGTATGCAAGTATTTTTTATAGTCATATTCCACCAATTCCTCCAAAGGCGCTATATAAATAAATGTCCACATATATGCATTCATACATGCCTACATGCACGTGCGCATTTACGTATAGTTTATCTAACCATTTATATAAAGCCTCTGAGAGAGACTCTCAAAAGCCTCTGAATGGTACTTTACTCTGTCAAGGACAACAGACGTTGACATACTTGGACCAACAAACTGTGACGAGTGGCCAACGTTAAGCTACCGATCTGAACTGATTGGGGTTCAATCGACTGAGCTTTTATAATTGCTGAGGGACTTCAGGAAAGAAAAACTCAGCACAGCGATCCGGCCTTCGTACATTGAGACTGAAATCGATAAAGCTTCCTTTATTGGCGAAAACAGGAACCTAGCACTTTCACTTAATATAATGGACCTGAAATGTCTCCATCACGTCTGGCTTATCCGGTTTTAATGGATCTGAATTGTCTCCAACATGTCTGGCTTACCCAAATTCAATGGATCTGAATTGTCTCCATCATGTCTGGCTTACCCAAATTCAATGGATCTGAATTGTCTCCATCATGTCTAGCTTACCCAATTCAATGGATCTGAATTGTCTCCATCATGTCTGGCTTACCCAAATTCAATGGATCTGAATTGTCTCCATCATGTCTGGCTTACCCAAATTCAATGGATCTGAATTGTCTCCATCATGTCTGGCTTACCCAAATTCAATGGATCTGAATTGTCTCCATCATGTCTGGCTTACCAAAGTTTAATGGATCTGAATTGTCTCCATCTTGTCTGGCTTACCCAAGTTTAATGGATCTGAATTGTCTCCATCATGTCTGGCTTACCCAGGTTTCATGGCTTATCCGGGTTTAGTGGATCTGAATAGTCTAAGTCACACATGGATTATCCACAATACCCAAGTTAATGGATCTAAATTGTCTCCGTTATACATTTCTAACACAACTTTAATGGATCTGAATTGTTTCTGTCATATATGTGTAGGGGTAGACTGGAGACAGCCAGACAGAAAGACAGACAAACAGACAGCCAGACAGACAGACAAACAAGCAGAGACAGACAGTGCGAGAGAGCTGTAAAGAAGAAAAGAGAGTGAGACAGACAGAGACAGAACGAGAGAGATGTGTAGAGGAGAGACAAGGGAGAGAGGACGAGGGAGGCATATGGTCTCAGAGCTGGTAGCTGCAGCGGGATGACTAAGCCCACTGCTGGAGTTACAATTACCAAAAATGGTAAGGAGGAAGAGGTATTTATGGAGGGAGAACAATCAATGAAGAATGTTACCTTATACGGACATGTTCCAGCTGTAGAAGTCAGAAGGGCAACCCACCCCCCTCTTGCACGATTATAAAAAGCAGCTGATTGTGTTGAAAGGGTAATCGTTGCTGGGTCCTACTGTGCATACTGACATTTGTGAAGAAATAAACATCATGAAAACCTATGAGACTTTTCTACTGTTGGTCGACTATCCTACCCTTCACAGGACTCAACTATGTGATGATGGTAGCTACGTTACATATGGATAATCCAGGTTTAGTGGATCTGAATTATCTGTCATAAGTGGCTTATCTGAGTTAAATGGCTCTGAATTGTCTCAGTCACATATGGCTTACCCCGGTTTAATGGATCTGAATTGTCTCACTATATATGCTCCATATCCATATGAACGTTGGAAGGAATATTGTGAGGGACTTTATACAGGCAATGAAGACGAGATAACGTTCGAAATCCCGGAAAGGGAACCGCCACCACTACGAGAAGAAATCGTACGCGCTTTGCTCAAAGCTTCTTTGCACAAAGCCTCGGGGCCAGACGATGTCGCCACCGAGCTCCTCAGATTTGGTGGTGATATGACTCTTACCACGTTACATAAGATCTGTACTGATGTCTGGATAACGGGGGTTTGGCCCGACGACTGGACGCAATCGGTTTTCATCCCTTTACCAAAAAAAGGTGACCTACTTTGTTGTGAGAACTACAGAACCATCGCGCTGGTTTCTCATGCCAGCAAAATTCTCCTCAGAGTCATTCTAGAGCATATTCAAACCAAGCTTGACAATGAATTGGCTCCTGAACAGGCCGGTTTCAGACCTAAGCGAGGCACTCGCGATCAGATCACGAATCTTCGGATCATCATGGAAAAAGCAAACGAGAGAAACCAACCTCTCTACTTTTGCTTCATCGATTTTACGAAAGCGTTCGATATGGTGCAACACGGTCAACTGTGGTTGACCATGCTAGATATGGGTTTTCCTCCACAGCTTGTCCAATTGTTGAGGAACCTCTACAAACAACAACGCGCAGCCGTCAGAACGGATAACATCACCTCTGACTGGTTCCGCGTTAAGAAAGGCGTTCGGCAGGGTTGTAACATCTCTCCTTGCCTATTTAACATCCTGGCGGAACAAGTGATGCGCAAGGCGCTTGACGGGTTTATGGGTGGCTTCAGAATTGGCGGTAGGATCATCAGTAATCTTAGATATGCGGATGACATCCTCTTGATTGCTACATCACCAGAGGAACTTCAGGAGCTCGTCAGTAGAGTCGAAGTCGCTGCCGATGAGTACGGTTTAAAGATAAATGCTTCAAAGACGAAAGTTATGACCAACATCGATGAGGTCCTTGAGATTTTCGTTGCAGGCGTTGGGCTCAAACAAGTTGATAACTTTACATATTTGGGTAGCAAAATTTCAAGCGACGCAAAGTGTTCAGGCAATATTAAGTCCAGGCTGGCCATGGGTATGGCAGTCATGGTGAGGCTCACGAAGGTCTGGAAAAACAAATCCATCAGCACCCAAACCAAGCTCCGCTTGATGAAATCCCTGGTGTGGTCAGTCGCAACTTATGGTTGCGAATCATGGACGCTAAAAAAAGCTGAGGAAGAGCAAATTCAAATTTTTGAGAATAAATGCATTCGAAAGCTTTTGCACATCTCCTGGACGCTCAAGCTTACTACAGAGCAAGTTTATCAGCTTGCTAGAACTTCCCCCGAACTCTTGGGTTCCGTCAAGGCTCGCAAACTCTCCTATTTCGGTCATATCATCAGGCTCCCTCAGGATTCCTTAGAAAATGCCATCATGCTGGGTCACATTGAAGGATATCGACGCCGTGGAAGACCACGAATTAACTGGATAGACAACATTCTTTCCTGGTCCCATCTTTCTGGATCTTATCTTCTCGCTGCTGCACGCAACAGGCGCCACTGGAGAACCCTAGTCCATACATGTGACCAACCGTCGCGCAGCGACGTCGGTGTTTGACATGACATGACATATGCTAATACATGCTTAACGGATCTGAATTGTCTCCATCATATATGCCTAACCCATGTTTAATGGATCTGAATTGTCTCCATCATACATGGCTTATCTGGGTTAATGGATCTGGACTGTCTCTCTGTCATATATGGCTTACCAAGGTTTTTCCAGAGCAAGTCCACCAAACTTTAAGGAGGAAGTTAAACACTTTGCTAATTTGTTTGCAGAAGATTTTAAACACAATACTCAAATCCTTCAACAATGACAGCAGCTCATGCCAAAGCATAACAGGCGAGGATTACATTCTAACAAGAGTCTTTCTTTGGAATTGTGGACAGACGCTATTGCAAGTCCAAGATGACCATGGAGTTCCAATGAATAACACACACATGTGAGTGAGATCAAATCAAATGAAAAGCTCAAAGAAACAATCACAACAATATCCTGAAACTCATGACAGATTGTATCCATGTATCTGGTTATTTATATAGCACCTTTTGGTAACTCACAAAGGAATTGTTCACTGAGATGTTCACATATAATTATATGAAAACAACAACGTTTCTATAGAATACCACCTGCATCTATGGATGCTAGGGTTGCTTCGTCTTTCCAATTAGCTTACAACTCTTGATTCCCTAAGAGGCTAATCTAATCTAATCTAATCTACCGGTAATCAAATCAAATCTGGAAAATTCTGTTCAATTCCAGATTATATGCATGGTTAAATATGTGAATCATTACAAAAATGTAATCCTGTCAAAAGATAATGAATTCTATTCCTTCCTTTCCTACTTTTGCCTTCCCTTTCCTTTCCTTCTCTCTCCTTTCCTTCCCTTTCCTTTCTTTCTCTCTTCTTTCCTTCCCTTTCCTTTCCTTCTCTCTTCTTTCCTTCCCTTTCCTTTCCTTCTCTCTTCTTTCCTTCCCTTTCGTTTCCTTCTTCCTTCTTTCCTTTCCTTTCCTTCTCTCTTCTTTCCTTTCCTTTCGTTTCCTTCTCTCTTCTTTCCTTTCCTTTCCTTTCCTTCTCTCTTCTTCCCTTTCCTTTTGTTTCCTTCTCTCTTCTTTCCTTTCCTTCTCTCTTCTTTCCCTTCCTTTCCTTCTCTTCCCTCTTCTTTCCTTCCCTACCATACATGGCACAACAAAGGGTCTCTGGATATTGTCCTTGTTGTGTCATTACCTCCCGCAGCATTACTCACAGACAGACAAATTCATCTGATTGATTGTATGACAAGTTAAAGGTCGATCTTGCAAAGTAACAAACAGAAGCAGATTCTGAGTATCATCCACTGCATCACACAAATCAAAAATTGGCTAGACTCAGATTCATTTACCTCAGCCAAACGAAAACCTGATAAAGAAACTCTGCCAAAAAACTACTGTGGGCTTAATCTTAAAATCTTAATAACTCCAAAACAGTTGTAGATGTATCATGTGTATATTTAAATCTCCAACATCAAAAGATATTTTGTTCCTCAGCCAAATTAAAACCTGATAAACTCTGTCAAAAACCTATTGCAGGTTTAATCTTAAAATCTGTATATGATAACTCCAAAACAGTTGTAGATGTGTATGTTTAAATCTCCAACATCAAAAGTCGTACAAATTTTTGTTTAATTATTAAGGATGCCAGTTAATCTCTTAATGCTCATACTGATGTTTGATTGTATCTTTAAAGACACAAGTATTTATATTTTTAGAAGACTCTAAAGTTGCACTATATAAATAAAGCATTGCAATTACAGTATCTCAGACAGCCCGTGTGCAATGGATGTCTGTATATAGAACGACACGCAGCTTCTGCTTTCTGATACGCTTTCACAGAAAGCTTCATTTGAGCCGTGCTTCAATGACTGCCTGTCCATCTTAACCTTATACAGTCAAGCAAGATTTCCTTTTCTTTGCAATTGTGTTGCCACGATTTTTATTGGCAATCTCACAGCAAACATTCGTCCGAAATGCACACATCCTTTTCCAGTCTCCCCTCCCCTATTATTTCCCCCTACTTTTCTATTATAGAAACTATCTCTGTTATCCTGTCATCTTGTTTTCTCTCTGTCCTCCCTTCAGTAACCAAAACACTTTCTCTGATAAGTCATTTCATATCTAGGCAGCTGTGTTGGAGTCTTTGCCTTTCATCTATTAATCTGTGGTTTCGAAGTGGAAATCACATGTACAGCAGAAGGCCATGACAATAAACTCACAATTGTTCACAGCCAATCATGACTGCTTGATCAACTGTAAAAAAGCATATGATTCTTGCTTCCAGCTATTTGTTCCAGCATCTCTTCCATTCATTTGTAACAATCAGGGTAAGATCTGTAGGTGAAACACCACCACCCGTCGGACTCTCTCATGACGCATCTCCTAAATTCTTCAATGGCTTCTTAATCTACGCTGCACACCTATTTCTATCATCAATCCCACTGGTGCTTCCCCTGCACATTTCACTCAAGACTAAACCTGACAATTTCAAACAGATCCTATCCTGATTCTGCTCCTGTGCTATCCCATAACCATCATCATGATTTCCACCATAGCTCCATGATGTCTCCTTGGTTCCCCCCCCCCATATTCTGACCTGGCACTGACACTGACCAAGCAAACTAGCTCTGGCGGATTTGATATGGAGCAGATCATCTGCCATCCTACTTATCTTCGATGATCAAACCCTGCAACTCTGTTAAAGGCCGCTCTCTCTTCAATTGGCATCTGCTGGAAAATATGTTGTTCCTGGTAGACGTCTTGTCTTTGGTGGGCATTCATTATCTGTCCCTCCACCTGGAACTCTCTACACCTCCTCGCATTCGCAACTCTCCTAACAAGACTGTCTTTTCACTTAAAACTAAAAACTTACCTCTTCCAGTCTACTTATGGCTCTTCAGATCCATTAAATCTGGGTTAGCCATATGTGACTGAGAAACAATTGCCTGGCTTCAATGTGCAATTCTGAACTTCATAAGGAGGACATTATCAAATTACAGATGTATTGTATTGTATTGCAAAAATACATATGTACATACGTACAAGTGTGCATGAATGGAAATTACTATTTGTGGGTATAACTGACATAATCTACAAAGATCAATTGGTATCAGTGAATACTCTAATGCACCTGAATAAACATTAGTACTGAAAACATCAGAAAACGACAGTAAAGGCAGTCAGTCAACCACCCACAACGATCACTGCATTAATTTTACATTCTGCTGCAGTTCTACCTCGTCCCATCCCGAACCCTGTCCACAGCCAGTTTTCCCAACTGATCGCAAAACACAGCACTGTTCCCATACCGCTACCTAACTGACCACACTGACCGTGGTCATATTAACTTGCACTGTCACTCATGAGCAAAATCTACCGAGAGTTTCCTTAGCAACACGTCTTGTCCAGCGCAACAAATGACATTTATTACTCCGTCCAGATGGATGCACTATCCCTAATGGAAGAGATGCAGCAACACGACAGACGGGGTCGGTTTTTGTCCTGCGCCAAAACACCCAATCAGCCATCAGTCACAAAGAGGAATATTAACGCAAAATTTCATTCATGAGAACGCCTGATGTGAACGGTTTGCCAAGCGCGGTGTTTTGAGGATTGCATTCGACTGTAGCATAACTTAGTATTTTGCACAGAAGCAGCCCTGAACAGAACTATGATGGATGATGACAGTGACCTTATTTAGAGCATGAAGCTGACCAATTCTCAAAAAACTTTGGTCAAATATTTATCAGGGAATCCCCTGCTATATTTAAGCAATTGCATCAAACGTCAACAGAATTTAAATTCAGTAATTGTAAAAGATCATTTTCCAGCCAGACAGAGCGATCATACAGCGAAATGACAGCAGAATGACAGTGAAATGAACAAGATCGTTATAATCTCAACCTTCTTAACTTATAAGACCTGTTCAACCCTTTCTGTTCCTACCATACTCAAGATCATCAACCTGTCTCTATTAACCAGCAATATTTATCCTATTCTCTTCTAAAACTCAGTCGTTAAACCATTTCTCAAAACACAGTCCGTAGACAAAGAAATCCTTTAAAACTACAGTCTAATTTCAAATTCCTCATTCTTTCATCATTCTTTTTCGCCCCTATAAAACTGCCTGCACAAAAGCCACATGAATTACTCCAAACTCAACTACTGCAACTCCATTATTGTTTCAACTAATAAAACATCTGCAAAACAATCTGGAATGCTTTACCCATGTAGTAGTCAAACCTCCCAAACACCACCACATAACCCCAGTTCTCAAATCACACTTCACTGGCTTAAAGTTCGTCAGCATATCCACTATGAAAATTATATCTCTTACCTACACTGACCTTCAGACCTCTTAACTTTCTTACATTCTCTATGTTGGTCTGCAGTTTCCTCATCTTGCTTTGGAACCAACTCCTGAAAGACCTCAGCCTGTTTGCTCATCCTCACTCGCCTGTCAAGCTCAGCAGTCCTGTGCTTATCCTCCTTCCTGCAGCATTTCACTCAAGACTGAAAACCGAACTTTTCAAGCAAACATATTCTAGGTCCGTTCCTAGACCACTTAAACACAATCACCATCGATTTCCATCATGCTGTCTCCTTGACTTGATCCCACCCCCCCCCCCCACCCCCCAACAACTGACCTGGTACGAAAACCAACAAAACAACTTGGCGCTTGCAGACTTGATTTGATATCACGCTGGTGGATAAGCTAGTCTTCCTAACGCAGCTTTTGTGTGGCCATGATAAATTTCCGAAATTTACATTTGCATTATCAATGCTGATGCTTTCTGAAATAGTGATACCACGCAAAGGAAGTAAGATTATTGAGACAAGATCTTCTTAAATGTTTCCTAACATCACCTCGTCTTATCAGTGCACTGTAAAACCAACAATTGTTTTGCCTTACAGTGTTTTTACTTGTATGCAACTGTTTCATAGATCAAGGTGATAATTGAATTTTCACTGTCTAGCGTCCAGTGTTTCTGCCCTTGTGATACCATGTATCATAAGACTTACCAAGTGTCATTACAACAATATATTGAAAGGAAGTGCAGAGCCATAATGCAACAACAAAACCCACAAATCCAATCAAATGAAGACATTACATACACAACCAGTTCTGTTATTAATCCATCTATTCAGTCATCTATCTAAATAAATTTTAACAGCATATCTACAAAAGTTTCTTGAATAATTTTAGATTGCAGTCAACGGATCCTCTCTATAGGCTACTATATTCCCTTCAATCAAACATTATTCTCAGCCATAGTAAACACCTATAGCCCTCAGTTGACAGTTTCTGATTGAAAATAAATCTCGAGAAAACTGTGTTGGATTTTTCAAAGAATCTGAGATTGTTTTTCTCCTGCTAATGTTGATTACATTGCATACATATTGCATATATTCTAGAAACTGCTGGTAAAGAACAAGTGCACTTGAGTCCATCTGAATAACATCTGAATCCTAATCTCCAAACTTCTAAAGTGCCACTCGAAGGCCAAGCGCAGGGCACCAACCTATTCATGAGTGCTGGACAACTGTCCAAGGTTGCTACACAGCGGCTTGAGATAGAATCGAACCTGCAACCCTCCAGTTACAAGGTACAGAACATACTGCTATACCACCACATCACACACGTCTGAAAGGAACGTTCCACACACTGTCAGAGATCAATTGATCCATTGCATGTTACAAGACTGGCATTGTAGAAGTCCGTAGATTATTTTACATTAAATGTAACATTTACACTGGAAGCTGGTGGATCGCATGACTCCAAGAGGCACACGGACCAACAACAGCAGAATGAATTGATTCCCTGGTTAACATAGGAACTCAACAGGGAAAATGCTGATGTATGTCCAGTAGGGCGGCAGATCGATAAAACACGATGCAGAAACCCCTCTAGAATGAAACGATCCATGATTTATGCGAGTGCACATTGCGAAGAGAAGCATATCCGAAACTGCACAGAACACCACAGTAAACTGCTGCCACCTGGCAATGAAAACAGATACAAGATGAACACTCTGAACAATTCTTTAGACAATCAAATTCAAGTCCACCCAAACTAAAAATGATGAGCACATGTAAAAGCTTTCACATAACAGCAAACAACACGGAATGGAATAATATGAGACAGAGAACAGTTTCTATCCAATTATGAAACCATTGGAATAATGTTTTCATCAAAATTTCATGCAAATTACCATGTTTTCATTCCAGTGGCTAAAAGACAAAAAGAGAATACATTTGTCCAGTATTATTCTACACCTCTAACTTCTCAATTTACCAATTGTAATTACCACATTAAATTCTGCTAGTATGCAGAAATATGTTGCTGCAACAGATTTTTACATTGTTAGGCCTACTGATAATATTTCTAACATTTAAGATTTATATGTTACTTGTGCATATAAATTAACCAAAAGACAGTCGTGCCTCCAGCACGGGATATCGGGATATTGATGGAACTCAGCAGTTACCGGTAGTCTGCATCAGAATTAGCACCTAAGCATTTGCAACATGCCTCACTCAAAACCACTAACATAATTTATAACTGGAATTTACTCCTTTCAAACTTGAGCTATGGCAAGAAGGTCTGAAATGAACAGAGGTAACATATAAATGAAAAGGGCAGACAGCTTTGCCAGTGTTTTTTTTTCTAGAACAAAAGGTTCCGGAACTGAACAATAGGTTCCGGAACTGAACAATTATTGAAGGACTAAAATAATTTTGAATTTTGAATATTATTAAAAGAATGGAGAATTTGCAATGGAGAATTAGGATGAAAGGGTTTGTTTGATGCAGAGCAACTGTCCGAAAAAAGATCAAGATTTAACTGGCAAAACTGTTGCATAGGCCAACCACAAGATTTGCGGTGATGCAGAATTTTAAATTAGTTAAATATGTACATTTGGTCGATGGATCATGTTTTTGCTTAAGTTTGCACTGTCAATAAAACCTAGTGTGATCCATGTGAAAAAATAGTGGTGCCATCAATGCTCCATTTGACTCCCTGGATGCCTAACTTCAGATATGACAGAGTATAACCAAGGCTGTGGTGTGCACTCCACTACACTCTTAGTTCTAAAAGGAATTTTCCTATGAAGGAGCTCAGTAAAAGTATTAACTCTTTCTGTTTTATTTAAATTTTACATCAATTTTATACTATATGGTGAAATTCAACATTACTGTCATTTGGTTTCAATTTAAGAAGTCAAAATTTTGAGAAGATGGCAACATGATTTGAAAATATGACTTGACAGGAGTAACAGAATAAAGAGACTGTAAATCAGAACCAGTCATGAAAACATCCAAAGTGTGGCCTTTATTATGCCTAATGGAAGAGATGCAGCAACACGCAAGACCTCAAGTCGAAACCAGTCACTAAGATACCAACTGCAAGCGACTTTGTTCACTTAATACTTTGCTTGTTGTTTTAATTGTGATCTCAGAGTTTCGATTTTTGATGAAAACATCAGCAGCAGGACAGCAGCAACACTTGTTTATAAGGTTCAAGTCACAGTGCTACTCATTAACAGCGGGGGAAGCCGAGAAGATAGCATACTGCTACAGTGGAAATCATTTATGATGATGGTCGTGTGGTGGCGTAGGAGTAGAATCAGAATAGAACAGCTTGAAGAGTAATAAGACCTGGGCGTAGAAATTGAATTAGGAAATAGATAAATAAGTAAACTAAAACAAAAGCAAGTCCTCCAACTCTACACTGCAATAAGGCTCAATCAGCAACAACAAAAAATTGGGGAGAGTAGGATCAGAAATTCCGATGTATCAGGTTGAAACCAGGTCTCATTCAGAGAAAAGATGTGCCAGGAGTGCTCACAAAGAAATCAATGTAGAACTGCAGCTTTATTTTGAAGAGAATAAATGTTTAATTGGCCAATATCCAGACTCCCTAATCTAATCTAATCCAATCACTTCTAAAGAGCCGTTATCATAATGCTCAACACATCAACCAATGAAATAGCAATAGAAAAATCATAATGCATTGGAAAAGCCAGGTTGAAAGCCGATATATAAAAAAACCGGAAGCCAGGCTACCGCAGTCTTGTTGTCAAGACCTGAAACCTCAAGACCAAGACCAAGACCAAGACCTTGAACCTCGAGACCAAGACCAAGACCAAGACCTTGAACCTCGAGACCAAGACCAAGACCAAGACCTTGAACCTCGAGACCAAGACCAAGACCAAGACTTTGAACCTCGAGACCAAGACCAAGACCCAAAAAATCCCATTCAGGCTAAGACTTCTTTTCCTTACACAAAAAATTGTGGAGTCGATATTTTAATGAAAACGTGAGTCGTTTATTTTATTCAAGCAAATGAACTTTAAATGCAGACTGCAGAGAATTCCGAATTCGTATTTACAAAAGTCCTTCATACAAACTGTTATTCCAAATGCCTGTTGTATTTTATAAAAAAAAGACAATTAGCTCAGAATTTTCTGACCAAGACGTGCCTCAAAAAATTCCACCACGTGAAAAAATACTTTCCATAGCTAAGTGCTGAAGTCGCTGGCACACACAGTAACTTTTCAAGCACTTGATGTAAATGTACAAATCGTGAGCCTTTTTGATATCCTCCCATAGTTTTTTCAGACCGTCTGGCTTCAGAAACAAGTCTCGACAGGGCTTCCATATACAGCTTAACTTAGTTGCTGCTGCCAATGGGTTTTCCTGACCAACAAGACTTGCATCCGTCCGTAGGTATTTGTTGTAGGTTATGATGCAAACAGGTTTGATAAGTTTAAAAATTCTTCAGTTTTGTTAAATGACTTTTCATATTGACAGCCGGTCTTGGTCTTGGTCTTGCGAGACCAAGACCAAGACTTTGAACCTCAAGACCAAGACCAAGACCAAGACCTTGAACCTCAAGACCAAGACCAAGGCCAAGACCTTGAACCTCAAGACCAAGACCAAGACCAAGACTTTTAAAAACGAACTCGAGTGCACTCGAGACCAAGACCTCGGTCTCGAGGACAACAAGTCTGGGCTACCGTAGTAGGTATGTGAGTTGGAAGAGATGGGTCTTCAGTTGAGACCTGCATGACATCAAAGAAATGAGAAAATGGACTGAATTGGGCAGTGAAGTCCAAAGCTTTGAACCGGCCACCACAGAGAAAGCCCGAGAGCACAATACCATTTGGGTGCAGGGCAGAGTAAGAGTCGTTGCAGTGTCCACTGTCCATTGATTGAGTGCATTATCTATTTGCATCAGGAGAGAGCATGTAACATAGATGGCCCGATGGTTGAAATGCAGTACTTTGTGAACTCAACGGCAGAGTTTGAAATGGATTCTTTTCTCAATGGGCAGCCAACGTAATTGATGCATTATGGGCATAATGAGCTGACATTTAGGGGACTTTGCTATCATTTACCATTAGGCTACAGAAATCTGCAAAATAGATTGAACATTTGGGAAAGGCAGCTGAAGATAATTTGATACAAGTCTAGAAAGCTGAAACTGCTTTTATCTGAATAGGCTGTCTTATAATGTCTATTTAGGCCTACTAAAAAATTATTTTACAACAACTTATAACAAAATATGGGACCCTAAGAACATGGCATGCATGATGGCAGTGTTCAATTGTACTATGTCACTAAGTTTGTGTATCTGCACATATACACGAGTCGTCTGCTAGTCTGCCATTTTGCTGCATAAATAAGCAAGTTAGTAGCGAATCAAATCTCTGGCTATTGGGTTTTATGGACGAACTGAATAGCAAGATTTAGGATGAGAGTTCAGCACATGCTTAAATGATGATGACGATGACGATGATGATGATGATGATGATGATGATGATGATGATGCTGTAGCTGAGACCATTAGAATAACACCTACAGAAGCACTTGGCATTATAGATGTGGCAATATGATTTCTAGAGAAGCAAGGCACAGAACATAAAGAATAATTCATCTAAGGAAGAATCAAATGAAAGAAGTGTACGTCAAAACACAGAAACAGCAGAAAATAACATCCTATTTTTCTCTATGATAGACAGATGCTTTGATCCACGAACCTGATACCCTGTTGACTCTACATGTTAAGAAATATACAGTTCACTCCATATTCTGAATCTCTGTGGACCCTTGAACATTGTATATAATTTTATGTCTTCCATGTAAATAAATTTATTGTGCACTAGTTGGATTAAAACTAACTTGAAACTCTTCATTCCTCGTGTGCTTTTAATGGTCACCCATAAGTATTTATAATATAAATTTATACATTTATAAGCTTTAATGCATTTTAGTTAACTATTTATTAATTACAAATCTGAACTTTGAAACTGAAACAGATAGGTTTATGACACTGCTAATTCTATGAAGTTTCAGCTCACAGTAGCAAGCAGCTCTGTTACACTCAGTTTTGATCGCTTGGCTCCTGAAATCTATGTGTTACCAGAGTTTTACTGTTTATGTAAATCCAGTAACAGACCTAGCTCAACCAGATTTAGCAAGGATCATGAACATGAACAATATACAATATTAAAGCATGCAACATAATCAGGTAACCATAATCGTGTGGCAGAAATTGAAAACATGAGGAAAACAGCCACAGCAAGCAAAAAGGCAATCTTGACCTAAGTAAGAAAAGAACAGTTCTTCAGTTCCTGAGGTACTCATGAACGCAGATAATTAATAGAACATCAGCTAGTGTTAGTGTTAACCTAAAAACTGTAAAATTAAAATATTGTAGTTGTGATCGTGCTGTGCCTGTCCAGGTTTTTAAGCACAGGAAGCAAAGGAAGCAGGAACAGGGTCTGCAGACATCTATGCACATCAATACAGAGATGAACAATAAATAAACAAATAATTAAAACTTATCTGAGCAGCAAGGAGAGAGACAAACTACCAAGAAAATAAAAATTGTAAGATAAGAACAGATAATGTAACTGTTAAAACAACAAAATATATGTGAAAAGGCCACATGAAATTAAAATCAACACATCCTTGTATACACTGTCTGCAAATGCCTTGAAAGTGGTGCCAATCAGCAAACAGCAGTGACACCTGGGGAAGCAAAAGGTACCAGAATTTTCATCAAGCAGGATCAGACGAAAAGCCATTTATTGATTACCTGGAAAGACTTCACATAAAAAATATCAGCTATTTTCACAATGACATAATAACAATGACCACGCAAGAGCTCTACCAACCACGATATCTGACCCCAAGGGGTTGACGGAGACTACAGTTGGATGCCTTTGCCACCCATGGACATAAGTAATGAAGTCTGACCTGTGCACATCAATTGCGGATTGCACATATGAATATAAACCCAGAATAGAATGGCTGGCAACGTGCCGTGGATTTGACAACACTCTAGAGAGGGGTTACTCCACCACATATGATGATTATAATAACTTTCATGACTAGTCCTACATAGTAATAGTAAACCATGCGGTCCTAGTAGGGCCTACATGGTGAAAAGGTCAAGGTAGTACACTGTCATGACCCCATCAGTCCAACGACAGGACACTATCTTAACCTCCCACCTCATGTTGGCACTCAGTTACTGACTTTGAAAATGGTCAAGCAGATAACACTTGGGCTTTTCACCTCAGTGATGCATGTTTGAATCCCGGACCTAACATATGAAATCAACTTAGGTCATATACTCAAACTGTATGTACACTTTGAGTCCATAACCTTCTGCATGACGGCAGCCTTAAAACCAATAGGCCTACACATTTTGTGAAAATTGGGCATTTGTGGAATGGTACTCCAAACACAATTGGCACTCCAAAAATTTATCTGACTCTTTGGCCGACGTCAGCATTGAATAGGTACATCAAAGGTTCTCATTTTCATAAATGCCAGCATAAAAGCATCAGATTATTAATTAGCAACTTCTCTAATGCCGATCTCTAATGCACAAGGGATCAACTGATGGTGCACCAAAACTGAACGAGGGTCAGGTCAATATCAGAATGTCAGTCCACTCCTACAGGGAGGCAGTCTATAGTGGAAACTCAGTTGAAAGAGCTATGTCTTAAAAACATAAAAACAGTGATGTACTGTTCTCTCCATCGCTGCTTCATCTTCACACTGGCAGTGTAAGGTCGATTTAACAGTATTCAAAGAAAAAGTATTCTTGCAAAACCTGAAACTGACAGAATAGTCATTCCAGGCGGGTGGTCCCAATTTACTGAAAATACATTGGATTGTCAATTCATTGAGATGAACACAGAAAAAAGCCAGTGTTCATTTCATAACTATTAAAGATTGTAGTTCTACTTGTAATTGCACATTCGTAACAGTTTCAGTTATTACAAGAGGTAGCCTGTTAGTTTTTCTCTTATATGAATACTGTTACAGTGTGAAGATGAGGCAGAGGGGGAAAGAACTGTACACGACCCTTTTTCACTTCATATCAAAACGAAGGATCAGAGGAATTTTCAATCAGCAAAACACATGGTAGGGTAACAGGGCTCCAGCACTAGAAGGAAGTCAGACCTAGCTGACCCACGTCAAAATCTTCACCTTGATACACTATGGACAGTCTGACAATGAAATAAATTGTGCACAAAGTCAAAAAACGTGATCACATTTCAAATCCTCCGCATAAATCTAGCAGCTGCGACACATTCCACGCCGGTGGATAAAGTGAAAAACAGACAGTAGGGACCCATCAGTTATCTATGGAGAACGAGGCATTCCTACGAATTACCATAATTCCATATTCAGCCACATAAGAAGAAATCCATCATCGTTTAGATGCAATGTACGTATAAAAATTTGCTCAATACCCAACCAGCAATGGTAATGCTGCAAGTTTTCCATCAAACCGTACAGTAAAGTTCAATTTTAAAACTGTTTTATGCATACTATATCGTTTGTTTGTTTCATTTATCATCATGGTGCTTCTTGTTGCATTATAGTTTGCATTGTTGTTTGTAACGTATGAGCATTTGTCCTTTGCTAAGAAAGATTAATTACTTATTTTCTTACATGATTTCAAGACCTAGAATAGTATGTACTATTTAGTGAATAAAGCCTCAACAACTGCATAGCGTTTTATGAGAAAAAAGTGGAGTTCTTGTTAAAGAAAGAGACTCTGGAAGGACATCTAAGAACAAGACTCTTGGCCATCCATCAATCATTATTTGTAACAGTCAGTTTAACAGGATCAGAAATATCCTGGAAATTGGGATCAGAGAGAAGCATTTGAATAGTTGCTGACACGACTGAGCAGTCAGGAAATAACGTAAATCACAATACATGGGACGACGAGAGAAAGATGAATGGTGACTGCTCATGTGATGCCTGCAGCTGATGGTATTGCTGGCACTGCAGCTTCTGCTTCTGCTGCAGCTGCAGCTGCTGATGATCATGGTGATGAGGAGGAGGAGCAGGAGAAGAAACTGATTACCTCCAAGAACATGCCAGGAAGCAACAAGCTGGAAACAGACAATAAATTGTCTGAAATTAACCCCCAAACTTCGAATGGAGTCAAATGCAGAAATGAATGGCCAGTCACGAAAACGGAAGCGTTGACTCCAACTTCCCAATGTTCAGAAGAAATAATAACACTTCATGTTTACAGGAATTGCTACTGGTGCCAAAAGACTCTAAAATAGGCTTATCATAAACAAACTTGCAAAATGTCTTTATAAGCAGATGCTATTTATACAGTAAAAACAGCGTCAACAGCATCTGCTTCTAGAGACATTAATACAGACAACATAAAACCACATGTCCATGTATTTTCTTTACGGCTTCTTCAAGCGAATATTTCTCTAAATCTGCTAATTAACAATTTATTTAGAAATGACCAAAGGTTGTTCACTTGATTCTTCTAACTATTTATCAATAACATCATGATTTCAAAAGATGCTTTTCTCTAAGGATTCATAAGATTCAAAGTCTCACTTATTTTCATGTTGAAAATAAGGTCCAAATACAGATGATGAAACACATATTTTGGCAAAATAGGGTTTATACTATCTATACAATAACTCATGTTGGCAAACCTGGGTCACTTTAATGAAAATGAATAGAAGTTTGCTTGAATGTTTGCTTAATTTAAGATATGACAAAGCTTTATGCATGGTATATTTGCTACGTTCACATTGTGCAGCATTTGGAAATCTTTTGAACAGTTATTCAAAATAAGCTTTATTTCAAAGACACGCTAGGATGCTCTCCAATCAAATACAAATTTTTAAATACTGATAACTGGGGAGGGGGATAGAGTAATGGTAACACTCATGGCCAGGACAGCATTAGATTCACGGTTCGATACCCATAACCCCCTTTAGGGCGGAGCCCTGCATGGCTGCCAAACCGTGTGTTTAGTTCAGATTTGATTGTACTGTCATGTTTCAATGTAATCTTACTGCTTGCTTGTCAGTTTGAATTAATAAAGAAGATTATTATTATTTTTATTAAATATAACATCACCATTTCTGTCACAAATGGTTAAGTAATTGCAAGACCAACAATTTCTCCATCTCAGTCGTTTTATCCTCTAGTTGTGTTTTAAATCCCTCAATCCATCCTATTTTAAGTGGATTAAAATAAGATTTTGGATTTTGAAGACTGTGCAATACATAGAGTAAGTGTTGTCACATTACCTCATGAAAGTCTGTAAAAAATTACAATCTATGAAAAGACCCAGCCGAATGTGACTGTGTTTCGATCATTTCCGTTTATTCCATTAATATTATTGATATCATCGACACACTTCCACAGAATGATACCATTCAGTGTCAAATATATATTCTGTTTTTCTTCAGCTTTACTTAGCAGAACCCAGTCTATCTGAGAGAGGAGATAAAAGGAAATCTCTGTTTCCAGTTCATCATAATTTCTGTGCTAAACATAAATTAGTCTGGAGCACAAATACATCAAATGGAAATGGTTCTGACAACGAGAATTCATGATGTATTCTGTAAGCATTCATTTCCTTTAAATATACAAACAAATTGTGTGCAAATAAAAAGCACAAATAAAGATATACACAGGAATAAACTGGAATAGTTTTGACAACCGATTTATTATCAGTATTAAGTTTATTTTATCACGCCACTGTTAGTGATGCACCACTGTTAGTAATTCCAGAGAGCAGTGTCTTAGGACCAGAATCCAGACAAGTTTACAGCTATTCATTTGAATAGATTCCATCAGACCCTGAGAACTACAGCAGAAGCGCATTAGTCCTGCCTGTAACCGAGTTATCCGAGTCGCGTGTTTCCTCCCAATTCACGAAACACAGATAGTTTAGCGGAACCGATTTTGGATTCCCCAGACGCACCCTAGAGAAACACAAATCAATCTGAAGCCCTCGGCAAACATCGGCAAGCAGTAATCCTTCCTCGATTCTTATTAACAGCAGCAACACTGAGCAGCAAAGGAAGTAAATTCTGTCTGGATTTTGTGCATTTCACATGCAAAGCTCTCTAAACTGGTGAGTCAATTTATGGTCTTAATCATGCACCCTAGAGGACATAACATAATATCAGAGAAGTTAATGTTTTCTTTCTTCTTCTGGTTCTCTGCCCTCAAGCAGGTTCAAACGTCCGACGTCACCAATCCTCTCGATGTTGAGCCTCTTCTTTAAGTCTACTGTAAGTGTCCTTCATCTTCCAATCCAGCATCCTCTGTCTAGGTCTTCCTCCTGTCCTCCTCCCCTTCATTCTGCCCTGGATGACATTTCTTAGGAGGGAGTCCTCTCTCAGCATGTGCCCAGTTTATGTCCTTTGTCTCTCTCTCTCTCTCTCTCTCTCTCTCTCTCTCTCTCTCTCTCTCTCTCTCTCTCTCTCTCTCTCTCTCTCTCTCTCTCTCTCTCTCTCTCTCTCTCTCTCTCTCTCTCTCTCTCTCTCTCTCTCTCTCTCTCTCTCTACTCTCTTATTGTATGTATCAAGGATCTTTCTTCTCCAATCCTTCCCATCACTTCTTCATTTGTCATATGTTCCATCCAGCTGATCTTCTCCATTCTTCTCCAGATTCACATCTCAAACACTTTCAGTTTGTTGATGTTTGTTAATGTTAAGTAAGGCTAATCAAGATATTATCCATTAAGTACTTAATCACTTGTCTTAAACATTTAACACTTTAACGATGAGATTGTACTAAAAGTGACTGGAAAACCAAAGCAGCTCATTGTTAAAGTTTAAGTCCATTCATTCATTCATTCATTTGAGCATTTATATAGCGCCCCTTCAAGGGGGCTACTCAGAGGCGCTCCCGACTCCAGCACGAACGAACAAAGCAGTTTTTAAGGCAGTATAGAAATACTCAGATTGGATTTTAGGAAGGAGACGCAGCGCCAGTGGTAAGGCATTCCATACCGCTGGGCCAACCACCAGAAAGGCTCGATTTTGCATAGTTGCAGTACGAGCAAATGGGACCGCGAGTTCCCCCTCTCTGCAGAACGAAGTAGTCGGCCGCGGGCCTCGCTGACAGGTTGGCAGAGGGACCTAAGATAGGTCGGAGCAAGACCCAACTGGCAGCGCCAGACCAAGGAAGCAATCCGATACTGGATGCGCAGAGCAACAGGTAACCAATGTAGGTCACAAAGCATGAAGTCAGACACGTGGTCAAACTTGGACAGCCGACCAATGAGTCGGGCAGCAGCACGCATGACGCGCTCAAGGCAGGCCAAGCGCACCGCAGGCAGGCCAATATAGAGAGAGGAGCAATAGTCTACCCGGGCTGTGATGAAGGCATGGACCAGGGTGGAAATTACAGATGGAGATAGAGCACGAGCAATGGTACGGAGCTGGCGCAGTTGGTAAAAGCAGTCGCGGGTTAAGCGACGAAGCTGCGGCAGGAAAGTAAGCTCCTGATCGAGTATGACGCCAAGGTCGCGCACAGTAGGGGAGAAGGAGAATGAGGGGAATTCAGCAGCGAGCGAGGCCAGGTCAAGCCCAGCCAATCGCTGCCGTGCACCCAACCAGATGAATTTAGTTTTAGAGGAATTCAGTTTGAGGCGGTTGGAAGCCATCCAGGCCTCTAAGGCCCCTAAGAGCTCAGCCATGGACTGCAGTGCCAGGGGCGCATCAGATGGTTTACAGTGCAGATATGCCTGGATGTCGTCAGCATAGAGTTGACCCTGGACCCCGTGTTCAGCTAGAAGTGAGGCAAGACCGGAAGTATAGATGATATACAGGATGGGTCCAAGGACGGAGCCCTGAGGGAGACCAAACGGGGCGGGAACCCACCTAGACCTAGTATCGCCATGAGCCACTGTGAAGGTTCGCCCTTGGAGGAAAGATCTAACCCACTCTAATAGGTTACCAGAAAGCCCAAATGAGACATGCAAGCGCTTTATCAGGATGTCATGGTCCACAGTATCAAACGCTGCACTGACGTCATATAGGGCCAGGAGAGTGAGCTGTGACTTGTCGACAGCCCTGTAGACATCAGACAATAACCGAAGGAGAAGTGTCTCGGTGGAGTCATTTCTAACCAAACACTTATCATTTTGTGGGGCATGGTGGCTCAGTGGTAAGTTCAGCGCCTTGTGACCGGAGGATTGCAGGTTCGAATCCCACTCTAGCCGCTGCGTACGGACCTTGGGCAAGTCCTTCACTCACGATTGCTCATGGCGCTTCGGCGTGAAAACTCTGACACAGTATCAAATGCTGTAGTCGGGAGCGCCTCTGAGTAGTAGTAAACTTCAGGAGGCGCTATAGAAATATCCTAAATAAATTACAATTACTCTGTAACTTACTGTTCTACTACAGACAGCTCAAAAAAGAATATTTCCAACCTATCTGAGGTTGTACCTTTTCAGATCTGTTCGTTAGCTGTGTTTTAGTTCCAGTTTGAGATTTTAAAATGCTGTATACAAACAACCAGATATATAGAAGTCTTCTGACTTTTCCCATTTAATATTTGACTGCTTGCATCATCATTATTATCATCATTATTTTCCTGGGATACTCATTTTCTGCAAGTGTATTTATGAAGAACTGGCAGTTTTTCAGATTTGTGACTTTCATCACATGCCAATCAACCTCTGACATCAGTTGCATCCTACAGACCGAACGTAGCACTACTCCGCATCCATTCCATCCTCTGATTTCATTTACTCTTTAGCAATGGCAACCCGTTCTCCACACAGTGCCAGTACTAAATTGCAGTAAATCCTCTGTCCAGTTTTGTGGGCGTATCTCAAGCCCTCTGTCCAAAGTGCCATCCACGCGGCGCTGCGTCCCCTCAGTCGCCTACCCGGACGGCCAGTTGATGCCCGTGTGATGACGCTTGGTCTACCAGCAGCAGTAGTAGCAACAGCGGGCGACCGCAATCAATTGACACCGTTTAGCATCCTGCGTCCACCTCCGCCAAAGCTGATGTGCTTTAGTGCTGTCAGATCCACTGCAGATGGCCCGAATGCCATTCGCAAGACCTAAGAAGGATTCATTCGAGTCACGTCTGCGCCCACCCGTTCCACCGTCGCCTCCATGAATCAGGAAGCCTTAGGTCGTGTCCAACCCTGCCAACGATTCCTCCGGCGTGCTGCAATTACCCTCGGACTGCCTAGCAATTTTCTGCTTCAGTGTCCCTCCATCACGTACAGTTCATTGCTCAACAGACCAAGCCATAGTATTCACCAACTGAAGACGACCATTCCAAAGCCATGAGCTGCTCTCACAGGACCATCCCAGGGCCAGTCACAGTAGACATTTACCAACCAAAAAGTACTGGATTAATTATATGATGGCATCTTCAGTGCTGGATTAATTACCAAAAGGGCTTTAGTACAGAGTTAATTATTACAAACTCTCCGTTATGTAAGCATGCATGCATGCATGTATTCATATATGTATGTATGTATGTATGTATGTATGTATTCATGTACCTATGTATGTATGTATGTACGCATGTATGTATGTATTTATTTATGTATGTATGTATGCATGTATGTATGTATGTATGTACATGTATGTATGTATGCATGCATGTATGTATGTACGCATGCATGTATGTATGTATGTATGTATGTATGTATGCATGTATGTATGTATTTATTTATGTATGTATGTATCTATGTATGTATGCATGTATGTATTTATTTATTTATGTTTGTATGTTTGTCTGTATGTATGTATGTATGTATGTAAGGACAATTCAGACAGCACTGCACTGGGTTTAATTAACAAAATTTCTATAGCATTGGGATAATCATATGTGTTAAATGTCTCAATGGCAAAATGAATATGTATGTATAAGGATATGCATATCATGCATCTTGTAGAACAACAACAATGCTTAGGTCTTTTCAAGGCTCCTATAATGACCGAGCTTCGTTTATTAAAGACACATAAAAAAATTCGCCGGAATACTGGTTCCTTTGATTATGTTGAATTCTACGAGTTCAGCCCAGAGGAAGGAAAGCAATTATTTCTGTTTCGTAGGCACTTCCTGGCACTTCCTGGCATTACAAATCCTCTCAGTGGTGCCTGATTGACAGAACAACTCTACAGGTAAAGCGGCTGAACAAAAACATTTCCACATAACACACTGAAATCTACACCCAGAGAAATTGAAGATTTACACCTTCTATTCATCATCATCATAATCATCATAATCATCATAATCATCATAATCATCATCATCATCATCATCATCATCATCATCATCATCTTCATCATCATCATCATCATCATCATCTTCATCTTCATCATCTTCATCATCATCATCTTCATCATCATCATCAACACCCTCATCATCATTATCATCACCATCATCATCATTATGCATTTATTAAGCACCACAATCTAATGACCAAGCATCAATTGACGGCACTGAGCAATACTCAGTGAAGGACTTGCTCACAGTCCCTACACCATAACCATCTCAGGGGAGATTTGAACCTGTACTCTCCACATTACAAGGCAAGTGCTCTAACCAATTGACTATTGTGTCCCATGCATTGTTTAAGCAATACCCTTCAAAACAAGTGAAGGGTCCTGTCACTGAAGCAGATATGACAACAGCACCCCAAAAACCGAACCAATTTTGTGTAGAGAATATAAGACTCGATCAATAATCATTTTTTCACTTTACGCATCCACAGAACTGAACCATGATAGCACAGACAAAACCCACTACACTTGCCACCATTCCACTGCAGTTGCACAGAACAAAATAGGAGATTATTACAGACGGAGGTTAGTTTTTATGGAAATAAAATTTTATGGCATAATTATGGTCAATTATTATAAATTAGTAAATTCCACATTGCTGATGTCTAATACACAAGGCATCAACCAATAGCACAGCAAAGACAAACCAAAATCAGGCTAACATCCAAAACATCAGTCCACTGAGACTGAGAAACAGCCAATGGAGGATAAGCAATCTACAACATATAAGTTTGAAGTTGAGCACAAAAACACAGTCCATGCTTCTAAGTTAGTTTGTATTATTAGTTTTCACAAAGTCTTGCAAAAGTCTTCAGAAAGATGGAACTACACGTATAACCAAATGCTTTATTTCCATAGTTCTATAGCAAAATCATTGAAATTTCACAAAAGAAATTCAATTGCGACACAAATTTCTGCTTTTCACTTACACTTTTTTTAACTTTAAATGTATTCAAATTTTTTAAAATTTTTACCTAAACATCAAAAAATTTATATGGGCAGTCGGTAAATTTGCAGATGTTTGGTGACACTGAACCACTGTTAATGACAGACATCAAAAAGCCCGATGAAACCCTAAAAAATTTAACAAGCAGGGCAACACGTCAACTGCAGAAGAACATGATCAAAACAGGGGAAAACATTATGAGAGCACAACTGATTCAACAAAAGGCCGTCGCATAACGTGACGTCGGTCGAGACATGGCGTCGCCAGACAAGGAATTGAATCAACATAACCAACGTCATCTGTTTCCAAGCAGTCAGACAGCAAATTGTCACCAGGTGGCCAAACTAATAATAAATAATCTTAATAATCGCTGGGAATTCATGTCATCCATACAGGTAAAAGAAAGCTTTCAATACAAATAATTATATCTGATAATGTAGAAAACTCAGAACCATTAAATGTCAACAAAGCCAACAGGTAGAGATGCTCAGGTGAGTTTAATTAATTCTGCAACCATCATCATCATCGTCAGCCTATATTGGCTGACAGTGTGATGGATGCTGTCATCATCCATAAAGACCTATGTTCAGATAGTCATAATATATCGTGAGGCATACTTAAAAAATTAGATCTATTTTGACAGTTTTTGATGTAAACGAAGAACAAAGAGACGTGAACTGTCAATCACAACTGTCACTATCCGCATGTCAATAGCTAGTGGATATTGTGACAATGGTGAAAAGGATAGGGCTCTCATTGTCTTTCTATTTCCAGTCTACTTCTATTTGTGTTCAAAGCAAGCTTTGCATTTCACGAGCTGGCTGAGGAAAATTTTCCAATATATTGGCTGGAAACGAAGCAAATGGAAGTTGGAGCAATTGAAATGCAACACAGGCATCAAAAGCACAGGACTGGAAAGAAGCCTGGCAAAACATAGGTGGTGACGGCAGGAGCCGCAGGAATACGACAGAAACCGTGTAAGGAGTAGCATGGCTGAACGACGTGTGTGGCATAACATTTGAAAGCAGCTCATTCGACCATGTAAGTAGATTAAGTAGCTCAAGTGTTTGGATTCATCGAAGAAACAGTGGATTAGGATGAGGCTGCATAATGCAAGAACACTTCTTTGTGTCAGCAGGTATATCTTAAGGTTCTTCATCAGATTCTGTTGTTGCGTTGTAACATAGGTATCTACATGTACATGTATGCAAGAACTGAAACAAAAAACTATAGGTAAAACCTCACAGTACCGTACCAGTAGTCTACAATAATCAAATACAAAATAATAATGATGCTATACTATTATTATCGACTCTACAGTATAAAAGCCTCCCTCAGGGCTTTAGGCTTGTCCTCCTCTCTCTCCTGTTCAGTTTCGCAAGCGCCTGAAAAGATTTCTCTTTGTCAGTGAAGACACTGACCCGGATCGGGAGCGCCTCTGGTTTTGAGTGGTGCTATATAAATTCTCGATTACAATTACAATTAGTTGCTATTGTTATGTTTTAACATCAGTTACAATTGTTAATGCAGGAGACACCTGTAAACAGTCACTGCAGCACCCTCGCATGTGTTATACAGAAGGGCAGTAAGAAGAACCCGTCCATTGTAGTTACACATGACAATGGAAGAAATGACAAAACAAACAATCCACTAACGGCTTCCTATAGAATTCTGGTGCAGGAGGCGGAAGAAGCGGAAGAGGAAGTGGAAGAGAAGCCGGAAGAGGGAAGAATAAGGAAGAGCATGAGAAGAGTCGGTGTGATATGAGCAACATCATAAACTGCGCAACAGTTGATTATTGGCTCCTGTTTTTTATACAAAAACTGTTGGCTCTCAGAAGTAGGCTTCAGTAGCACAGAAGGCGAGAGTGACAGAATACGGAACAAGTTAATCAGGTCAGAGTACAGAGACACAAGCTTAGAAGAAAGAGGCAAAATGGTCAGTGGTCATGGTAAGACAGCATGATTAGGTGATAGCTGCTTTCACCCCTTAACAGAGAACAACCACTCATCTTCATCAATTCTTCACCCTCACCCTATCGAATTGTACACTAGCCTCAATCCTGCCAGCCTCCTGATAAAGACTCAAATGAATGTTCTTCAATCCATCCCACACTACCTTGTGCCAAAGTAACAATCCGTCATTCTCTAGTACCACCATTTCTTTCTAATTAAACACGACCAATCACAAAAGCTCTTCCTCTATGTCTCCCTCTCCCTCTCTGGTCTCCTGGCAACTGAACCTGCACTGTCTATTGTATCACTTAATGATGACTGAACAATGAACACAGCACTCTTGAGTAAGCTGAGGTCCTTTAAGCAGTGCTCTAGAAATTTGAAGCTGGTGATTATTATCATCATTAAGACATCGTAATGCTGACGTTTCTAGGTGTCATCCTGTATCTACTTTCCATAACCAACTCCTGATTTGTTAGCACACAAGACAAAAGGCAGTTGACCAAGAAAAGAAGAAAATGAGACTGCACTTGGACTTGAGTGTATATAGCATGTAACATAACAACAGACACTACAACATGTTATAGTTGGCAATGGCTTTATGTTTAAATTACCATATAATATACACTGTACAAGCATTACATGGTGTATGATGTCTAGGTTACCTCATGATCTAATGATTTTAACAATGATTGGGTCTCGAGACCACAGTTTTGGTTATGGTTTCCAACTGCAGGGTTGACAGCTGCATGGCTAAAGTGGATGCAGGGAACCCTATGCAAGTGAATGATTACATAAAAATCACAGCAGACTGTGTTGGTACAAAACGGCATTCAGTTTGAGCTCCAAATAGTACAGAAGTTCTAAATCAACCACAGTGCTCAACAATTAGGCCTACTACTCTTACTAGGATTACTCTGTCATGTCATTACAACTGCGAATCTTGTAAGATGTAAGACCCTCCCAGTGAACCACTCTCAAGACTGCAGAAGCACCAAGTATTATAATGAGGCAAATCAATAGGAAACTGGTCGGCTGGATGTGATAATGGCCGCAAGCGAACCAAGACTAATCATATCTATTGCCCATTAGACGTTTTTTACAGACTGCCTAGAAGGAAAGAATTGGTAAAGCAGGTCCACTGACCCAGCTGTCCAGTGGGACGGTTCCTATGGGACAAGCAATTACAATTACATTCAAAAGGGTCATCCACAGAATACACAAAAACAATTACAATTACAATTACA
The DNA here is from genome assembly GCA_963556255.1 of Allolobophora icterica. Taxonomy (NCBI): domain Eukaryota; kingdom Metazoa; phylum Annelida; class Clitellata; order Crassiclitellata; family Lumbricidae; genus Allolobophora; species Allolobophora icterica. The sequence goes on from OY744602.1 coordinate 81,788,212, forward strand.
ATTACCCTGAAGGGTGTGGTAAATGGGTTCAAAGGAGATTTTCGCTGCTTCAATTAATGATTGAAGCTGCCAACACTTGCTGATGTACTTGCCTATCTGCATTTCTACAGTCAAGTTTAGGCAAGAAAATGATATATAATGAGCACCTAGAGACAGTAAGTAAACTACAGCATATGGTAAGCATAGCAGAAAATTGAAGCAGGAACAAGTCAGATACCGGTATTTGAATATCAGGACACAGATATAAAAAGCAAGTGATACGCAATGAACTGTTTGTGTTTACATTTAAACAGCATCTCACACATACCTTCAGATGTGTCATCTGTAATCTGTCATGGTTGATAAACTGGAGAAATGGGTAACTTAACATAAATATATAACTAGCTTTTTCAAATTATTCTTTATGCACTATACAAAAGATTTTATGACATTTCTCGGCAAAAGGAGGGCAACAATATGGCCCTCACAGTATTAAGCAATCAGGCAAGTGTTCATCAATCATAAAAAACTGCATAGTCTCTTGCAGCATGCCAATTTCACTTGTATATAATCCTGACCGATCAATTTGTAAATCATCTAGACCCTGAGGCTGTTTTGCCGTCTCCCCACCAGATAATAGAAAAGCATTCTCCAAAGCTGGTTCACGAGATTGACAATTGAAGTGTTGAGCAAATGGTATGCCTGTCCTTGACAATGGACATTTGGACAGACTGTAGCATAACAATCCTACACTTTTCTGGTGGTAAAAGCACATTCTTTAGTGAGGTGTCACCCAATTACATTCCTATTAGCCATCTAAAGCTTCATATGGATTTTATGAAGACCATTCAGAAACTCAGGATTGAAAACAAGAACTTTCAGCAACCTTCTTTTTCAAGTTTGAATAATAGGCAAAGATATCTATAATACATATTAACATGATAGAAAACGTAATAAATTTCTGTTGTTTATCGGTAATGGTGGATTAAATGTAACTTTAGTTACAAAAAGTACAAGTTCAGGTTTGTGAAATTCAAATTTTGAAATTTTCTCTCTTGTTAGTACAGATTTTTGCCACCCACCTTTACGGCAGGTTCCTCTGAGTTTGATTATCATTAGTATCATATTATTACTACTACCATTACTACATAATGCTATTCCCACTACTGCTGCTACTCTGTTACTAAGTAGCGCTGTTATTCTGTTACTACATAGTGCTGTTACTCTGTTATTAAGTAGTACTGTTACTGTTACTATATAGTGCTGTTACTATGTTACTAAGTAGTGCTATTACTATATTACTAAGTAGTGCTGTTACTATGTTACTAAGTAGTGCTATTACTATGTTACTAAGTAGTGCTGTTACTATGTTACTAAGTACTGCTGTTACTGTTACTACATAGTGCTGTTACTATGTTACTAAGTAGTGGTGCTATTACTATGTTACTAAGCAGTGCTGTTACTCTGCTACTAAGTAGCACTGTTACTCTGTTACTATTCCTGACTGAAAAACATCTCATTAAACTATAGACTCTCCTAAAACAAACATTATTCTGAAATACTTTCATCCATAAGTTAACCCCAGTTTAATAGCTACTTCCTCTCTCATAAACTGCTCTCTATGTAACAAGTTGCGTTAATTTCAGTTTGAGTCTTTGATTAAATGAAAATTGACTGATGGATTAAGTAATGCATTAGTGAAAACTAGCAAAATGACAACAGCTAATGTCCAGTAGTTATTCAAACTATCATTAAAGAACTGAATTATTTCTTAGGATTAAAATACTAGAAACTGAAAGTGGGTTCCCTCTGTGTGCAGCTGCTGTCCGTGAATCTGTTTGGCACTTGGCCTTGGAAGCAATAGCCATCCAGGGACATCTATCTGCCATGGCTTTCAAGTCATATGACAATCCACCAAGTGCAAAACGACAAAGAACCTCGCTGTTTGCTTCTCATCAGAAGTGACAGATTACTAGGAGGGAAAGTCAACAATAACTGTCGGTGCTCTAGTGACTAGTTATATCAATGCAGGTTTTGACTTCCGAGGTTGCATCACTAGTTAAACAAGCATTGCAGATCAGGGTTTTGTGTGCACTCTTCCTCCTATTGGTCAGGTTCTTCTGCATCCCAGCAACACCTGTACCCGTTGAGAGAGTGTTTAGTCATAGTGGACTCCTTTTGAGACCATGTAATGACCTTGAGCATTTGCTTATAAACGACTACATAAACCACTTGTCCAAAAAGCAAGCTTTATAATTTCCCCCATTTGTCAGCTTCCATTCATTTTGATTAATCCTTTACCAGCTCGGAAAAGGAATTTTTAAGCATCTTCCCAAAGTCCCAATATGCAATAAGGAAACATACTACCAGGTACTTCGTGTTTAAGTTCCAAGTACATTAAATATGCTTACATCAAATAAGTGCACTTGTCAGATGAAAATAAAGGTTACTTACTTACTTACTTTTTGTAAAGCGTTGCAAGCAGCTTGTATTTTGCTATCTGCCGTCTTGTCCACCATAGCATCTAGCTAAGATATAATTTCACTTACTATGTTTGCAACAAAAGACCTTTCTTCAATTACAAAATTTAAAAACTTTTCTGTTATTATATTAAACATAGATCTGTAACTTTTTTAATGCTGCTGAGTAGTCTGCCCTATAAGAGACACTGTATAGTGTATAAGCTAACCAATACAATGCAATCAATAGAAATTAGTCAAATAGGAAGTGCTAGAACTTCCTGTCTCTCAGTCTCATCTCAAGTAGGCTGTCACCCAGTACAAGGCTACAAGCCAAACATACTCAAACACTGACTCCCTATTATACAGGTACTCTAGAACCTCTGGAAGGTCAACAGGACTAGAGCAAGGACAGTCACCGGATCCAGCCCAACGGTACAGGATGCTCTGCCTCTCGTGATTTGGGATCCCGAGATATCTCTGGAGGGCTTTGAAGGATGTTGAAGACTAGTTTATGTCATCTTATTAGCAGCTGCTTGAGCATAATAATAATAATAATAATAATAATAATAATAATAATAATAATAATAATAATAATAATAATAATAATAATAACCTTTCCAAACAATATAGAGTCCGAAAATAATAATAATAATAATAATTATATTAATTATAATAATAATAATAATAATAATAATAATAATAATAATAATAATAATAATAATATAATAATCAAACCGCACCAGATCAGCTGAGGTTGCAGGGGCTGCTGCCGAGATAGCAGCGGACAGAAAAATATCCAAATATACTGCCATTTTGTCATCATATTGCTTTGTGCCCTCGGCCTTTGAAACTCTGGGTCCAATAAATCAGGAAGGCCTCGCACTGATCAACCTCCTCGGCTATCGCCTGGCCCAAATATCAGGAGACAATAGAGAGACTACTTTCCTTTATCAGCGCTTATCTATGGAAATCCAACGCTTCAATGCTGTCGCTTTTGTTAGCACCTTTTGCACCGATAAAACCATCTGCGAAGACTAGCCATTCCAGAACAATGCACCCCTAATTTTTGAACTCCCGAGGGATCATATGTACCTCGGGGGAAAAAAAAATAATAATAATAATAATAGCAGAAAATAACTTTTGAAACAACTTCTTTTCTGCATAGGATTTTGACCCTCAAACCTTTTGCCAATGGGCTACTAAACCTTTATACGGTTATTTAAAATGTCCATTGATTTTCACACCATTTTCCAAGTGCACGTGGCTAGCTACAGAGTATAAGCAACCTCAAATCCGCAAACCAATAGCTCTCCTCATGACTGACATAATTCTATAATTCTAATTACTGGTCAAAACCCAGGGCAAAACATGAATATATTTTTCAATATTTCAGCAAAGACTAATCTCCCAAAGCCTACTGGCAAAAACAATCATTTCACACATCACATGTTCTACCTGTATTATTATTTAAACTGTAAATAATACCAGAAGAAATCTTGTTCAGCACCTGACTGAAGTATGATGACAATCATAAAGCCAAAGTCATCAGAACAAAAATCGAGAACATTTGCAGCAGTATCAGGCAGAAGAAGCTAAAACAAATCACGTAGTATAATGTAAAACGATGGATTGCGTTCCCTCTTTGTCTATTTCCACGTTACCATGTATAAGTATAACTCAGCTGAATGTGACCACACTGATTGTAGCTTTTGATTCAAATCTCGTGTCATGCAACAATGAAGCTAGAAATAGTTCTAGATTACACCAGATCAGATCACGTCACCAGATAAAAAATCAAATCAGGTAATTGTTTATTTATTTATTTTATTTATTTCGGATATTTCTATAGCGCCTCCTCAAGTCTGCTACTACTCAGAGGCGCTCCCAACTACAGCATTGATACTGTGTCAGAGTTTTCACGCCGAAGCGCCACGAGCAATCGCGAGTGAAGGACTTGCCCAAGGTCCGTACGCAGCGGCTAGAGTGGGATTCGAACCTGCAACCCTCCGGTCACAAGGCGCCGAACTTACCACTGAGCCGCCACACCCCAAATACTCAAAGATAAGGACAGCAAGTGTCTAACTGCATGACACTTGCTGTCAAAGGCTTTAATATTAACTAAGTGGCTGCTGTCCAAAACGAATATTTCCTAATTGCAAGAGATATTTGATTGATGAGAGTTTTTCCACACCTTTCATGTTTATAAAAGGCATTAATGAATAAACTGCATCATTCATGCGTTAGAAGCCTACCTGAAATGAATCTAGTGAGAAACGTAGATTCGTAGAATATAAACTGACTCTAATATAAAAATAAGAATAAAACTTTAAATATAACAGTTCAACTTGTTGGATGCCTAGAACTCAAACCAATCTGACCTATAAACTGACCTATAAAGCACATCACCTGACCCTCAACTAACTTCGATTTCACAAACTACTATACATGCATATATTTCATAGAGATATACTAGCAAAGAACAAATGTATACGTGAGAAATGGTACAAAAACAGTTTCTGTACAGCAGTTAATTCCATCAGTTGTGAATTATTGACAAGGCAATTGCAAATTTAAGGAAATATAAAAAAAATGCAAAACCACTCACATATGGCTAGTCTTTCTGTTACAGAAACTACACATATTTTCCAGTTTAAAAATACAAACGCAGAATTTCGATATGGCAAATCCTCACAATAGCGGATCAGCATCAGTGCCATCCAGCTTAGTCCCACTGGGAACTGGGAATTGGACAGAGTGCACAATGTCATCTCATCCAGTGGAATGAATAATTCAGAATGCTGTGTCGCAAGTGGGGCAGGAACTTTGCTTTGCCTTGGGACACAGCAGATGCATAGAACTGCTGAACAGGGGCAGTGCAGCAATTCATTATGTAATTCATTATGTAATTCATTATGTAATTCATTATGTAATTCATTATGTAATTCATTATGTAATTCATTATGTAATTCATTATGTAATTCATTATGTAATTCATTATGCAGCAGTTCAGAATAACAAAAAAGGACAATAATATAGCAATTTTGTGGAAGAAAGAAAGAACTTTTAAAACAGAACACATTTGGCTAAACCAATGGAACAGCAGTAATACAATATTTAATCGTATCAGTAAATGCAGGTCAGGCAGAAGCCAGAAGGTCAATATGGTGACATAAAAGGCAGCTTGACGGGATGTGTATATAGAATCTAAGATGATGGCCACCATAAGTTCGACACTGTACTCTATACGCCTTTCAATTTAGTATCAAGGCATCTGCTAGTCAAAGTCATGCAATGAAGAGTTCATTATAGAGTTCTTTCTCTACATTAAATATAAAATACAGAATTCAGCATGGGGGTCAATCACATGGGAGGTCCCAGCATAGCTACACTAGACCTTCATATCAAAACAAAGGCAAGAAACAGACTGCATGTTGAGGAAGACATGATGTTGGCTTTAACAAACACTCAGCCGCAGATTTTGAAGCTGGTTGCCCAGATGCAAGCACAACAATCGCATTAGAATTATGCTAGACTTTTGCTAGATTTATATTCTGATAAAAATCTATTTCTAATGTGTTTTCTTTACGCTAGTCCTAGGGATTATTATAAATGCCTTCTAATGCAAATGCAGTGGGTGTTGTGGGTTACTTGACCATTATAAAACGGGGTCGTGACTCGAAAAAGGTTGGGAAACACTGGTCTGTCATGTAGTTGTGTGTGCACTGTGCACTTCTCATTTTTGTGTGCACTTTTTGTTCTTGATGAACGAGTGTTTTTGGTTGCTGGACCTACTTTTTGAACTTTCTCTCTGTGTCTGTGCGCTCAGCTCAGTCGCCTCTGTCATTCGTTCTCAACTTAAAACTTACCTCTTTCAAATTGCTTATCCACCATAGGCTGCCTTTTTGTCTTATGGACCAATCTTCTGGATATTGACCTGATTACGTCTTGGTTTTGGTACGCCATCGGTTGATGCCTTATGCATTAGACACCGGCACAATAGAAGTAATTAATTACAATTACAATTAGACTTCTGCACCATGGAAGGAGAGTGGTATTAAATGCAGTTGTATTGTATCATATTATTAAGGGAAATTCAGCCATGGCCTGACATTTGAAGTTGACCTTTGTCCTTGAACACAGGGTTACATGACTGGTGTACTGATATGAAATCCAAATATCACAAGAATTTATGCATGCAGGCCAATTAGCCTTTGTTATGTCAATGTTTTCATGTTCAGGACAAAGCCCATGACCTCCATACCAGAGGTTTTCCCAAGAACTCACTTGGGGCTTCACACCCAGACCCCCATTATTATCGGTTCAAGCTCTGAGCTCTTCCTGTGCCGGGCCTTCAATCTTTACAATGGACCGAGGATGCAGACAAATTAACGAATTTCAGAGCCGAGCTTAGAAGAGATTGGATGACTGTTTGACAATGTTGACATAACACTGGCAGGTTACATTAAGCGACACTACCCAGTCACTATTTTGAAGGGCTAAACATCATGTCAGTGATGTCACCTAGTTCCCCCTCATCTATTCATCCTTTTTGGTTGGTATATTTGTACCACTAAAAAAGTAAAACTTAAAAAGTGTCCTGTCATTGGATTATTAGGGTTGTGTTTGTGCCTCAGCCCAGGGATCTATCAATCTTCAACCTTTGGGTCACACTTCCATAATGTTTCTATAGTGATAACAAGTTGGTTACCCTATTTATCTGTGCAACGAATGGAGCATGCAGTTAGTTAGATCATATCAAGGACCCAAAATTTAAAACAAAGCACTGGCTGGAATAACTAAACAATATTTGTGAAAAGTTGGTACAAAATGGTAGTTTGAAAGTATTATACTATAAGTGTAACTAAGCTTGATTTCAACTAGACTGAATGCATTGATATTCGTTCTTCAATGGACAAAATATCAACTGATTTCACTTGCAGAAGCCAAAAACTGAGATCTAAAGGATTAAAAGTCGTGTGAAATGTCTTCTGGGGTTTCAGATCAGTCTAATAGCAACTGTTATTGCAGAAATGTTTCTTACACACACAGAGTCACAAACAAATGCCAATCTGTTGTCAGGTGAAATACAGTTACATATCCCAAAGTTTCAAAACCAACAAGTTCAAGAGATATTCATTCATATAGCCCACGAAAAATTTGGTGTAACATAAACTTATCTCATGGCGAGTTTACATGGAATGTACCACCACAGTTTTGGCACCAATTACATTTCCTGCCTTTCCTTACATGTTCTATTATAGTTCAACTGGTTGGTGAATGCAGTTCAACACGTCAAACATCCACCCTGTAAGACAACTGTTTGATAAAATAATGAGATCGCTCAAGCAACGACATGACTAGCGCCAACAATACTGGGGCGGAGTTTTGATCCTTTATTTATAAATAGAATCTAAAACTTGCGCTATTAAAATAGGGCCTAGTTCCGATGGTCAACGTCAAATGTCCTGGCAGACCAGTGATGTTACAACACTCAAAACTACTACAACAACTCCAGTAAATCAGTAAGACTTGCCTTTCTCCTGCGCAGAACAACCCCTTGTAAGATGTTATCGCCATCGCTGTCATCACAACAGCCTTGCGTCTCCATCTCGAAAGCGCCTCACACTCCGCATTTAGTCAACGCAGAAAAAGCGCCACACGACACAACACAGACTGTGCCACGGTACACCTACGCCTTCTATCTGCCCGTGACCATCAGCATCAAAGCCACGCCGATCTGCCACGCAGTGACATCTTAATCTGTCAAGTAATGATCTAGTCCATCAGACACGCGCTCGGCCGTCAGCGTTGCTCCAAGTAATCCTACAGGTAAATGGAATCGGACGCCGGCCGACACGCGCCGCCTCGCCCTCTCGCTCATTCGCCTGCTCGCCCTCTGTGATCCGCACACGACGACAAACCCGTCGAGTCAGAGATTTCGAGAATATGCTAATGTTCAATATTTAAGTCTTGCCGCGGCAATTAACAAAGGCTAGACTACGTGCCGCCGTACGTGTTGCCCAAGACAATTGCGAGTCCGATCGATAGGACGCTGGTGACCATGCCACTCAACATACGTCAACAACTCCCGCGAAGCAGAGAGAGTACGCGCAGGCGACGCAGGATCAAACCCTTGACACGGGGCTTCGCAGGAATGCCTATCACCTACAGACGCAGTAGTCCCCAAGGATGCTTCTGCATTCATAGTCCACCACTGGCGGCAGATCTAGGAGTTGAGAAAGGGTCGATGCCCTGTTTCACCACTGTTGAAGTCTTGTACAGTGAAAATTATTTACATAGGGCCTAGGCTTATTTACAATCACTTTCGTCAAAATTGGTAGTAAGCTTAACTACAATGTAGGCCTATAGTCCCCCTCGACCCCCCCCCGGATCGCCGCCCATGACCTGGCCCTAACTGACGAATTTTACTTATCTGCCTGATTGCATTGTTTTAGTCATGTTTCCATTAGGCTACTCGTCGGTCTCTGAATATCCCTCAGTTGGTTTGAATAATTTCTCGACTTGATTGTCTATTCAGTGGCATAGCTAGGTGCCGAGTGATGCGGCCGGCCCCTACGGTGCTGTCCAAGGGCGGCAAAATGGGCGAAAATATGAAATTAGACGTTTTTATCATCTACGCCATAATTTCCCCCCTAAATTTTAACACTGGTCATATAAAGTAGGCCTACGAATACCCATTTCCAAACAAGCCAAATATGCCGACGGGAAACCAGATGATAGGCCTACACTATGTACAGTTACACAGGCCTATCGAGTTTCTACCCTGAGATGAACTGGTCCAGTTCTCTCGATTGAGAGAACTGGGTCAGTCTCTCTTTGGCCACGTATGGAATATCATAATATTTACGCTTTAATACATTGTATATAATTATACAGTATGTATATATATGTATAAAATGGTCCCCGCTGTCTTTAGTAGTCATATACCCGACAACTCTCCCCATTCCTTTATCCATCTGTCTGTCTTGCAGTTTGATATGTTGCGCATGTCACATCAATACATCCTCTGTCTTTGGATCAATGAGGAAGAAATCTATCTTTCAACAATCAAATTTACACGACGTGCTGTAGTTTTCAGGCACACAACGAGGTTTCCAGTACGCATGAGGCTCTAGGTAGGCCCTAATCTGGGCCGACCGTAGGGTGGGTTTCATGAATATATATATATATATATGTATATATATATATATATATACAATATCCATATAGTGTCCGTCCGACGATAAACGCTACGTCACAAACGGTTTCTGTTCTATTTGTTTGTGACGTCAGTACTGCCGTCTTGACGACGGCGATCAGAGCATTTAACCAACGATATACACAGCCGTCATAATTATGACGGGCAAAATACACTAGTATAATATATATATATATATATATATATATATATATATATATATATATATATATATATATATATATATATATATATTGTTGCAGATATAAATAAGTTGGTGTATGACGTTTCTCGGCCTTTGATTGTGTGCAGCGCCCTCTTGTTGCGGCTCGGCTTAGATCTCTCTCCCTCTCTCTCTCCCTCTCCCTCTTTGTATCTCTCTCCTATGTCCGAACACTCCCCCTCCTCCAGTGTCCGGACCTCCGCCTATCTCTCTGTGTCTCTCTCTCTCCGTATCTCGCTTTGTATCTCTCTCCTATGTCCGGACAAACCCTCCTCCAGTGTCCGGACCTCTGTCTCTCTCTGTATCTTTCTCTCCTATATCCGGACACTCTCCTCCTCCAGTGTCCGGACCGCTGCCTATCTCTCTGTCTCTGTCTCCGTCTCCGTCTCCGTCTCCGTCTCCGTCTCTCTCCCTCCCTCCCTCCCTCCCTCCCTCCCTCCCTCCCTCCCTCCTCTCTCTCTCTCTCTCTCTCTCTCTCTCTCTCTCTCTCTCTCTTCTCTCTCTCTCTCTCTCTCTCTTATGTCCGGACGACCACTACCCTCCTCCAGTGTCCGGTCCTCTGCCTATACCTCCGTGTCTCTTTTTGTACATCTCTCTCTCCTTTGTCCGGACACTCCCCTCCTCCAGTGTCCGGACACTTTATATATAAAGAAGCGAGTCAGTTGAAATAATGAATTAACAATGAGAGGAATGAATTAGTAATAAGAAAAGATTATTGCGATTGGTCTTGGGAACTGTTGTATACAGAACGTACATTTTTCCAATTAGAGCTTCACGTCGTTACACAGTCAACTCAGCTGACAGCTGAGCAGCAACAGAAGAAGAGAGATGTTCAGTTCGGGCTGAGAGTGTTACCGTTCAGTTAAAAGAGTTGAAGATAAGAGCTTCGTCGTTACACAGTCAAGTCAGCCTGGTAGTTACGTTGAGTTTGGTGGTAGGCCAAGCGGCCGTGAGTGTACTGTTTTTAAGACGCTGATGTTACGATCTTCTCTGTTATTAGTACACTGAATGGTGAGATACCGTCTTCATTTCTCAATAAAGATTGTTAAACAGTGTGAACTGTTGATCATTACCTGTTGGAGTTGAGTCGGCCATTTTGTTTCAGTGGTTCGACGAGTTGAAGTAGTGATAGGGCCGCTTTTGTTACTATATATATATTAGGGTGTGTCTATAATTTGAAGTTTCAAAATTAATATCGGCCAGTTTGTTTTTGTGTTCCACCTTGAGAAACATTAACATTTGCCAAATTAGATGAAAATCAAAAGAGATTTAGAACTGGCGCAAAGCCCGGGAAAAATTACCACTTAGAAAATAATGTCATACATTGTAATTCTCGAAGATCCAAACAATTTCAACACTTAAACATAAAAAATAAGGCAAAAGCAAACCAAGAACCTTCAGTTATTTGTCATTACCTAGTCCCTTTAGTGCTTTTGGGAATCTATTTCAATGGTATTCAACCATTTGAAGAACAAATTATTTCTCTTCCTCATTTCGAACCAGGGCTTCATTGAAGGACTGCATTAGAGCCACTCCTCTCTCCGCTAAATCGTTCGCCACTCTTAGGGCGGATATAATGTCTTTCGCCTCATTGAACGAATGCTCTGACTCCCATTGTTGTGGATCTCGATCAAGAAAAGTGTAATCGAATTTGAGGAGCTGGAAAAGTTTGATGGTAGAAGTGGTAAAACAAATCGGATAGCGCTTTTGTAGATGGATCATGTATGGGAGGAAGCCTCTTTGGAGGTTCGTCGGATCCCTGATTGTTGCGCATGTTATAGACCATGCGCTGTTTTTCATCGAAGGTGACTGAATCGTCAAAAAGGCTGAGGCCAACCAAAGTCTCCGACAAATACCAAAGGTGTCGGGAAAATGCTGTTAGGGCGACCTGTGAGACTTCCTTGTCTGGGTAAGTATGGATTGCCTTCAAGAATTGAAGATCGTTCCTTGGGGCTTCATTGGGTGATGTACAGGTGAACCAGTACTCCACGTAGGTTGTGGTCACAAAAAGTGAAACTCGAAGTAGATGATTCCACATCTTTTGAGAGTAAGATTGTCGAGATGCCCTCTGATGTTGTTGAATGGGAAACTGCTATCTGAAAAGCCACATCTTGATTGCATAAACCGCACGTGCCATCCAACGCGCGCGGTGAAATGCCCCTGGGTACCTAAACTTTATTCTTTTCGGTTGAATTCCTATTAGGAAAATGACTGTTAGTTCTAGTAACTCTTCGTAGTAGTCTCTGTGGTATTCAGCATTCAGTTTTCCAGAACAATTTCAGAAACATGATGTCGACAGGCAAGGTTCAAGAGGTCTTTTCCTAATTCCGTTTCCAGCTTGATGCATACGCCGCCCTTGTACCCGTGTTACTCGCCGTTGTGTCGAAAAGCATGGCCACGATTCTGTCTTCCAATCCCCAACTTCTGATCTCGGCCAAGCACGCATCTGCCATGAAGGCAGCAGTCCCGGGTTGGAGTTTGGGGATGGCCAATAGTTTGGTCACATCCTTACCAGATACCATTATTGGAAGACGATCAACGCACACTCGTCCAGTTTCTGTAAAATCTGGCATGATCTTGCCGTCCCAGTGGATAGTAAGGGGAACCTTCGGATCGAAAGATTCACGAATCTCAGCTGCTAGGGCTGCACGGTTATCCTTCCTTGCTCGATGGATAGCAGAAGGACTGATGATCAGCTCACCAGCTTATGCTGCATATAGATTGGATGCAGCGAGAGCAGAGAAAATGTGAGAGGCATTCCTGCTGCTGGTTTTGGTACGATCTAGAGCTGCTGCAACATCACGGGTAACTACAGAGATTGTTCCCTTTTTCCGCTTTGGTGGTCCAGCTGACGTTCAAGGTTCTGGTTCTCTTTCTGAGCTATTTGATGACGCCTCTTCCTCAGATGACGTTGCCAACAGAGAAACCTCCGTCGCTACCGCCATGCCTGCACGATATTGTCATGGGCGAGGGAATTATTGTTGTAGACAGATTGCTCCGATCGGAAACCACGACATTATCTGATTGACACAAACTCATTCGGGGATCAAACACATACTCTTACCAAGGGAGACAGCCACTCGCGTTAAATACCATGCTATTCATGTAGCACCAGGTGTCTCCTCTAGAAAACCACAATAGCTTAATTAATTACTATAATTATGTTGAAGATCGAAAACACGAAGAACAGACATCGTAACGTCTAAAATTTTGGCCAAACCGAGACAGGTCACCGGGTTCCTAATTTCGGTCGCCTTGCGCCAGTCCTAAATGTTCAGCTATCGCGATATAATTTCGGATATGGCGTTTATACACTAATTGGCATGATAATTCGAACTGGCCGTTAAAAGATCTTTGAGTTAAAAAAATCATGTGCATCATAAAAACACCCTAATATATATATATATATATATATATATATATATATATATATATATATATATATGTCGCGAGGTGCCCACCTTGGGTGCACGTGCGCTGTGTTGGGCCCTGGTGCTGGACAGTGTCAAATGATTCGAAGGACTTCCTAGGTAGAGGGTGCCAGTCCTCTTGTCCGTAGTACACGGCTGATTTACCCTTTAATCTTTCGCTGCGCCTAGGCAGGCCTAAGGACAAGTTCCCCTCCCTTGACTCACCAACTTCTACTGCCCTTTCAGCATCTACCAGGACGGCTGAACGGCTGTCCGCGGTTTCCGGTCTGGAAACGAGGCCTCCCTTAAAGGTTACCTCAGGATTCGAACTGGACCCATACACAGATTCATTGTTCATGTCAAGGGGAACTCCTTCCTTACCTAGGCTTACTCTATCTGTGTCATCGTAAGTGACTTGGGATCGAACCTCCCTTTGAGCTACGTCCTTACCCTCCAAGGAGGCTGGCGCACTAGAAGCCTCTTCTAGGACAGCTAATAATCTTCGTTTCACTTCCTCGTTCACCTCAGACAGTTTATTTTCTATCAATTCAGACAAACTGTCTCTATTTGAACTCATTATTTTAATATTATCAAACTGATTAAAACTTAAATTTGCAATTACATAAAAGATCTTTCAGTCTTAAATCGATTAATAATAGTTCTCATTAAACACTTATATAGCAGTACAATGTCAGCACCTTACTAGCGATCGTGATCAATACTCTTTCAACACAATGCTAGAAACTCGTATGACATCAATCAAATTGCAATGAAGGGCCCCACCCGGCTCACGAGGGTCATCAGTGCAATGCAATGCTTGACATATTAAAACAAGGGCGATGTCGCAACTGGACGTCCTTTTCAAAGCTCACGGACTTCCCAAATCAAAAGAAACTAATATGCGATTCAACTATTACCCTTCAGCCCAAAATTTAACCTCCTTAAATTTAGAAAGTAAGAAATCAAATAGTTGCCTGTCCTTTCGAGAACATTTGACCTCGGCACACAGATCACTTCGGCTGAGCTTCATAGTCACGGCACTGTCGACTCGAGTTCCCCAGGCTTGACTTCGGATCGTCGATATTCGATCCAGTTCGGTCGCAATCTCGACTCAAATGCGTCAAATCTTGAGCAGCTCACTGTCCGACTTCCAATTACTCGAAACTACACAAATGTACGCTACAATTGCATCTCAAATCGGCAATTTGGCGACAATTTCCGAGCCTCAGAAATACACGTCCGACTGTCATGGCGGACGCCTTGCTCAACACTGATCACTTCGCACGGCCAGATCTCAAGGCTTAGCCCCAACTAACCTAGCGCGCATGCGCTGTCACCTAGGGCGACCTTACACACACTGCATCTAGCCTAGCTTAACGCACAGGCGCCTGTCAAAACTAGGTCAGCCCTTAAGTCACTTATATAGCGCAAGTCGACGATGTCGCACTTCGCCACACTCGCCCCACCCCAGAAAGAAATTTCTCCCACCAGGAGAAATTTCTGAGAGTATTCTCTCCTGCGGGCTGAGTCTCTGTGACCCCCCAAGGGAAACGTCAGGCATCACAATGCACTGCAGCAGTAACATTAAAGTTCAACGGGAGCACAACTGCTTCTAACCGACTTCAACGGGAGCACAACTGCTTCTAACCGTCCTACTGCTTGCCACTATGTTCCCTTAGTACAGATCATCGATCACTTGACCGTCCATGAAATAATCGATCTCTACAATACAATGTTCATTGGTGGCCTCAGTTAACACCACTAAATGTCTCTCAGCAAATTGACAAGTTCAGCCTAGTTTGCTAAACCTAGTACTGTTGTAGATGGTATCTAAATTCACAACTGGATAGCTGGACTTATCTCTACAGCAGTACCATCTAACTGATGCAACAGTTAAAAAAAAACATTCAACTCAAAATACGAAACTCTGACTCAAGCATTACATTTACCCTAAGAGGCGCTATAATAATGTTCTGTTACATTATTACATTACATTAAGACACAAGGCCAAGCCCATACGAATGTCTACAGAACTTAAGTATCCCTTTAGGACACCATCACACAGTAGGGCCTAACCTCTAAAACATTCAACATTTTATAGAACGCCTATGTACAGTTCAGTGGCCCATTACAAAGCTTCTACTAATCATATCACACAAATATAAATGTGTGAACTAATCAATCACAACGGACTAACACTTTAAGTTACAGCAATCACCTATACAATCATTAAGATCTTACATGTAAATATTAGACAGCTTCACGAAACATAAAATGGCTACAGTTCTCTGCACCTACATCAAAATAAACTAAGACTGAGGCCAACTGCCAAAGCACATAATAATCGCCATTACGCGACGATAATTATACAGCCAAAAATTGTCGCCATTACGCGACGAAAGTCAGTCACGTGGTGATTTCAATTACATTACAACAACCACTGACCATCTTCCATCGTCCTAACTGGTGGCCAACCAAGGCATCATCAAGCCTCTCAAAACTACTCATGGTCGTCTACCCACGACCGGTAGGATGGCCAATCCTAATCTGCAGTTCAGTTAGCCAAGAGATTAATTAATCACTGGACACCAATTATTGACACAGCAATTAAAACAAACCTACTCAGGACCAACTGCTTACGGACAAAGGTCACAGATCATTCTTAAACCTGGCAGAACGTAATATGGCCCGTCGCGACCGCGTTAACAGAACAGGGCTTCTTCTTCCTGTCCATCAGGATCATCAGGCCTATTATTATCCCTGGGATAAACCCGTACACTGCATCCTGACGCTGTAGAAATTAAAAGGCGCTGCATAAATTTTCCAACACGTCAAATACATTCTCCAATTGATTCCCTTTATGCAGTATATAATCATTAAGAAGTGACAGATCATTTACATTAGACTGGCAATTCCCCACAACTAAATCAATCGGCCAGAATTTTCCCCTTCCCGAGAACACCCGACAGGGGTATACCCTGTACACTCGTGCTCAATTGACCAGAAGGCCGACATCACGGAAGGCGGATGCAGGTCCCGATGCCGTTGGTTTTGAGACACGACCTTGCATGAGTTGTGCGCAGCGCGGCGAGGTGAGTGCAGTGGGTCTCGGGCGAGAACAACAGTTATGAGCAGAGGCAATACAAGGAAGCACGTGACCGGAAGCTTCCGCCCGGCGCACAGGACAGTTGACGGCGATGGTCTGACATGTCGTTTCGGCGGCAGCAGTTTCACCGGCTCAGCAGCTACGACAGACACTGTCGCTGATCGGCTACCCAGCGGTAAACATCTTGAAGCCCCATTTTCCATGTCACCTTCAGGTTGACGGACGTCCGGCAAAGTTCCATCTCGCTCTTCTATGAAACGGCCTTCTGAGTTTCGAGGGCGAGCGAGCACCGACTGTCTTTGACGTCATCCACCGCTCTCACGTCATAAGGAGCGGTAATCCTCCGACATTTTCTGGCATACCGTTCACTCTGGAGCGGAAATACATAGTCCCGAATCTGGATGCAACGATCTCCAAAATCCAACTGAGCTCTGTGTTCTATCAGCCAGTCCAAACCCAGTACGAGCTCGGGCAAATCTTCAGTGACCAGGCATCGTACGTGGAACACAAAGTCTGCGGCTTGACAGCGTAGGGAAGTCTCACCAATGACGTGGATATCCGTACCGTTCGCAGCTCGAAGACGTTGATGTGATCCGGTGACGTCAGCAGCGCACACTAGGGAAGACGGCACCAAGGACATCTGACTTCCGGTGTCTACTAATGCATTCACCGTCTTGCCATGAATTCTCAACGGAAGGTATGCGTTCGTATTTCCCATCACATACCGTACGTTAGAGGTTTCCGCTTCCGGTTGTGGATTGTCAGCGTTCATCTCGGCTGAAGGTCCTTATCTGAACGGACAGTTACGTGCGTAGTGTCCTCGGCCATTGCAGTCATAGCAACGGTCAGAACGTTGACCACCACGCTGATCCTGTTGTTGTCCTCTACGTCCTCGAAACACGCGTTCGTCCTTCGTCCAGGACGGCGGTGTCCTTTCTTGTCCTGACATCTGATTCGAAGGCCAGGGCATTCTGTAGTTCTGGAGGGCAGCCACGGCTTGTTCGAGCTGTTCTAGCCGACGCCATTTGGAGTCCAACTCTTCTTTAAGGAGTCGACGGATTGATTCTATGGACAGCTCCGTTTCCTTGACAGCTTTAATTCGTCCGTGTCGACGGTCAGTTTGTTCATTTTGGCTTCCCTCGGCCTTACTGTAGCTCTCAAGACGAAGAGCCAGCTTGAACGCACTGTCCAGCGTCGTTGGTTCCCGTTCGCGGACTTTCAAGGCAAACGTCTTGTCCTTCAATGCGTCGAGGAACGCTCGGATCGCAATCGTCTCGCTGTGAGCAGATCCTGGTCCTGGATAGGCTAACGTGAGAAGACGTCGGATATCTTGGACCAGTGTGCTCAGGTCTTCATTGTCCTTCTGCTTTCTCACGGACAACTGCGTCTGGTAGAGCGCAGTCTGATCCGCGTTTCCATACCGAGTGCGTAGACTTTGTGCTAGGTCCTGCCAAGTAGCGACGTCTTCCGCACCACATTCCCAAAGAATCTGGTTCGCCGGTTCACCAAGTGAACACAACAATTGGTTCAAACGTTCTTCGTCAGTCCAACCGTTTTTCTTGGCGCAAATCTCGAACTTGCGTAAGAACAGTTGAATTGCTGTTCGTCCTGTGTACGTTCCAAGCTTAATCCATTGACGGGCTTTTTCCGGTGCTGTGCTTGTGGATTGATTCCTACCAGTCGCTACTGACACACTGGCGACGGCATCCGGCGGATCACGAGGCGGTGTCGGTTCTTTTGAATCACCAGCCGCGGTTGACGTAGCATATATATATTATATATATATATATATGATGAAGGCACTGGTTCTTTAGAAGCGCCCACAACTGGTTTGGCAACCGTGGTAGTAGACAACCCGGCAGTAGCGGAAGCGGATGTCACCACCGACGTCGTTTCAGGTGACTTGGCAACGTTCTTTGTTAACACCTCATTCAGACGACGTAACACGGCCTGAAGATCAGCATCCATTGACTGTTCTACAGGTTCAGGACGATTTCCTCTCATTCGACACGTCTCAGATTCAGTTACGGCAGCGTTGGACGCTGTGGTTAGCATCGTCCGTTCTTTGGAATCAACAGTGACAGAGTCAGCAACGGTTACGGGTGTAGCAGCCGCAGCATTAACTTGTGTCCCCATTGACGACATCGTCACAGATGGCGGAACTGAGCTTCGACTGGACAGCTCTCGTAATTCGATTACTACCTGACGAAGCACGGCACAAAGTTCATTGCTCATTTGCGGTTCCGTGGCCTTTGACCTGGCTCCCATGTTTCGGCATGTTTCGAGTTCAATTCCACGACGTTGTGGTTCTCTCATCGTCCCTTCGGTCATTGGACGACCACACAGCGGCTTTGACGGAGCATTTTCAACATCACAGACGTCATTCACATAGGACGTCCAGGTTGGTACCGTAGACTTGCCAGCCACTGTCCGTAGGTCTGCACCATAAACGGTAGTTACCTCTGTTTCATTTGATGCGCGGTAGTCTACTTGTGGCCAGCGTTGATCATCCAGGACGTGTGTCGGTAACAGCGGATAACGTTGAACGGCGTTACCAGCGTAGATCGGCAGTGACGACGTACATGTTTCACCTGACGGGAATCCGCCGACACCACTCATCGCTGTTGCTGCATAACGGCCAGGGCGGACTGGTCCCCAAGTCGGATTCGAAGTTTCAGACCTGACTGAGCAGTACACACCCAAGTCAGGGCGGCTTGCAGGTATTGACGGCGACAACGTAGTACCTTGACGCGGAAACGTTGTCGTGACGTCAAGACCAGCCATTCTGTACATGGATTCAGCTCGAAGGATAGGCATGCACACAGGAGCGCGTCGGGGCGGAAGCGTGGACGTGACGTCGACACCAGCGGTGACGCTTTCAGGCTCAGGCAGACGTGAAGGCATTGGCCACGACGACAGAGCACGTTGCGGCGGACGCATTGACGTGACGTAAGCACTGGTTACGACGCTTGCGGACTCAGGACGACGTAAAGGCATTGGCCATGACGACGAGGCAAGGTGAGACGGAGGCGTTGGCATGATGTAGGCACCAGCGACGGCGTACGCAGGCTCTTTAGCGAAGGACATGACGCACGACGAAGGCTGTTCTCTTTGACCAACGGCGAAGTTTGCGTCGTTGCCTATCGGACAAGGACTAGCCGACGGCAAGGTCGTGTCTCGTTGACCTCCTGAACCAACAAGGTCGGGCCCTGCATCTGAGTCGACGGCAGCATAGGACATATGACGTTTGTTTGACTTTTCCTTTGCTGCAGTCCGGCCTTCCGTTTCCCGTTCGTCTGACAGCATCCTGTGTGGTTCTTCATCTGAAACTAGACACTCAGAGTTAATACCAAATTTCTTTACAGTTTGTCCTACATTCTCCCTATGTACTGAACTAAACTGATTCTCTTCAGTGTCCTCAAAATCCAAACTAGTAGTTCTTGACAAAACATGACTTTCAAACATATCTCTAGATCTATATTCTTCTAGATCAATATGGTCATGCGTCTCATCCTCATAGTCATCACCATCATCATTCAACGCATGTGACACAGCATCATCCATTCTCAAGACTTCATCAGTGCTTAAATTCAAGTCTTCAAAATCACTCCATTTCCCAGCACCAATTGTCGCAAAATTCACACCCCACTTCTGGTACCAGTTGTCGCGAGGTGCCCACCTTGGGTGCACGTGCGCTGTGTTGGGCCCTGGTGCTGGACAGTGTCAAATGATTCGAAGGACTTCCTAGGTAGAGGGTGCCAGTCCTCTTGTCCGTAGTACACGGCTGATTTACCCTTTAATCTTTCGCTGCGCCTAGGCAGGCCTAAGGACAAGTTCCCCTCCCTTGACTCACCAACTTCTACTGCCCTTTCAGCATCTACCAGGACGGCTGAACGGCTGTCCGCGGTTTCCGGTCTGGAAACGAGGCCTCCCTTAAAGGTTACCTCAGGATTCGAACTGGACCCATACACAGATTCATTGTTCATGTCAAGGGGAACTCCTTCCTTACCTAGGCTTACTCTATCTGTGTCATCGTAAGTGACTTGGGATCGAACCTCCCTTTGAGCTACGTCCTTACCCTCCAAGGAGGCTGGCGCACTAGAAGCCTCTTCTAGGACAGCTAATAATCTTCGTTTCACTTCCTCGTTCACCTCAGACAGTTTATTTTCTATCAATTCAGACAAACTGTCTCTATTTGAACTCATTATTTTAATATTATCAAACTGATTAAAACTTAAATTTGCAATTACATAAAAGATCTTTCAGTCTTAAATCGATTAATAATAGTTCTCATTAAACACTTATATAGCAGTACAATGTCAGCACCTTACTAGCGATCGTGATCAATACTCTTTCAACACAATGCTAGAAACTCGTATGACATCAATCAAATTGCAATGAAGGGCCCCACCCGGCTCACGAGGGTCATCAGTGCAATGCAATGCTTGACATATTAAAACAAGGGCGATGTCGCAACTGGACGTCCTTTTCAAAGCTCACGGACTTCCCAAATCAAAGAAACTAATATGCGATTCAACTATTACCCTTCAGCCCAAAATTTAACCTCCTTAAATTTAGAAAGTAAGAAATCAAATAGTTGCCTGTCCTTTCGAGAACATTTGACCTCGGCACACAGATCACTTCGGCTGAGCTTCACAGTCACGGCACTGTCGACTCGAGTTCCCCAGGCTTGATTTCGGATCGTCGATATTCGATCCAGTTCGGTCGCAATCTCGACTCAAATGCGTCAAATCTTGAGCAGCTCACTGTCCGACTTCCAATTACTCGAAACTACACAAATGTACGCTACAATTGCATCTCAAATCGGCAATTTGGCGACAATTTCCGAGCCTCAGAAATACACGTCCGACTGTCATGGCGGACGCCTTGCTCAACACTGATCACTTCGCACGGCCAGATCTCAAGGCTTAGCCCCAACTAACCTAGCGCGCATGCGCTGTCACCTAGGGCGACCTTACACACACTGCATCTAGCCTAGCTTAACGCACAGGCGCCTGTCAAAACTAGGTCAGCCCTTAAGTCACTTATATAGCGCAAGTCGGCGATGTCGCACTTCGCCATATATATATATATATATATGTATATATATATATATATATTGTCTCGAGGACAACAAGACTGCCTTTTATATCCTTCTATAGCGAGGTTGGGGAGGGGGAGAGGACGACCGATAGCAACGGTCCCGGGACGCTTAGCTAGCAGCCACGGCGGGGGAGAGGAGGATCCTACGGTCCCGGGACGCTTAGCATCGCTATATATATATATATATATATATATCTAAAGAAGCAGTGCCTTCATCATATATATATATATATATATATATATATATATCAGCCTTTGCTTATCATTTCTCGGTGCCGGTGTGTATGTGTGTGCCCTTGATGCGTAGCTTCGAACCTACCGACGGCGTGCTCATGCATGGGCCGCTAAAAATACACAGAACACAGGAGACATATGGTGGAAGACAGGAAACACGACACAAGAGACAAGAGACAGATGGCAAGAGACACGAGACACGAGACAGGCGCCAAGCATGAAGTGGATCAAAGTCACAGAACGTCAATAAACCGTAAAATGGGGAGGGGTCGTCACACACCTCACTCACCAAACCCGTAAATTCCCTTTTGGAACTGAAAACATGTTCTTCATGAATTGCGCAAAATGTCCACAGCCAATCTAAACAATTAATATCCGCGCTGAAAAGTAGTGTCCATTGGTTCGTGAGCAGACATCCGCTAATCCAATACGAAATAATTAACGAGCTGTACAGTAACATCCAATAATTCAGGAGCAGCAAACAGATCTTGGCTTTATTTCGCAAAAGTCAAACCAGTGCCGTTGAAAACATCACCACAAAAGACCGTCGTTATCGAAATGTTCCAGGGCACCTTTGCGGCGAACGGCTTTCCTCGGTCCTGTCTTGAGGCTTGTACACCACTGACGTTACTGCATGCGGAGAACCCATTCTAGTCATCTGGGAAAAGGTAAATGCATCATCTAGATGAGTCTGTCCACGGCGACAAAGGGGACCAACAGTACTTGTGACCGTTCCTGACGATTTCCTCATACTTCCCCTTGACATCAGGTCCATTATCCACTGAAGGTAGATCGTTCAGCTCCCACTTCGGCAGACTCATAGTCGAAAAGTCTTTTAAATTTCTGATTTCTTCTGGTGCTGCAGCAGATCTTTCCAACGCGGGGTCGAGATCCAGTAGGGTCTGAGCCCCGACGTTATCGGAGTCACTGGCGCAGTAGAGCTGTCGTCTTCCTAGGTCGTTTCGCTTTCCGACCGATGTCCAAACTCGCTCACGGTTCAAAGGCTTTGTAAGTGCACCTGTCGGCGATGTCGCCTCATAGACTGGGCGGCAAATGTTCCATGAACGCTGCCTCACAAATTCTACAGGTCGTTGAAGGTCGATCATCATATGTGATCCTTAACCGTGTTATTCAGAGCGACGACCAGCTAAATCCGATTGGAATGTACTACTGAAATCCGACTGGCTTCCGAGTAACACTCGGGGCTTCAGTAACCACTTCCTCTATTTCTAATTGCGTCCAGTTTCTGTAGGGCAGTTCACACCAGCACAAATAGGCCTGGCCGGACCATATCACAGCATCATTTTGTCGCAATACGGGAAACAATTCACTGGGACACATTTACGCATGATCACGGAAGTCCAGCGTACATTTGCTTTCATTTCGGACCACGGCCTTCATAGACTGCATCACGGGCGCAATATACAAAACGCAATCTCCATCGGCAAATTTGACCAGGTGAAGACGTACGTCAACGGCATGTTTCGGTCGTTCGTTCTCATACCATAGTCGATAAGCTATTTCCGTTCGTTCGGTCAGTGATTTCGAATAAGAACACTTCTTGCGGCGCTGGGATCTTCCATAGATAAAGTCCAACGGCGTCATATTCTCATTTCGAGACGTTAACAAGTTTGGAGAGCTATCTATTGAATCATGAACTGAAGTTCTGTATGCTCCTACGTTTGGTAGGAGTAAATTCCTCCTAATCTCGCTGGTGGGTGCTTGAAATATTCCCATGCATCGATGAAACCATCCAATCAGATCATTTCCACTTGGATGATAACTCGAGCTTCCTGCCTGATCGATTTCCGAAATGCTATAGAGCATGTAGAGTTACATTGTATCGAACGATCATACCTTCGATAAGTGCCCTCGGGCCGAAGTGACCTTCTGGATAGCCATCACAGCAACTTCTTAGATGTTCGTGAAATTGTACATTGCGGTGAGCGTATAAATGCATCCTCTCCTGCTTCTAGGAGTGGATCCGATTATATCAATGGTCAATCATTCTCACTGATCTCCACTGAGTAACTATTGCAACGGCCCTTTGCATGTGAGGCTGACCCCGGTGGTATTGAGAATATTGAGGATAGAGTTGGCAGAAGAGGCTCTCCTCTTCCTACCATTCTACCCAGTACGTGCAACGCCTTTCTTGCCACCTTGTTCGTCGGAGTCTCGTAAATTTTTCACGTAAAACCTCCGACAGAGCCACCTGTTCTATGTCATCCAGTGTTTTCAAATATAAGTTGTCCACTTGATACCAGTACATCTTTAGAGCTTTGCTCTACGTTTGCCCGCATGACATGGACCGCGAATAAATTTCCTTTTGTCATCCATGGTGATGCCGTCATCCACAAATCTCTTGGCGGTTAAATCAAGCTGAGACTTAGGGGTACGGTGCTCACTCGATGATCAATAGTAGGCACGATGTATATTGTAGTATAATCATTCCTTTAGCGAGCGGGATGCGCCAACAGCCAACGAGTCAACGACAAATAAATGCGCCCATACACAACCCAAGACGGCCACGATATCGTCGCAACCAATCCATTCTGAGCATCGTCTCCGCATGATCTGAGCGAAGGCCAGGAAAATGATACCTATCTTCACTGGCGGCGATCTTGTTTGACAGATGGAAGGGGGACACGGGACACTTTTGAACTTGTCTGGTCAAAAAAGAGGTTAACTATTTTGTGCGCGTGAAAATTTGTTGACCTTTTTGGTGTTTCTTCAAAATTTGGGGGACAACTGTATGCTGTGCGTCCCCCCCCCACTGTTAAAGGTGGGGTCTTGTCCCCCTCGACCCTCGGGATCGCCGCCCATGTCTATCTTGAATCTTCGTTGAATTCTAATACGGACATTTTTTCTTCAAAGATAAGGATTTCAGAGGTGCCATTGCAGCCTGCAAGAAGCGCGTGCCATGATACATTTCCAAGCTCCTGACAACAAAAGACGGCACGCTGCTTACCTCTGACCCGGTGTCAATTGGTGTCAATCAGGCACATCTGCTACCGCCCAATGATTGATTCTCGTGTTGTTGCTGGCGTTATTCGAGTTATTTGACGACTTCTGTCGGGCAGAATGATTCGTCCGACGTTTGTGTCTCGGGTTCAGCTGTGTTTGCTTCATTCGTACGGTTGTGGAATCGTCAAGGTTGTAGCAAAGCGTAACTCGATCGTTCCGAGTTACTTAACTTTTATTACTCCAACGAACGATTACTCTAACATCCACATAAACTGTTAAATCGCATCGACGGGTTCTTGCCAGTCTCCAGGGTGAGCGATCCTCCGCCTCAATCTCCAGCTAGTAGTCGGCTGATTGGTTTCTCTCAGTCATCGGTGCTGGCCTTTGTGTGTCCTTCGTGCATAGCTTCGAATCCACCGATGGCGCCGCGCTTCTGTATAGGCCGCTAAGGAGGCAGAGACTGGAGACAATAGACAATAGACAACAGACAACTGACAGAAGCTAAGGAGACAGGCGACAGGAGCTAAGGACCAGGTCAACTAGCCTAACATTGGGATTAGTGGTTGTCACAAGTTTTCAAAGGTGAACTACACAGAAAGGTTGCAATGATTTGTTATCGTAAATCGTAATCATAATCTCCAAACTTCTAAAGCGCCACTCTAAGGTGAAGCGCAGGGCACCAGCCTATCAACGAAGCTTAATGACAGCTTAATTTGGATTCAAAGAATCCAAAGCAAACACTGCTGAACAATTCTGGAAGTGTTAGTATTCTTGAACATTAACTAAGTGATAATAGTAATTAAATATCAGCCTTTGAGATGACACTGTATAGAAAGATGTTGAGAGTCAGCTGGAGGGAGTTCAGAACAAATGAATCCATACTGGAGGAACTGCGACCGGAGCAGCGACTGCTGGAGGTGGTGAAGAGAAGGAAGCTAAATTACTTACAAGAGCGAACAATCTATCGGCATTTATATGTCAAGGCTATGTGAATGGAAAAAGGGCCCGAGGAAGACCGAGAAGACGCTGGATGGACGATGTAGAGGAGTGGACGGGGCTGCAGTTGGCGGATTGCGTAAAGGGAGCAGGGGACAGAGAGGGTTGGAGAAAACTGACATCGTTGGCTCTGGTCTCCGATCCGCAGCAATGGGGATGGTCATGATGATGAATAGTAATTACTCAATATGAAAGAAACGTATTGTAAACGCATGTTGTTGATAACTGAAATGGGTTGCCTTTTGTTTATGGGTGTCCTCTCAAAACTTACGAAACAGAACATAAAACGCAGACGTCAAGCAGCTGAATTCCTCTGATAAAATCCAAACAATAACGGAACACCGTAATCTGAAAACTTGTAGGTTACTCCGTGTACGAGTGCTCTATAGGTACGACCTCTACTCATCACCTCACAGGCTTTCCACTCCAGATTGAAGTCTCGCATCTTCAAGAATTCCTATCCTGATCCATCCGATCTCTGCCTTAATTCCAAGCTTTAACGAAACCCGCCGCAACAGCTGCTCCTCTGGTCTCTCCGGCAACCGGACTCAGACCTCCAATCGACATCGATCTTTGGACAAACCCTCGGATACGACGCAGCGTTTGTGAATAAGCTTGTGCTTTGCGCTTAGCGTTGGAGTAGCGCTTTAGGAAATTGGAGTTTACGATTACGACGATCGACCTATAATTCTCGAGGATTATAGGCCAACTGTGTTGCAGGAACAAGTGTGCCCAGGCCCCAGGGGCGTAACTTTGGTCTAAAAAGTGGGGGTACCAATTTTTTCTCTACTTTCGCTTTTCGCCTGGAGACCATCTCTGGGAAGGCACAATAATAAAATATCGATTAGCATTGTTTGAAAAGTGGGGGATTACGGTACCCCAGTCCAAAAAGTGGGGTACGGGTACCCCTCGTACCCCACAAATTACGCCTATGAGTGTGCTTCGATGAAGCCAAAAGAATTAGATCGAACCTTGACTGTTTCTTTTAAATGTGAGGGGGGACAAATGTATGGTGTCCTCCCCACTGTTAAAGGTTGGGGTCTTGTCCCCTCGACCCTCGCGGGATCGCCGCCCATGACTGACGTCATAATAGCCAGCGCGCTCAGAGTTTCTCTGCAATAACGTTATTCGGCACAATGGTTTTGCCGCTTTTACGTGCGACTGTAGGTGAAGGTGTGGAACTGTTGAGATTATACAGCATAATGTAGGCCTACAGCGGTACAGCACAGGTGGCGCGATGCTCGATATATATATATATATATATAAAGGCCGCAGGGGCGGATCCAGAAGGTCTGTCAGAGGGCCAATAATTTTACATACTTACCATCTCCCAAAAAAGTTGATGACTTTTTTTCTTTTTTTAGTCATTAACCTTTTTAATGTCTTCAGTCTACATCTACGGGACCCACGTCCTGTGTACCTTTGACTCATCCACGCCTACGGGGGGGGGGGGCCACGCCATCATAAAACGCCCATAAAACGCCTGTGTAAATAAAGAAAAATTTCAAATGGGGGGGCCATGGCCGGATTGGCCCCCCTGGATCCGCCCCTGAAAGGCCACTAGTTAATGGCAATTAACGAAGAAAGAGACTAATGCGCAGAAAGAGAGATATGATGTGCAATAAGGAATTTAGCTAGAAAGAAGATAGATTAAGGCTATAGTGTTGATGTTTCTCGTACGCTCTGTAGAAGTTTGATCGATAACCTAGGTCGAGTTGATTATTGAGTTACTCGGGCGAGATTTGGAGTTTCATTATTGTTCTGACGTTGAAACTGTCGACAAATCAGTCATAGCAGATTGAGAGTTAGTAGAGAATAAGATGTGATTTCGAATTAGTTTTTAAAACATTGATTTCTGCTCTGATAATTATTCGCCTGTGAACAAGTATAGGCCTAGGCCTACTTCTGTTGATCTGAAACGTTGGGAAAAAGATAAGAATTGTTAAGAACAAGAAGCATTTCAAACGTTCATCGTCTTTGGACTTCATCTTTCATTTAATTAGTTCAGTGTCGATCTAGAAGTATTAAGTCCTCCGAATACCACGAAGGCCGGACCCCGAGCCTGAGAACAATTGTTTACCCCGAGTCTCCTGCCTGCAAGCGCTTGGCATCCTAGTAGAAAACCCGGTGGGAGGATCGTGACATTATCAATCTCATGGGCTAGGCCTACTTCTGAAGCATTTAGAGTACGGCCAGGATTGTCTGGATTTTACTATAAGAAATCAGCTGCTTGATTGCTGCTTTCTTGTTCAGTTTTGTAGTGAAGGCTATTGCGCTGGCGGGGTTTTGAACCCCGGCCTCTACAGTTTGACAGCCCAGCAGGCTAAACACAAACTATCACGCTCTTCTGAGACCACTGAGTTAGTTGATGGGTGAATAAATCTGAACATCCCTCTCCAGCAGCTCAAGACGAAGTCTTATAAGGTCCAGATAGCCATATTTATTGGGGTCAGAACGGGTCAGCATCTTGCTACTATTAGCAAGTGAAGGTCAGCTCTGGCACTATGTGGGAGTACGACTGTCAAATGTGGCTCACAGGCATGGTAGGCCTATCACATATAGGGCGGGCCATTAAAAATGAGATTGTCGCGAACAATCGTGCTTAATACAATATCAAATAATTGGGCTTTGAGTAGTCTATATCGTAAACATATAAATTATTCTATGATTTACTTACTTATCAAATCAAGCATAGGTCAGTTATTTCGTCAACTTCCGGTCGCCATCTTTATTGTGAAACAAGATTTACAACTTACAGCGTACAAACGCGTGATGGGGCAGGTGATAAACAAAGGCTGTAGATTGAAACTCTTGCAACGAAGCCAGCAGCTACCGTACAGTATCATAGGCATAATTGGGGGGGGGGGTACGAGGGGTATCCGTACCCCACTGTTTGGACTGGGGGTACCGTACCCCCACTTTTTGAACAATGCCAAGCAATATTTTATTATTGTGCCTTCCCAGAGATCGCAATCTCCGCCTTGCTTCGTGTATGTAAGAAATTGGTTTCCTCCACTTTTAAGACCAAAGTTACGCCTCTGACCGTACTTGAAATGTTTCCTAACGAGAGAAGTGTACGAAGCATTTGGTTCACAAATGAAAAGACATTTACAGTTGCCACACTAGTTAATTCTTAAAATGATTGTGTATACTCTGATGCCAGAAAGAAAAAGCAAATAGGCCTACGAGCAACAAGACTCGTACGTACGTGAACATGAACACTGCAGCAGGACGGATCTCCTTCACACACAGCGAGAAACACCATCAGCTTCCTTCATCAGGAGAATATCACCTTCATCGAACCAGACATTGGGCCGCCAAATTGTCCAGACCTAAACCCGGTAAACTATGCTATTTGGGGTGCCCTCAAACAAGAAGTCTACATTTATCGTAAATTTACAACACTAGAACAACTGAATCAGCCATGAGAACCGAGGCGGACACAGAATATAATTTCTGATTTTTAAAATTAAGATTGAGCAAAAAATTACTTGCATTTTGACAAGAAAAAAATATTAATTAAATAAATAATTCAGATTGAACGCGATGTTCTCATTTTTAATGGCCCATCTAGGCCTAGGACTAAGTAAGTAAGTAAGTAAGTAATCTTTTATTAGTACAAGACAAACGCTCATACTTTACAACCACAATAGGGTGAAGGTGCTAATTACCGTCATGGAGCCAGTTTCCGTCATAAGTCAGCGTTTTCGATTAAAGTTTTATTTTAGCGATTTCAGGAAGTACATTATTATTTGGCAGCGAGTTGCTTATTGTTTGCTTGGTTAAGTGCTGTTGAAGTTTTGTTGTTGTAAACGTTTGCCTTTAAAGAAAAAAAAATAAATCTTCCGTACGTAAAAAGAGTGTGATATTTATCCGTTTTCCTTATGACGAACGTGTGACAAATTTGAAGTTTTTCTCGTTATTTCTTTAGTTGTGATTATCACCGTAACAAGCAAGGTATACTAGAGGCTTTTCTCTACTACGTTTTAGTATTTTACAACTAATTTAGTGTTATTTCCATGAAATAATGTCGATGACGCCAACTAACTTCTCAAAACAAGCAAAATTAATTACCGTCCGGCTATGACGATAGATTTTTTTAGTTACCGTCATGACGATAGAAGACATTTTGGATATCGTCATGTACACAAAGGCGTAGCCACATTGAGGCAAGAGGAGGCCTCCTCTTGCTGTTTTAGATTTCAAAAATTTTCCGTGGGTTATAGGCCTACCTCCGCACCCCTACTACGTGTACCTGGATGCCTCGCGGAGTTTACTCCTCTTGAATTTAAGTCTGGCTACGTCCTTGCATGTACACGCATGATTAGTATGACGGTAGATGAAAATAGCTACATGTATGACGCTAACTGGTTTTCGTCTCAATGACGGTAGCCTACAGAAGCACTTATAAACTATGCCCAATGCCCATAAATGAAAAAAGTTAGTAATATGACGGTGACTAACTTCTGCCACAATGACGGAGGCGTCCAGCTATTCTAGCAGTACTATATTTACTTAATATCATGTAATCAATACTACTGATCATGTTTATATTATATAGTCATTTATTTGTTTTAGCCTGTTTTGCATAGGCCCATTTGTTGGCATTTCTATTTTGGATACAGCAAGATTTTCTAACAAAATTATATATTTTTTATTATTCTAGATCTCCCAAAGCCATGTCTAAAACTAAAAGAATTTCTGCACGTATTGGCAGGTCTAAAACAAATTTGTTTGCAACTAACTCTGATATGAATATGCCAACACCTTGTTCATCTGGAAAATTAATGTTCAAATCGATGCTTGTTAAGCTTAGTTCAGATATGACCACACCTCGTTCATCTGGAAAATCAGGATCCAAGTCTAGGCTTGTTAAAAATTACATAGCACAAGTCAAAGAAACAACACTTTATCATGTTCCAGTTGTTGAAGAAGAAAGATATAGTCTACCTAACTTTCACGTCAAACAGTCAAACAAGTCTGCACACTAATGTTGGTGATGAAGTCATGACAAACAGTCAAACAAGTGTGCAACCTAATGTCAGTGATGAAGTCATGACAAACAGTGAAACAAGTGTGCCACCTAATGTCAGTGATGAAGTCATGACAAACAGTGAAACAAGTGTGCAACCTAATGTCAGTGAGGAAGTCATGTCAAACAGTGAAACAAGTGTGCCACCTAATGTCAGTGATGAAGTCATGACAAACAGTGAAACAAGTCTGCAACCTAATGTCAGTGATGAAGTCATGACAAACAGTGAAACAAGTGTGCCACCTAATGTCAGTGATGAAGTCATGACAAACAGTGAAACAAGTGTGCAACCTAATGTCAGTGATGAAGTCATGGCAAACAGTGAAACAAGCGTGCAACCTAATGTTAGTGATGAAGTCATGACAAACAGTGAAACAAGTGTGCCACCTAATGTCAGTGATGAAGTCATGACAAACAGTGAAACAAGTGTGCAACCTAATGTCAGTGATGAAGTCATGACAAACAGTGAAACAAGTGTGCCACCTAAGGTCAGTGAGGAAGTCACGTCAAACAGTCAAAAAAGTCTGCAACCTTATGTCAGTGATGAAGTCACATCAAACAAGTCTGCAACCTAATGTCAGTGACGAAGTCATGACAAACAGTGAAACAAGTGTGCAACATAATGTCAGTGAGGAAGTCACGTCAAACAGTCAAACAAGTCTGCAACCTTATGTCAGTGATGAAGTCACATCAAACAAGTCTGCAACCTTATGTCAGTGATGAAGTCATGACAAACAGTGATACAAGTCTTGAACCTAATGTGAGTGAGGAAGTCACGTCAAACAGTCAAACAAGTCTGCAACCTAATGTCAGTACATAATTGCATATAAATCTCCATACAAAACTTAAAAAGGAGTTCTGTCGTGGTTTTCAGGATAGGCCACCGAAAAAAGTAAGAAAAAACTGAACGCTTGTAAGGAAATATTTCCAACATGTGCTTCCATGTGCTCAACTGGATGATGGAAACTTCTAGCCTACTTCTGTGACAACTGTAAAAATAGACCTACATGTACTAACAAACGGAAAATTTACATTATGTTCTGTTCCTGTCTTTATTATAGATTTTTTCTAATTTACTATAGGCTATAATACTTTAGGAGATCAATACAGCCTAGGCCTAGTGAATTACTATTTTGGCAATAGGCCTGAAAATATAAGCCTGGTTAAGTCTATAATCTGAGTAATTATTTAATTTCTTCAATTTTTGCAGACTAAGTAAATACTAAAATTCTAGAATCAATATGTTTAGAGACTAAAATAATTCAGAAATGTCATCCCCATGCTTCCACTCTGCGCGATCCAGGGCATTTTCCTCCCAAAATTCTCCATGCCAACTTCCACTAGCCCATCTCCAGGTCATCCTCCCCTAACCTCAATACCAAACGAGGGATCAACCCTGCAGCCATATCGCCAGTTCCATACACAAAGAAACGGCTCGCTCCTGTCTTCTAAAACACCCAGTGTCCACTTTTTGATGTCCGCCATGATTGACGGAAATTGGACGGTATCTAGATGTCCGCAATATATTAGACTGACGGAAATTGGTTAACGTCATCCTCTTACTGGACGATAACTAGATTTCGTCACTATGCCGGTAGATGAAAAATCAAGACGGTAACTGAAAATATGACAAAATTTGGATAAAATTACTTTTTGTAATGTATAATGTGCAGTTATAAATACACTCATAGTCGTGAACTGAAGATGTGAGCGGGTTTTTTCACGTTGCAAAGTTTCAGAGTTAGAGAAGACACGTCTGATTTTTAAATCCTTGCCGAAAGCTTAAAAAATCTCGCTTATGACGGTGAATGGTTCTTTCACCCTAGGCCTACATACAAAATATCAGTAAGAAAAAAAGAAGACAGCAGTGTCATAAACAATTTGATAATGTCTTATTTACATACATATCTATAACTAAAGTTATAAGATCTAAGGTACGTAACCACTATAGTAGTCCCCGGCGCCGCCGCCATCCGCCGCCGCCGCCGCCGCTGAGCCCTCAAGTCGAAACCAGTCGCTAAGCTAGCGACTGCTATCGACTTCGTTCACTTAATATTTTGCTTGTTTTTTAATCGCGGATTCCAACTTTCGATTTGACGAAGACATCAGCAGAAGGACATGAGCAACACTTGCACAAAAATGCAATACAATAGAATATTTGTTTGTTAAGGAAAACAAGCTGACCTGCCGCAATTTGAGAAACAGTTTACTCTATTAGTAAGAGTGCTTATAGAGAATACGGGGAATATAGTTGTTGTTGTCGTTTTTGGTAAAGAGAATTTATGCGTTCTAATACGAAGATGATGTTGATGATTACGAAGAGGGGGGAATAAGCAGGGTGAGAATTGGCGAGGGGCTGGGGTTCAACCCCCTAGTCTTTCTCAGGACCCTCACAGTTAAGTCTACGTTGTACACCACAGGGGTCGTTTCCAACCCCCTCAGTTGTGCTAGTGTGATTTGGCATTATTTCGCTCTGAGTCTCTGACAGAGAAGACAATTCCATAGTGTATCATGTGTGCATTTTTGAATTTTCTCAACAAAGGAATTGATTTTGATTCGACTTTGACTTGCAAAACTGCTAGCGTTGCTGCGTTGAAATCTGCTGCTTTCAAATTTCGCTGATATCTGTGTGCAAAATACGAATAAAATATTCAACTCCTCATGGATCAAAGTCTACTCCTCAGTCTTTTTTCTACAATTGTCACACTGGGAATAATTGCCGGAGTACATGATTCTCGTTCTCTGGTAGGCCTACTGGTTGAAAGAGGCACGCATTAGCGGTTTCGGCCAACTGGTTGGCCCTGAAATCGGATACTGATATAAATCCTCCTCGCTTTATTCGATTTATCAAACGCTCAATTTCACGAATTCACATTAACATCAATTTTCACAGTCGTCGATCTGTCCTCTGTCAGCATGCCCACATGGAGCGAAGCCTATATTTCCGTATTGGAAATATAGTTATTATATTTCTTATATTTCTATATTATAGAGCCCATATGGGTTCCATTTAATGCCCACTGAAATGATGTCACGTTCAGTACAGTATGCGGTAAAACGCATTATGCTGTTAGTTAATCAGTTATGTCCAATAAAAATAAAGACTATACTTACTTACTTATACCTGATTATATGAGAAGTCGATAGCAAGTCGCTAAGTCAGTCGATAAGTCTAAGTGACTTAGTCAGTCGCTAAGCATGCGACTTAGTCGACTGAGTCGCTAAGTCAGTCGCTAATTCACCAAGTCAGTCGCTAACTCCTTAGCGACTGATTCCGGATACTAACCATTAGGCCTACTCGGGTCTACAAATAGGCTAGAGCCAGGCATGGGCGCCCGCAGGATTTTTTGCAGGGGAGGTCAGTCACGGCCTGGGAGAGTTAGTTGTGTAATATATAAATATTAATACACTGTATATATCTTTTCAACATTCAAAGACACATAACACTGTGTTTCCTTTTTATGTTAGCCTAAACCTTTCGCAGTGGTCTGCACTACATACCGCCAAAGAAAATAATTTTAGCAATACAGAAGAAATGAATCCATAATATAGCGCACACTTCAGTTAAATAAATTTAGGCCAATGATACAATCTGATTTGTGAAGTTTGGACTTTGGAAAAGTGTAATAATACTCAGAGGCCCGGAAAGTGTTTAAAAGTTGTGTGAGCCAACCTAAGCCAAGTTACCCAAGTAAGCCGCATACAGACCTAAGGTGGATAAAATTATCCATATATCCGATAGGCCCTATAATCTATACGCCTAACTATATTTTTTGTCATTTTCTACAACCACTGGAAAAGTGTAAGCCCCTTGCACACCTTTCACTTCCACTTGCTGGGGCGTCCTCGGCAGGCGCATCTGAATCTACAAAAAGCACACTGCACACCCACCCACCTACAAGACACTCCAATTAAATCCTCCCATGCATGGAGCCTCCTATCTTCGTCAGTTATTCACAGTCCAACTATACGCCGCTCAACCCGCTGCTCATCCGCCCTAACACTTCGCCCTTCTGTCACCTCATCGCTTAAATTTACAAATCGCTTTATAGCCATAGCTGTTCTGCTTCTCTTGAATAAACTCTCACCGGAATTACGACAAATAGCAGATCCTTCCTACGAACTCACCAAAACCTTACCTCTTGTCATCTCTCCACATGGCTTTCACTCAAAACATAAAACACTGCTATTTCACAAACCTTAATCCTCCTCTTCCACTTACTGCTTCAATTCTAAACTTCATCCACCGTAGCCGTCTGACTGCCTGCCAGGTCTGCCTGACCCCTCTGCACTTTTACCCCCTACCTATAGATTTTGTTTGACTGAGCGCCTGTGAATAATCTGGTTCCTGCGACCTATAGCTTTTGTGGGCATTGAAGTAATCGCGAGATTACGATTGCGATTACAAGTAAAAACTGGCAATTAGCCTACAAGTAAAAACTACGAACAAAACGGATTTTTTTTGTGTGGAAGAAAGTAAAATTTAAAGGAATATGGCCATCTATAATCCTGTTTGTCATTTTTTCTGATGCTCAGATTTAGGCGAATTGTTTATAAATGCTATCTCGACTCTCAACAGTTTAGTTGTACTTACCATCATATCTTCCAGCTGGTGACTTGGAAAACGACAGATAAGTTTAAATTACATTAATTGCGGTCCACTGGATATTATCAATTTTATTAATTTAAAAGTTTAGTTACAATCCTCTGTATTCTCGAATCGGGCCTACAATGATGGGATCTCGAAATGAACTGATCTAGTCTCTCTTTCTCCTCCCAATCTGAAAGCCCATAAATAAATATTATATAATATATGCAGTCAACACAAGTCTTGCATATATATATAATTATATATTACAGCTGTCTTAATAATTAGTTGTCCTGTGTATTATCTCTATATCCAAGTCCAACCACTCTCTCTTCAGTCTTATAGGATGATAGTTATATTGCGCGTGTCACCATCCTCCGCCTTTGAACCACGCAAAGAGAAACCCAAGCTATCTCTCAACAGCCAACATCTGTTAACCTTTCAGACCGAGAGAGTATACGGTTTCCAGTATCCATGGTTCTCTGGGCAGTCGCCTTAGCTTTCTGACCCTAAGGTCAGGGCTGGCATTGCCCGGCTCTAGGTAGGTTCCATTATTGTGTTATTTCTATTAATTCTTTAGTGCATCAAGTCTGGGGTTTCTCGTCAACCGCCAGCACTTGCTGTTGCTTTCAAACTCAGAGTAAGGTTTTCAGTTTCCGTGATTCTCTTGGCAGTCACATCATGATTTCCAGGGGGGGGTCACGCGACCCCCCATGGACCCCCGGGCGCCCATGGAGCCAGGTTAGACTAGTACGCTCACTCCTCTGAGGCGCCGCTATCCCCCGTACCCATCCGCCGCTGAGCCCTCACCCTACCAGCATGCGCAAGAACATTGCCCTATGTCTGGACAGCGCCGCCCGAGGCGGCCACACAACTCGTCCCACTAGCTGATAAGTCGACAAGTCTAAACGAGTTAGTCAGCTGATAAGCATGTGATTTAGTCGACTAAGTTGTTATGTCAGTCGCTAACTCACTAAATCAGTCGGTAATTTCAAACCGACTGACACCGGGGACTATTTATGCCCCCACGCTCGATAGCTTGATTCCTTGCAACATCCCTAAGTTTGGTCACGTGTCTGACTACATGCGTGACGTTCTCCACTGGCTTCCTTTTTCGCAACGCGTTGTATACCGGGTTGCTTCTATTGTCTGGCAGTGTCAGCTTGGCCGCGCTCCTTTCTATCTACGTGAGCTCTGTTTTCCAGCGTCCGCACTTCTTGGTCGCCGTTCACTCCGTTCCACCGCCCACGGTGACTTACATGTTCCTTTCGCTCGCACTGCAACCATACAACAGCGAGCATTCTCCGTTGCCGGTCCCACTATCTGGAATGGCCTTCCTGTTGGACTGCGGTCTCTCCCTCGAGACTCGTCCACCTCTTTCTTCTCTGCGCTTAAGGCTGTTCTCTTTCGTCGAGGTTGGGCTGGGAGCGCCTCTGAATAGTTGCCTTGAAGAGCGCGCTATATAAATGTCCAATTGATTGATTGATTGATTGATTGAACAAAGGGAGACGTCTAAGACCTAAGCTCTTACAAGGCGTGTTATCTTGTGCAAGTTCCTTACTTTAGTCATGGTTAGGGACAGTAGAAAATCACGGTAAAAAAATGCCAAAAACGCGGCATACTTTTAAAAAAATCGCGAAAACACGGCAAAAACACGGGATCAAAATTTCACAGTTTTCTAGTCACATTATATGTTTATCTTTCATATTCATTGTTCATTGACGAATTGACAATTGTCAACCATTTGCAGGCACGTAACTAGGATTTTTCGTTTGGGGGGGCTTAAACCTTGAACATGGCAACATTTATACAGTGTTCATACGAATTTTAGCCGTAAGCATACAACGGCTTGACTTGTTTGGGGGGGCTTCAACTTCGTTTGGGGGGGCTTAAGCCCCCCCAAGCCCAACGCTAGTTACGTCCCTGACCATTTGTCAGTCATTGGTTCCTTGCTGTAACAGTTTAGCTGCGAGCATTGAATACCATCATAACATGAAGCGCTAAATTGTCATCTGTCAAATTTTGACGCTGAGGTGCCTTCACCAGTGTGTATTAACTAACGCTCCATTCTGCATCAACAGAATTGCCAGAAACTGACAGATATCGAATAGACAATGCGAAAAATTGCAACAAACACGGCATTTTTTACGAAAACACGGCAAATGTAAAAAATCACGGAAAACACGGCAAATTCCGTAAAACACGGCTTCCGTGTTTGCCGTGTTTTCGTGATTTTCTACTGTCCCTAGTCATGGTGTAAGAGAGCATACATGGATTCGTTGGCCGCGGGATATCAACGAATCGCCTGTTGTTAAAGTTTCTATTCACAGATCATTGGCGTAAGAAGTGGAGGAGAGACAGCTGGTTGTTTTCCAAAGATATATATATATATATATATATATATATATATATATATATATATATATATATATATATATATATATATATATATATATATATATATATATATATATATATATATATATATATATATATATATCTATGTTGTTTTCAAAGCCGCCGTATTTGAAAGCCATGTCTCTGTCGAGAGAAGATAAGTTAGTAGATTATATTCTTTTTTAAAGGTTCACGTAAAAGAATTAGCCAAAAACATAGTTTAGCGTATGTCCCAGCAGGACTTACAGCGTTATTTATGTACTTGCCTGTCCTAAGACAGTGTTAAGACGGCTTTAAAAAATATGAGAGGTGTTTTCAATGTAATCTCCAAACTTCTAAAGCGCCACTCGAAGGCCAAGCGCAGGACACCAGCCTATTCACGAGCGTGCCTGAATGTGCCTGAAATTTGTTATTACCTGTCCTAAGAGTAGCGATTATAAAGCAAGTTTCCGTACGTACGTAGTTGGAGCGGCGGATTGCGGCAAAAAAGACCGACACATGCAAAGTTCACGCCGGGAGATTTCTGCTTCTTTATATATATTATTGGCCCTGGGATCTTGACTGTATGGACTTTAGTGTCTCTGCCTCTCGCTATCTTTTTAGGCGATCATGTACAATCGGGGTGCCTAACCCTAGCCCTGAATTTTAAAATCCAGTTTCCACTCGCAGGTATAGCTTTTTTAGTCGCACAAATACATAGGATTCACTGACCCTTACCCTAAGCCCTAACCGACCCTCACGACGCTTACCCTGACCATAACCGACCCTCACGATGCAAGGACACCCACCCAGATAGTACATAGGTTCGCCCTTTTTTATCTGGTTTCCTGGCAATCGGATTTTGGTCTTCATACGGTATTTCTGAAATTTACTAAATGTGCTACACTGTCTGCAACTGTATGTGTTTCACCCTGCTCATTTTCAACGAATTTATGAGTCGAGGTTTAACCACCGAGCTGTCAGTTAACATACATCATTCTGTACGGACTGTCCTAGCCCAAGATTCAGATCTCTTAAATATGCCACGATCGGTATGCAAACTGACATCCTCGCTCCCAGCTTGTTTATCTGTGATTGGCCCATATTCGAATTTTACCAATCTAGCCAAGTAGGCCAGATGAACAACTCCTCTCACTTGACGCAATGCTTGTGAATAAGCAGGTTTCATGCACTTAGCATTTGAGCTATACATTAGAGATTTTTCAGTCTATGATTACGACTTTTAAAACTCTTTTGTTCATGGGCACATGTCTTCTATGGCTTTCTACCAGATTCTTCTAGGAATTTAGCATGCACACTGATTTCACAGTAGTGACTGTTGATTGTTGCATTGAGCATTATC
Source organism: Allolobophora icterica (assembly GCA_963556255.1). Lineage (NCBI taxonomy): Eukaryota > Metazoa > Annelida > Clitellata > Crassiclitellata > Lumbricidae > Allolobophora > Allolobophora icterica. Next base: position 81,827,246 of record OY744602.1, read on the forward strand.
ACAATGGTGTTATAGAAATGATGTAATTCTGTTTTCATCAGGTGTGATTGTGAAGAAAATCTAGAGAGACAAAGGAATGAAGTCATGGCTCTTACTAGTATCTACGATGGTCAATTTACTGTCCTTCCTCACTCAGGAAAAGGTTATAGAGTGAAATTAGAAGTCAACCTGCCAGGTCCATATAGGATCAGAGAGCCCCACGAAGGTTGGCTGCTTTCCTGTCTTCATTTTGGTGCAGGCAGCAGGCCTCAACTTGACTATGACTACTCTGTTCACTGTAAATTTTATGGGTATGGAAAAGGAGGGAGGATTTTCAAAGCTATCTATCTGTGGCAGTTAAGTTGACAGAAAACACTAGATCAGCCCTAGTAGTCATAATCTAGACTTTAGTTATCTTTAGGCATTAGGCAGTTATTTTAACCACTGAGCTTCATATTGTGCAGGTAGCACAATATGAAGCTCAGTGCATACCTAACGTGACTTTTCTAAGCTGTATAAGTACACTGAAGACTTGTTTGCGCAAAATCTTTGGTGACTTGCCTTTTGACAGAGGATGTAAAACAGACAGTGTGTAAAAGGGATGCTGCTAGAAAAATCAGTATTTAGCACTACACTGCCGTTCTTATACAGGGTGTAAAGCAATATGGTGTGTTAAGTTAATAGCTTTGGGAATATTACACCACTTTACATTAAGCAGAATTGGGAGTGCATTTACAAGTGAGTCCAAACTGTACCACATTATAAAAAGGTTGCCTTACAGCAAGGTTGCATTTTAAAGTTTCACTGAGTTTGGGATCCATGTTCTTGACTGATGAAGCTTGTTTCAAAAGTGGTCTGGTTTATTAAGAAATCTTAAATCGATGGGAAGTATAAGTTTTTCTCCTATTTATTGTACTGCGTGAGGCTAAAGTATCTAGTTTAGGTGCTGTCAGCAAATGAATCCTTCAACTCTAGGCTTTTGTTATGCAGCTTATGGTTGTGAAAGAGGCTTGTAATGTAATGTATGTACTATGTAATGTAAATCTCTTAATTTGTCAGCGCCACATGAAAGCCATGTCAGGGAGACCAGCTTGTTTATCAGCGCTATATCAAATTAAGTCTGCTATAGCCATGTCGTTTGGTCCATTTCAGAGCAAGGCCAGGATCTGGGAGGTCAATCTGAGGAGACAGCATGTTGCTACAGAGAAAATCATTGATAACAGTGGTCATGGGGTGTAGTAGTATGTTGTAATTGATTACTACATTGGTACTTTTAATAGTTTGCCATGTAACAGTTGTGTCATGATGCAGTTTATTTTTTACAGAGACATCGCTGATCTTGAAGTATCTTCCACCTCTTAAACTGCACATAACTATGCCAGATACATATCCTTCTCATTCTTGTCCAGATGTTAGTTTTCACACGCCTTGGCTGATACATTTACAAGTAAGTATTTGTGTTTGCTTATTCTGGATTAGCAAATGCTGACGATTTAAGTGTGTTAAACCACTTTAGCTTTTTCTGTTCATCAATTTCCTTGTGTAGGAAGAATACAACCAGTGACCAAGCGGAGACATGTTTCTTTTCCTTTCTTTTTGTAAACTAAAGCTATGTTCAACGTTGGTTGCTTATTTTCCTCCAGTCTATCATTTGTGAGTTCAAGCCTGATATGCAGATGCTTAGTCTTGGTCGTGCAAGTTCCATCAGTGTGTCCCCTAGTTGTCATAGTGCCTAATGTACTCAGAAATGTCAACCGCACACTTTTCCTCAAACTGTTGGTAAGGGTGTTTGCGATAGCATCATTAAGCCATTAAACTCCCCAAGCATTGGTGTGAGTAGGAATCATCTAGACATTTCCTGCAGTGCTCTTAACAAGGCTCCAGACGCCTAACACTCTTTGGGCAGCATGAGCACCAACAGGTTTTTGGTTGTATTTTGGCAAAGCTCATAGCTTTGGAAGCACAGTTGTAGACTTTGTTGTTAATGACAGTCATCAAAATGCACTATCGAGACAGGCAACTGCACACTCGACAATGTCAACTGCACACTTTGTGTCTTAAAACACACCATCTTAGGCCCTGATTTGTCCTAGGCCTTGTTTGCCAAATTAAACCTGCTCATATCTGGTCTTGTGAAAGTGGAAGTTTAGAACAGCTTTTTAGCAAATCGTAAATCAGTTTAGTGCTCATTTACCGTAACGTGATATTATTGTGAGCCTTTTCTGTATAATGATGTATTGTCATTTTGACTTTGCAGGTGTTGGACATCAAAGAAAAACTTAAGGCCTTGTGGGATCAAAATGAATTTTCTGAGATTCTGTTCATCTGGACAGAGTTTCTGCGAAACGATCTAACAGATTTTCTGAAGATACCTTCAACTATTGTACTCTCTGGAAAACAGTACAATGATGTTATCAGCTATGACAAAGCTAAATGTCGTTACATATTTGAGCATTGTACTGTCACGTGTGAGATATGCTTTGAAACAAAGTCTGGCCTACAGTGCACCATGTTCGAGCCATGTGGTCATATGTTTTGCAACGACTGCATAAGAACAGACTTTGAGATAAAAATCAGAGAAGGAAATCTTTCTGCTCTTTTGTGCCCATCTCAGCCATGTGAGTCGAATGCTGATCTCGATCAGGTACAGTTATGTTTCTAAAATTACGTTGTAAAATTTGACTGTAATCACAAATTTATGTAGCACCATTTCAAGAGAAACTCCTCAGAAACATTCCAGATTTGATGACACAATACTGTAATCACTGACTGCTTTACAAGTGCTTAAATGGAAAAGAGGTGAAGATTGACCAAGGAATTCATGTCGTAGGTTGCATTGCAACTTCTGCTTGTAATATCTTCATTTCTAAAAAATTTCTTACATTTGTTTATTCTTCATTTATGTTTTTAATCTGTTCTTCAAGTTGTTATAGTAAAGATTTGGGCACCAGTTCCATTTGACGTCCCACAGGGCTCAAAGTCCTTGGAACCCTTCTTTATATACTCTGTATGGCTGATCATCACTGTTCTTGGAGTGTGGTGTCACCAGTTGCTGGTGGTGTTTAGCTTTATTCAACCTGCCACCTTTCTGGCTCTCAACCTGTCCATCAAATACTTGAACAGGCATAGATTTAATCAAATCGACTATAGCTGAATCAGGCAAAACGCAGTACGTATTGCTGGGTAAACACCAACATGATCTAAGATCGACAGAAAGAGACTAGGTTCAAGATCCCCTGGGTGGAATGCAGGAGTAATTATATTCGTGATCTAGATGTGCTATTGTATGGTGAATTATCAATGGCTGACGACGTGAATTTGCTTTGCAGAACTTGCTTCAGTCTGATACTGGTCATATGGCGTAAACTTTTGTTCACTGTTGCTGTATCCATAGTTCATTCATTCATTCACAAGGAAATGAATTGACTAATGCAACTCTATCCTAGCAGGACTTATGTCTGCTCCAGTCATTCTTCAACTGTGTCACTAATGAGCCAAAAAACTTGCATACTTCTGAATATATGTTAGAAACATTGAACTGACTGGGCAGATGACTGTCAAATGTTCGTATTTTACGTAATTTTCCTTTACATTAACGCTTTAACGACGAAAGTGTACTAAAAGTGACTGGGAATCAATGCAGCTCATCGTTAAAGTGTTAAGAGGTGGGATTTATAATTTTGCTATATATTGACAATATGTACAAAATCCATTCTTCTTGCATAATTTTACACTTTAAGAGTTGGACATTTTTATTTTGTTATCTAATTAATATTTTTGCAAAATCAGTTAAGTGTGATTTCTTACTTTTGTTCATTTTATTCTTTCAGTTGAAGAGTCTTGTGAGTCCAGAGACTTATGAACATTACGATCTACTTCTTCTGCAGGCGTCACTCGATAAAATGTCAGATGTTCACTTCTGTCCGGCTAAAAATTGTTCATATCCTGTTATTGTGGAAAGGGGTGATGGCGTTGGAATGTGTCACAACTGTCAGCATGCTTTCTGCATTTACTGTCGTAAGACCTGGCATGGTGTTGAAGTGTGTAAAGATAAATCTGGTTAGTATTTGCTTCAAGTAATGATTCAACATTAATTTTAAAAGAAGTTATTTTAGTGCTGAATCTGTGGACTATTGAGGTGGCTTTATGTCAGAAACTTGTGGCCAACATGTCGAAGGCTGTTAATCTTCCTTGAATATCTGCTTCCGTTGTGGGAACATATCTATTCAAATTTTACGAAGCAGACTGATTTCTATTTTCAGCAACTTTATTGTTTTTCTTCTTACTATTAATTGTTATTATTATTATTATTATTGTTATATAGCCAGTTTGGTTTTATGGCCCTTAGAGTCTGGGCTGTCACAGACTTGCTCTATAATAAAGGAACGAACATTGCAGGTTTAAGTTCTTTCGTAAATCGATTGATTGGCAGCTGATAGTTATAGTTATGGATCTCAATGCTGCTGTATTGTAGTGTCTGACAATTTCCTAAACAAAAACCTGTGAAAACGATTTAAATGTAGAATTATTTTTTTGATTATTAGAACATTATGTAAAATCTATACAGAAATCAGGTCAAGTTCAATTCCAGTGCAAGAACAATTTGTATGTAATTGTGAATTTTAAAGCAAGTTATGTTTGCGGCAATAATTTATTAAACAAACGGAATGAGAATTGGCGTTGAAGAGGAATTTCGTGAGAAATTGCTTGAAAGCGTGAAAATAGAAACATCAAATAAATTATCAGAGAGATTTGGTTGAGGTTGGAGAAAGACTTATATGAAGTTTAAGATGATTTGGAAAGTGACAGCCAGCCTGTCTAGACCAGAAAGTAGCTAGCCTCAAATATTGAACATTTGAGTTTTAAGCAAACCTACATTATAAGTCTGCAAACTATTGTATGCATGTAATTGTATTGTATTTTTATTCAGGTATAACATGTTCCGGTACTGAGATTTTGGTTCAATGCTTCCATCAGATGGTTTCTAGCATGTCTACAGCAGCTAAATGGTGCTGTTGTTTTTTACAGAGGCCATCAAACAGCTTGTCAGTGAATATGAAGCTGCAAGTAGAGTCGAGAAAAAGGCACTTGAGAAACGTCATGGAAAGAAACTTTTCCAGAAAGTTTTTGATGAACTGTCAACGAAATGGGTGAAAGACAATGGGAAACCTTGCCCAAGCTGCAGGTCTTACATCGAGGTAATTTGCATTTGTTATAATTTATGCCTGTGTAGCAGTGGACGATGTTATTGTCCATTTTCTTAATTTGCACAACACTTGGATGGAATGCTTCTTTTCTGATGCCCTGAAGCAGTGCAGTGGGTGTAGATATTTATTCAAACACTTAACACCTCTGATGTGCCTATCGTAAACCATGCACACACTAGCCTAAGTGGTTGTAGCATTCATTATGAACAAGTTCATCTGTAAGAAAATAGTCCTCAGTACATGTAACTGGAAAAGACAGCATGCTCTTTGGTCCCAACAATGGAGTTATACGTCCTGCTGTATTACAGTACAGCATGGACTCTTTACGTGCTCTCGGTTTGCGCACCATTCTGCTTGACGTAAAGTGGGGCCCGTAGAGTAATGGATGGCATGAAGAGCTGAAGGTACCAAGATCGAACCCGGTAGACCCCGTAAGGTTTATTCAGCCTTCCACTCGCTAGGTGGCAGTGGTTAAATGAATGTAGGCCATGATTGGCGCCATTTGGCTGCAGCTTAAACAGTTATATTTCACTCCTGTAAAACTGTTATCGTGTGCTTCTACTGTATACATGTATGTAAGGCGCCCTGTGTGGCTGCTGTTTCTACTATATGTATGTTCACTGTACAGAGCAGTGCATATACAGGCGCTTAATTAAAGAACAGATTATTATTATTATTATTACATTATGTTCCCCAAAGATCGACACTATTGCTCGCAAAGCCCTGGTATGGTTTTGTCACTTTCACAGCATGCGATGTGTTCAAACAGGTGAAGCTTCCTTGTTTGAATCATCTCTGACACTAGGATGTGCATCGTGCAGTGGTATATTTCTGGGTTCGTGACATGCATTGTGTAGAGAATGCACATCATCTTCCTGTGGGTCCACTGCTGGAAAGCATCAAGCTTCATCTCCAGGTCCTTGGTATGCATCCAGGTCCCAGCTCCATAGTGGAGGATGGGCAGTATGTAGGCCTTAAATAGGCAGAGTTTCATGTCCAGCCGGATGTTAGTGTCCCATATTCCTTGTTGAAGGCTGTTCATGCAATCATGGGCTGCTAATGATGTAATGGTAGTAATTGAAAAGCTAATGTATGTAGTGCTTCTAAACGCTGGTACTTTACTCCAGGAGATGGTATGCAGGCTTTGTTTAGTAACAGGACTTGGGGTGTGTGTTGTTTTCTTTCAGAAAATGGGCGGTTGTCACAAAATGCATTGCTACAAGTGCAACAATTATTTCTGCTGGCTGTGCTTGACAATTCTGTCTGGAGACAAACCTTACACCCATTTTAGTGATGAAAGTTCATCATGTTGCAATAAGCTGTTTCTTGGGGTTGAGGTTGATCAGGATGCACCTTTCCCTCTTGAAGGTTACGATGATTATGATGATCATGATTATTATGATGAGGATGCAGGGCCTCAAGATCAAGTGGTCAACGATGAGGGGCAAAATGCACTGCAAGCCTCTATTTATGAACAACCTGTGGAAGCGCCGTTAGACTTCACAGATGCAGATGAATATTTGTACGAACCTCATTTCCTTGGAATAAATGAAGAAGGTGATTGGGAAGGAGGAGGCTATGATCAGGAGCGGGAAGAGGTCAGACGTTATGTTGTGAACCTGCAACAACAACTTTTGGATGCAGCAGCTTACTATCCAGAAAGGCTTGAACAAGAAGGCAGTGATCAGCAGTGGCTTGAAGGAGAAGTCTGCTGTCCAGAGCAGGAAGCTGATAGCTTGTAATGCGGATATGATGCAAGTTTATGAGCAGTGTGAAGGTTACCATCTGAAAGGGACTTGAGAGAAGGCAGTGAAGTTGAAGGAGAAAGCTTCAGGATGGGTAGTAGTGGTTATGTGTACATTTTCAACTTGTGATATGGACTTGACTTAAGGCTTTTCATTGTTTGCCATGAGTTGTTTGTTTAGTATGCTTAATTTTTCATCTAATTTACCAGCTGTGTGTCTAAATCTAAATCATGTCTAAACTTTGCTTTTGTTTGTGTGAACATATTTCAACTCCAGAACCACTCTGTAACACATGCTTAGATAGTGCTCGCTTACATATTATGAATTTTAAGCAGATCTGGATATATTCCTTGAAGTAAAGCCACCCTGAAGAGTTAGTCAAAGTTAGAGATACCTACACAAATCGGTAAACACAAGAAAATCAGTGCAGCAATTTACTGATTTTGATAGGATTTTGCCATTTGTGTCTCATTGCAGCATGGTGATGATCATATTTTAAGTAAGAGACAGTAACAGTGGTGAATAGTGGAAGTTGTTTCTAGATTCACTAATTCACTTTGCTCCATAAGACAGTTTGTTAATAATTATGTGTTTAGTCAAACAAACAGCAAGTTTCTAGTTTGTTTTGTGGTTTATGAACTTTTTCGAATTTTGTTTCCTTATCATGTTCATGTGCTTCTCCAATTTCCAATAATTATGTGGAGCATATTTTCAGGCAGCTGATATGGTGCTATGTTGAGTTTTCAGAGACAAGTTCTTAACATTTAATTTAGCCTCAAGTGTTAATGTGTTACTTTGTTTTATGACTCAGTTTTTGCTAGAAGATGCTATTTTTGTGGCGGAGATCTTTGGTTGGCATTTCACTAGGGTGATTATTTTATCATGCAAATAAACTATTAGGTTTTCATTTCTGTTTATTAGTTTGCAGCCAGACGCAAAAATCAGATAACGTTAGAAATGATTGACTTTTCAATAATGTGATTCAGACTTAACGTAATTTATGTGTGTTACTTATGTAATTATTGTTCTTACGAAAGTATTGTGGTTTTACAATTCGTTTGTATTCTGATGAAGACTTGCAGTTTGGTCCCGGTTGGAAATGAGTTCTGCTGTTAAATGAGATTAAATTACTTGCGTGGATAAAAATGTCTGTCTTATTTTCATGGCATTCATGCCAATTTTATTTGCAATTATTCATGTTACAGGCACGTGCATGATTACCTACATACATAGGCCTATGCGATTATGCATACATGAATATACATAATTACAGATGTAAATACAAGTAAGTGCATATACGCAGTAACACATACACAAATACATTTACACAGAGATACAGTTAGCTACATTTGTTAGAGCATAGGCTGCAGTGTTATTAGACAAGTCTAAATGTAACATGACCATGCATCTTATTTACGCCACTGTAGTACGCAAAGAATAACTTTTGACAGCGTCACAAAAACGGTGTGATCATGGGTGGCGATCCCGGGGGGGGGTCGAGGGGACAAGACCCCGCCTTTAAGAGTGGGGGGACACACCATACATTTGTCCCCCAAATTTAGAAGAAACACCAAAAACGGTCAAAAAATTTTATTGAGAATGAGTGCGAAGAAATTTTTTTACAAATTTTGTCGCATGTGAGCGCGAAAATTTTTTTGGACCAGATCAGTTCAAAACTTTTTTTTTTGACCAGGAGGACAATTTGAATGCCTCAAATTTGACAGTTAAATTGGTTGTTTACCAAACTTTATTACAAATTTAATTAATTATTTTGAATGCAAGTTGTTATGAGCATGTAGGAATCACTTTTCCCACTCACTGTGAAGGTCTAGGCTACATGTATAGGCCTACTAGCTGGTTTACCCGGCGTTGCCCGGGTTTCGGAGGTTTTGGGCCGGTGTAGCGATTTCAGATTACCCCCATTTCACATTACCCCCCGGTAACTTGAAATCGCGTTCAGATTACCGGGGGGTAATCTGAAATCGAGTTCAAGTTACCCCCAGGGGTAACTTGAAATCGATTTCATATTACCCCCTACGATTTCAGATTACCCCCTCAAATTAGTGGCGCCCATTTTCGATTCTCTTATATAATACTAATAATAATTGCCAATATTTATCGCTGAACTCTCATTATCCCCTTATAGCATGATGTACGATAAGTTCTTTCTCTATCTCTCTGCCTTAACTACATAAAACTCATGAAATGGAGCAGCTGACACGCATATATAGTACTGTAGTTGTCTGGCTGGCTGGGTTTACTGGTCAATCCTTGTAATCAGTGCGTCAGCCGTGGGAAGCGTTAATTTTCTCAGTCGTTCGAAACAGCTCGGTGGTACAGTTAGCATTTTATCTTATGTGAACATGGCAGGGGTAACTTGAAATCGCGTTAAGATTACCGGGGGGTAATCTGAAATCGCGTTCAGATTACCGGGGGGTAATCTGAAATCGCGTTCAGGTTACCGGGGGGTAATCTGAAATCGCGTTCAGATTACCGGGGGGGTAATCTGAAATCGATTTCAGATTACCCCCGGGGGTAATGTGAACAGCGCGGGGGTAACTTGAAATCGCGTTCAGGCTACCCCCGAGGGTAATCTGAAATCGATTTCAGATTACCGGGGGGTAACTTGAAAGAGGGGGTAACCTGAAGTCTTTACACCGGGACACCATGGTAGCAGTCAAAAGGGGGGACGCGAAGCTGCTTAACCCGGCGTTTTGGGTGTTTCAATCCCTCTAGCGAATAAGCAACAAAACACTGCTTAACCCAGCGGGTTTAGTTCAGTGAAAGCTTCAATCCCTCTAGCGAATCCGTACTGTAGCTGCTTAACCCGGCGGCGCCATCTGGCGAGTGAAAATAGGTTGAGTGTAAGTTTTTGTTACCAGCTAAAAATGCATTGCCCGGGTAGGTTTTGGCCCGGGAGACCATGGTAGCGGTGAAAACGGGGGACGCGAAGCCTCACACTGGGTGTGTAATACCCACCCTGAGACAGTAGTGAAGGTTTTGAGTGAAAAGCTCGAAAACTGTAGAAATGTATCCCGGGCAAAGATCGCTGTGACAGACAGACAGATTCTTCTCTTTATTTATATAGATTGATTTGCTAACTGTCAGTAATGCTAAAACTAACCCAGGGAAGATTTGAAACATAACAGACAGACAGAAAGGCAGGAGAGACTGCACAATTTAGGCCTGCATGGATGTTATACAGTACGTATATGTGCATAGCCTACATATCGCGACAATACATGTATGTATACGTCCATTTAGGCCTAATGTAGATACATGTATTGGCCTTCTAGTACGTCCGCAATAATGCACATAAGCAGCCAAAATCCAAATGATCAAAATATTCACATAGCACCCGAACATTCTTGCTGCTTAAATTGATTGATTGGTCTGAGGCCGTCCGTCATGAACTCATAATGGTGCATCCTACTTATGACCCATACCTGACCATAGGTCAGCAGTTGACATTACAGGATGCGAATTGTCAGGGGCTTGGGGGCACTGGCGTAAACTTGTCTAAAATTTTGGGAGGGGCATTTGGTTATTAATTCTACACTTGTTGCATTGAGTGTACAGTCCATCTCAATTATTGGGGAGGGGGCACATGCCCCGGCTGCCCCCAGAGTCTACGTCTATGGTTGGGGGTTCAACCCACCTAGTCTTTCTGAGGACCCCAGTTAAGTCTTTATTGCACACCCCAGGTGGTGGTTTCCAACCCCCTCAGTTGTGTTAATGTGATTTAGCATTATTTGACTCTTGAGTCTCTGACAGAGAGAAGACATTCCATGGTGTATCATGTATGTATTTGTTAATTTTCTCAACAAAGGAATTGATTTTGATTCGAGTCTGACTTCCAAAATTGCTAAAAAAAATCAGCTGCTTTCAAATTTCGTTGACATCAGTTCGCAAAATACGGATAAAATGTTATCTCCTCCCCCGTCTTTTTTTACAATTCTCACATTGTGGCATTACCCTCCATTGCCATTTTGGCAGACGTCTGAACTCCAAAGGGGTACTGAGGCCTAAATAAGAGTACCCTATTGCAATGATCCTGCATGGCCAACTGTGATACGGGGTGTGGTACTTTGATACTGCCACGTCTAGCAAAGGGACTAGTTAGATTCAGCTCAGTACAGATTGCTGAGTAAAGACCTACAGCTGCAATGAAAAAGGACCTAACTAGCCTATACCAAAATATGCCACATCAAATTTATATGCGGACGTCCGCATTGGCCTTACCCTTCGGTCCCCTTCTTTCTCCACATTTGATCGATGTCTCCGTCTCCTCTGCAGTCGTCCTTAATGGATGTCTCCAGTTCGCGAAATTCCGGCACATTAAAGTTCGTTGGCTGTCTCTGTGATACATGCGCCGTTAACTTTGTCTCGACGGGAGACTTTGAAAGCTCAGACGATAAAGTTATCGATTCAGACGTCATTTTACAAATATCTATCTTGTGCCACTCGAACACAACGTCTATAGGGCCTAATACATAAAACTGTGCAAATTGGCGTAGGCTTAAGCTAAAGGCCCTACGCCCTAGTAAACAAGATAACATGCTACATGATTTAGTTAACATAAAGGTAATATATGCTACATGCCCTAGTTAACATACATATACTATATTATAATTGCTATATGCCCTAATTAGCATACAGATAATATGCTATAATTATGCCCTAGTTAACATACAGAAATGCTATATGCCCTATAGTTAACATAAAGATATTATGCTAAATGACCTAGTTAACATACAGATAATATGTTAGAGCACGTATGATTCGGAATTTTGCGACCGCAGTTCGTTGCTATAAGGCTGCATAAGTTCACGACTCCACGTATACCGGTATGCTAATTGTATAGCCTCCCTTAATACTATGTAGCCTAAAGTAGGCTTCATGTAGCCTACTTGTCATATAAATAGTTTAATATGTAAAATAGGTTTAATATATAGCATACTTGTCATATAAATAGTTTAATATGTAGAGTAGGTTTAATATATTGCATACTTGTCATATAAATAGTTTTATATGTAGGGGCCTAAAGTAGGTTTAATATATAGCATACTTGTCATATAAATAGTTTTATATGTAAAGTAGGTTTAATATAGCCTAAGTGTTATATAAATAGAGCCATTTATGTGCGGTGTAAATATATACCGCATGTATATATAAGCATAGCCTATTTATGTAGGCATTGGTGGATGTCCCTGGTCGATTTCCTTATCCCTGATCTAAGCCTAGGACGAGAATATCCAAAGGAGAAGCAATACAAAGTGTCGTCGGTCAACATCGGTTCAGTGTCAAGTCAATTGCTCTGGGGTTTCGGTGCTAATGCCGATATGATCAGAGCGAAACTTGAGCTGTATACATAAACTTCTATTAACCTATAATATTGCAATGGTATTACCTTCCTCTTCATCCTCCTCCTCCTTGTTGACGCCAATGCCTGCAGGTTGTGACATTGGTCCACTTTTCTTCTTTCCCACCGGAACTCGGTCAGCCCCAATATGGGCATTTCACTAGCTTCTTAGCAACCAGTCCCCTATGGAAGCTATAGGTTCCTCAGCAACTAGCTCCTTAGTATCCCGGCCTCCTTAGCAACCAGCATTTCAGCATCCATCTTATTAAGGAACCTGGTCTTCTTAATAACCAGCCCTCTATTGTCCATAACAGGAGCGATGCTGACCGTGACGAACGATTGCGACGGAATTTCAGCGAAGGTAACGACTCGGAACCTATATAGAAGAGGGGTGCGTCTTGTGGCACTCTCCCCTACTCATGGACTAGACCTAGCTGATATTCAAACTCTCTCTCAACGACTAGATGGGAGAGAAAGAAGACTCGCAGACGACACGCCGTCAAAAACCCGTCTCAAGACATTTATGTAGATGTCATGGTCAATCGAAGAAGTAGGCCTACTAAACGTCGAAATCTTGTAAACTTTAGCCTCCTTCTTTTCCAGATAGACTCCATGGAAGCCATGCTCGCGTGTATAGAGTCTTAAGCTGGGCGCTGGTAGAGGTCATCCTGTTCGACATCTATAAATTGGACCAGCCGCTCAAGAGTTACATGCGCATTACTGATGGCCATTTGGCCAAATTTATTTAAAGCCTAAGCACAAACTACATGTAAGCCTAAGGAAGCACCTTTTCATGTAATAGGTAGGCTAAGGGTAAATAATAATCCTAGCAAATTAGGTTTTGGTTGAAGCGCGGTGACAGGCAACGTCATGATCCGAGAGGCGAGGGAATGACTGACTGTGGGTTGTAAGCAGTCTTGTTGTCAAGACCTTAAACCTCAAGACCAAGACCAAGACCTTGAACCTCGAGACCAAGACCAAGACTTTGAACCTCAAGACCAAGACCAAGACCAAGACTTTGAACCTCGAGACCAAGACCAAGACCAAGACCTAGACCCAAAAAAATCCTATTCAGGCCAAGGCTTCTTTTCCTTACACAAAAAATTGTGGAGTCAATATTTTAATGAAAACGTGAGTCGTTTATTTTATTCAAGCAAATGAACTTTAAATGCAGACTGCAGAGAATTCCGAATTCGTATTTACAAAAGTCCTTCATACAAACTGTTATTCCAAATACCTTTCGTATTTTCTAGAAAAAAATTCGTTCAGAATTTTCTGACCAAGATGTGCCTTGTGAGCCTCATAAAAATTCCACCACGTGAAAAAATACTTTCCATAGCTAGGTGCTGAAGTCGCTGGCACACACAGTAACTTTTCAGGCACTGGATGTAAATGTACAAATCGTGAGCCTTTTTCATATCCTCCCATGGTTTATCAGACCGTCTGGCTTCAGAAACAAGTCTCGACAGGACTTCCATATACAGCATAACTTAGTTGCTGCTGCCACTGGGTTTCCTGACCAACAAGACTTGCATCCGTCCGTAGGTATTTGTTGTAGGTTATGATGCAAACAGGTTTGATAAGTTTTAAAATTCTTGAGTTTTGTTAAATGACTGTTCATATTGACAGCCGGTCCTGGTCTTGGTCTTGCGAGACCAAGACCAAGACCTTGAACCTCAAGACCAAGACCAAGACCTTGAACCTCAAGACCAAGACCAAGACCAAGACCTTGAACCTCAAGACCAAGACCAAGACCAAGACTTTTAAAAACGAACTCGAGTGCACTCGAGACCAAGACCTCGGTCTCGAGGACAACAAGTCTGGTTGTAAGCCTAGGCTCTGGAGGTAGGCCTACCGGTCATAGTCAGATGCGGTTTCAGAAGTTTCCTTTGACTTTGACAGAAATTGCTATGATTTAGGCCTAATTTTTTAAAGAATTTTTAAAAAATATTGTAACGGCCTACTTTTAGTAGTTAGGGCCTACCAAATGTTTGGAAGACGTTTATAATCAGTTACATTTTATAACGACTCAGTGACGCTGTCATCCTCACCACCCCACTCTCTAGGTCTCCAAGCCAAAAAAAATCAAATGACTAGAATAACCAGGCCGGGGAAATGTGTTCTTCTTGATGAGTCGGATCCCAGTCCAGTAGGCCATCGTCTGAACCAGTGAGAGGCAGCACGATCTGCTTCTGTCTTTATATACGGTATTCTGAGAGCAACCGTGAGAAAACATTTCTTTGCAGTAGGCTAAATTAAGCTAAAGACTTCTGTTATTCTTCAAAGTCAATGCTAAATAGTTAGACAACCAAGATACAGCTAAACTAGAAATAAATCATTATACTTCAAGCTTCTTTACAGGCAAGATAATGTCCAGAATTTTGCAATCATTAGATATATTATTATAAGCACGACTTCCAGTTGCGATCTGTTACATCGCGTGTAATTTGCGCGTAAAAGGGGTTAAAGGGTTCAAATGCAAGGGTGGGGAGCAGGTGCGCAGTACGATAAAGTAATGAAGGAAATACTATAAACAGCAGCTGATCTAGAATTTAATATTCAGTAGGTGCATGCGAGTGTCATTCGATTGCTGCAATTGAATGATAAACTATGGTGATGTAATGCCAGTCTATGATCGAGAGTCTTTAGAACTATTAAAGCTTCAAGCACACAGCGTATACTAGATGAAGAACGTCCTCTTCTTTCGCTGTCAACTTTCGATCGCATGTCTGGAAAAGGCAAGCACTTCAGTTATATTACTGAATGTTATGATGATCAGAGTCATTTTTCAAATTTACGCAAACAGCAATCGTATATATCCGTCGTATTTCGCGGCAAAGGATTCGAAGGCCATCAATGCCCCTTAAGTCGCCCATCGACTAAACCCTCTCATATAATTATCTATCGCAAAAAAAGCCCAATGCCGTTAAGGACGTCGACACGGTTTTGACAATGAGGGCCCAGTGGGGGGGGGATTGGTGGGCGGATCCAGACGTTTTGAAGGAGGGTTGAATAACAAGGAAGACAGGTCTTTATGTCACCAACAGTTTTGACTTTCATTTTTTCACTAGGGGCTTTGCCGATAGGTAAGCCTAACATGTCTTCGTAAAACTCCCGATAACTTTTTCTGTCGTTGCGGTTTTCGTGGTTCGTTGAGTCATCTCTCAAACGCTCACACCCATCTGCTGTTATTTTCAGCTTTCATTCCCAGCAGTTATTTAACCCATCCACAAAAATTAAGCGCTAAACGTTTAGAGCTAATGGTAATCGTAACTCCAAATTTCTAAGGCGCTACCCTAAAGCGAAGCGTAGGGCACACGCTTATTCACTATCGCCTACATTTAGAGTCAAAATTGGGAGAAACAAATTAAGCATCATACCCCACCTGTTCGGTAGGGCATGGACCCTCTGGTCCTCTTTGCCAATGCCCTTGCCTACATGCTTACCCTTTTCCACGCATACTTGAAGGAACATTTGCAAGCAGCAATAATTTCAAGCAATTTAACGAATCGAACGAAACACGAAAATTAATTTGCAAGTGAAAATTCTTAGCAGGCATATGAGCATTACCCTTGGAGAGAAAATGCAGTTTCACAGTGACCAAACTCAAAGAATGGAAACTTTTAACCTATAGTTTTCCATAAATAAAGCACTCCGGATGGGAACCTGAAACTGTACGTAATCGAAAGTCCAGTGCTTTAGACTGACGCCAGCATGGGAATGCAGTTTTCTCAAACTCGAGAAACGAGCGTCGATCGAGGAAGAGCCGATCACTGCTGCCAGAAGAGCCGATCACTGCTGCCAGAAGAGCCGGTCACTGCTGCCAGAAGAGCCGGTCACTGCTGCCAGAAGAGTAGACAGGAGAGGACGACGCTGACGGAGATGAGCGCCGTCAGAGTGAGCCAGAAGAAGAGGCGATCCATGATCCTCGCCAACTGTTTCCACTCCTGCAGTTCAATATTAATCAAGAGTCCGTTGTCGAGCAGTTCGTCCTCCTCCTCTTCCTCCTCCTTCAGGTCGAGCGTGCTGTGTAGATCGCTGTTGTTCGACACCGTCAGATAGCACTTCCCTCCGGCACGGCACTCGTTCTTCCGTCCGGCCATCATGGACGTCGACCTCAGCGACGACATCCGGTGACTGGTACCCGCCATGTGGTGGCGCTCGGAGGCAGGGACCGGGTGGTTGCCGCGCGAGGTGTAGATCTGCTCGGCAAGGCGTCGAGTGGCGGAGAAAGGCAGACGACTGCAGTCCTTGGCGGCCGTCGCTGCCATCGAGTCCCTGCGTCTTCTCTGGTTCAACTGGTCGATGACCCTCTGCGTGTTGTACGCCGAATAGACGAAGTCGTTGGGGGCGTAGACAGACGACTTGCGCCGGTCCTGAGGGAAGATCGTCGCGTGCTCCGTTGAGTACATGCACATGAGACGACCGAGGCCGACCAAAGCGAAGGACCTCAGCCAGCGTGGAATGGGACGACACTCGTTGCGGTGGTGTAGGTTCAAGACGAGAACGGTCAGCATCACCGACCAAGTGTTCATCAGCATCACGAACGTCGTATAGACACCTACACAACAGGATGAACGCGTCATTTAGCCCACGTATATTACCCAAGAATTATACGAGAGAGAGGCAGATTACGTGCAAGACGTCAGTACTTGACAGCATTCACTTGAGGCATACACTGCGCAAGTCTATCTGACTGATTTACTGACTGATTGATTGATCCATGCATTGGTATACGTCGAACAATTCTCAACTGCATCCATTCTTTAACGAAAGAAAATGCAAGAATTCATGCATCCGTTTAATTCTGAAGTATTAGTCCCAGTCAGTGTGACTATATTGTTTGTGGTGTGTACATGTATGCTTCTGTGACTCTTTTATGTATTGACGCTGAGAACAGCCACCACCTTCTCTATGGGTTGCTTCTGTGTTGTTCATCTGGTGAAGTTTCGGTTACTGAACAAAGATGAAGTTAGTAGATGTTCACTTGTGTAACGTGACATTCGTCCAATAGAAGAAGTTGGTGTAAGAGAGCAAGGAAGAGGAATGAGAGGAGACAGAAAGACAAGTGGAAGCAGGAGAAAAGGTTGGACCTTGTCTTGGCGGTCATTGGGTCAGACGGTGACGATCTGATGAACGGACGATCAACACAACTCACAGGCGCCGTTGTTCACTTCTAAAGCGATTAGCATCTTCTTATTCTTCTTCTTGAGATCAATTATTACAATGGTCATTGTTCATAACTCATCAGGATCGTCGTGTTCTTCCTCTTTCGATTGTCATCTGTCGTCCAATTGAATTATAGCACATCCCTCCGCACAAACCTCTGCCCGACCCTCTAAAGGGTCATCGGCATAAATCGCAGTATATGCCGTTTAATACTAATATGAATGTATGTATGCATGTATGTATGTGTGTATGTATGTATAAAAGAATGCATACATGAATGTATCAATCAATCAATCAATCAATCAATCATAGAATTTATATAGCGCCTCTTCAAGGGCTCTACTCAGAGGCG